>NW_019104491.1:489876-580504 GCF_001995035.1 Momordica charantia
TTTTCTCGTGGCAATTCTGTTTTCTTGCACTTTCTTGCCCTCTCTCTCTCTCTGAACTCGATCGGCAGGTTCTATCCCTCCCTCCTCTCTCTTGGAGTCGAATTCCTTCCCGAGAAAGGTAATCGTTCTTCTCCTTTTCCGTGTCAAATTCCTATCCGGAAGAAGGCTTCATCCGCGAGGATTCGATTCCAAGAGATCCATTGTTTTCCTTCACGATTTTCCCATCTATGCTTAATAGGGTTTCATTGTTCATCGCCGTGGAAATCAATTTGCTTTGATTTTTATTTTCTTTCTGGTCATCACACTCTCAGGTTTACCTTTTCCTACTCCTGTCTTCAATCTTTCTTGTTACATTTGTTCTTTTTCCGAATCCGTTGGTTTTGTGGTTCTTCAGACTCCGGATTATGTTAATTGTAGGGGAATAAAGAAAAATTGAAAACGATAAATTGTAGAATTAGTTTGAGTCAATTTCAAAGCAAAGGAAAACATCGTCGTTTCTGAACATGTAGATAACTGATCGACGAGATTGATTATCGTTTACCTCTGTCAAGCTGAGACTTTTTTCTTTTTTCCGCAAGAAGCTCTAAAATTCTGGTGCGTTGTTTTAGTTTGCCATCCAAAATTGAGGGTTTCTTGATATTATTCCTCACGACTTCTCTTCCTCTTCTTCTCTTTCTTTTTTATTTTTCATGCCTTTCACCTCTCTTTCATAATTCTTCGGAGAATATTGGTAGCTTAGGGTTATAGCTTTAGGGTGGGGTAGATCTTTGATGGCTCTTAATTTTTCTCGTCGTCCTACATTTCCCCTGCACTTTTCTGAGGACAGTTTAGTTTCACCAATGAGGATTGCCAATGGTTACATTGTCGAAGGCATTCATGAGAATAATACCGAAAGCTGTGGGAAGTCGTGGCATCATGGCCGGGAGGTGGATGATTGCTTTGATCATGGAAGGGATATGTGCCCAGATAGCTCGCAGGACCCTGTCTCCAAGGACATTCTTGATCTTTTACCTGCGGATCCCTTTGGCATGGATATAAGTACCACTTTTACAGCAATTACTGGATGGCTCGAGGACCTGGAAGTGGACTATGCTGGGTGTGTCAGCGATGGGGGTGATGCTGGTGAAGGGAATATCGAGTTATTCGCAGGTCTGAATTTTTTTTGGAACAATGCTTTGAAGTTTCAAGCGTTTCCGGAAATTAAAGGAATTGGTCAGAATCCTGATCAAATTTGTAGCTATGATGGGTGTCTGAATGGAAAGGGAACTGAAGGTGCAAGCTGCTGTTGTGATTTTGAATCTATCTGTAGTATGGATGGAGTATCGTTTGCTAATAACGATCCTCCTAGCTTTACTGGGCAGCAGGCTGCGGAGTGTCAGGAGCAGAATTGCATCTATCCGGAGGTAGATGGAGGAGCTCCTCATGCAGCCTTGAACTTTGTCCTTTATTATCTGGGTGTTCAGGATCTACTCTCTGTTGGAAGGGTTTGCAGATCTCTGCATTCAGCAGTAAGAGAAGACCCCCTTATATGGAGGCACATACACATAGATCAACCGTTGAATGAGAAGATTACAGATGACATTCTTTTGCTATTAACTAATAGGGCTCAGGGTAGCCTGCAATGCTTGAGTCTGCTGGAATGCCCAGGAATTACTGATGACGGTCTGAAGCGTGTGCTTGAAAGCAATCCTAGGCTTACAAAAGTTAGTATAGCTTATTTTAATTTGGGCTCTTTTTTATTTAGCTGAATCCATCTTATTGTTGAATTTGTAATGGCTATATCTGTTTCATCCCTTCACGTTGTGGTAAATAGTTTATTCTTCTTTATCTTGGCACTTGAATATGTTACATAGTTTAGTTATAAGCCTTTATCTGCGCTTTTAAAAAAATATATAAAAGCTTGATGTTATTTATCATACCATGACCAGTCAGCCTTGTACTTATTTTTTGCGTACTGTTATCTAACATTTGTTTGTAGATTTGATCACTGCCAGAGTTTTTTTTTTAAGGAATTTATGCAACTGTTTTATATGTAAATGTTATACCTTAATTTCGTCTTGAGAGTGCCTGTTGGTTGTTGAGAAGGTTTAAAAAACTTTAGTTTGTGATATCTAGAGTAGAGGTCTCTAGATGTTAAGTGCAGGGTCCTATCAGCTCTTTGGTAGAACTTAGTCTTGGTTTCATTCTGGCAAGGAGTGTACAATAGTTTAGAAATTTCCCAAAAAATTTTATTTTCTTTTAATTGGAATGGTTTTCTTTAGAAACAGATACTTTTCATTAGTGCAGTAAAGAGTAATACAAATATTGGGAAACTTATATCCTTCTTGGAGCTTATAAAAACCAAGTCTTTGAATTGGAACCACTAATGATAGGTTCTGTTGTTTAGGATGTCTTATGCTAATAGCCACAAAGTAGCTCATTGTCTAAGAACCGCATATACACTGAAACTTACCATTTTTTAAAATTAGGACAGGAATATGGTTGGGGCATGTTCAAGAAGATGTATTTTTAACATATGTCTGACCCTAACACTATGCTAAAAATAGTGTCCTTGCTGGACACTATTTTGTGCAAAGAGTGAATATGCAATTTCCTTCCTAACGCTACATCATACTTTTCACTTACCAACTGAGCATGTTGCTAAAGTATTTGTCTGCATGTTTATGCAGTTGTCTGTTCCTAGATGTACTAGACTCAGTATTGAAGGTGTTGTTAGTAGCTTGAGGGCTTTCAAGCTGATTGGTACCCAAGGAGTGAAACATCTAAGAATTGGTGGATTATATGGGTTGACCCTCGAGCATTTTGAAGAGTTGAAGTTCTTATTGGGAACTGAACGCAGCGCTATGCAGCAAAATTCTTACAAGCCACATTTTTATCACAGGGGAAACTTTTATGTGTCTTGTGATGATGACCGTCCTATTGATATTGAAAAATGTCCAAGATGCCAAAATCTGAGACTTGTTTATGATTGCCCAATAGAGGGTTGTCAGGGAAAGGAACATGTAACTCAGGCATGCAGGGCATGTACGCTTTGTATATTGCGGTGTGTCCAGTGTGGTCGATGCATCAATGAAAATGAGTATGTGGAAACATTTTGTTTGGAATTGCTCTGCTCAGATTGCTGGAAGCCATGTCAAGAGAAACGGGATTGGGAGGAGGATCAGCCTGCACCATTTTATCTTGAGGAACAGAGAGATGGGTTTTATCTTCATGGCTAGAGGAGTAATGCGGGTTGACTTCTGATAATTCTTGGTGTGGATCATGGATGTGAGTTGCTCAATTGCCTTGATTATAAACAAAACTAAAAAAGAATGCTAGAATCATCAAGTTTATGGTTCCTGTTCTATTTAATCTTGGCTCTAGAGTCAGCCTCCTTCAGGTTTTGTTTTTGGCAGGCTGCACTGTTAATAATCCAGTGTCGGAGGGGGAACTTCAAGAGAATAAATAGTAAATGCAAATCAGTGAGGCATGGAATAAGACGAACAGTCTCTTGTGCTGCTGAAGGCGTTTCATTATCATCCTTTCATGTGCATGTAGAGTCAATCGAGCTTAGATGAAGATCTATGGGTAGTATCTTAATCGTACTGTTAATGATGAATGGTGTAGATATGGTAATGCTCGGCTCCATCAGTACCAGTCTTACTTGGAAGCCAGATGGGGTGGAGATATTGTAGAAATCAAGGGGAGGATGTCTTATCTAATACGGTGTTAATCTCACATGGATGCACTCTGCCTTGTCTAATCTCAGTTGAGGCTATGAAGAAGGGAACACAGGCTGATATTGGTCGATTTCCAAGTCCTGGTATCTGCATAATGCGAGAAGTTTCATGAATTAAGATGCGGTTGATCTATGAGGTTCTATTGGATGGAGTTTTTTATTGGCCATGTGCATTCTTAGGATGTGACCTCTCTGTTACAGCCCGAATAATGGGGGGATCAGTTCCTTATCATGTGTTTTATGCAATTTATCAAAGTCGCTTCCAGTGCCCTTTCAAGCCGCGCACCAGACCTCACCTCGCAATTTGATTTGGTGCTTGGATCCTCGTTTCTTCATCCGGCAGTACTTTTGCTTGTTCTGATTCTGAAATATATGAAATAAACAATAAACATTGTTATTATATCTGTGAAAGTCGTATTTTCTCTTGCTAGACCAGTTTTAGCGTCATTATCACCGGGGAACTTCCTCAGGCCTGTATCTTATGGTTATGATTTATGAAATGGAAACTTTGTTCTAAAAAACATTTTCTAGGTGCCAACCAGCCTAACCGGTGTGGAATATTGAATGTCATTGCCAACATTAACATGGATGCAGACGCCAAATCAAAGGCTGTGTATTAAATATCATCAATCAGTAAATCATGGAACAAATATGTGGGGAAAATGGATTCCCAGACAAAATGAGAGGGGTCAAATACAATACGCCGAAGCCAAAAATCATCGGTAAAATTCAACATGTCCAGCTATCTCCCTAAACATCAACTTGGCCTCGCTTGCTAATTTGATGCTCTTGGCTATTGCTAGTCCAGTCTGCTTATGCGTGGATGTTGGCTTATATGACTTTACCTCTTCCTCTCTTCCCAAAGATAGAGCCTCTCTCGCAGGAACGACGTTTTCCCACCAAAATTCCCTTAACATTTCACGCATCAGTTCCCAATAACCCCGCTCCCGACACACACGAAATATTGTGCTTCCATTTGGTGTCCAGCAATATAGATCCACCCACTCTCTGTCCATTATCTCCATTTGACCCTGAACCTGTGGCATGTAGTAGAATGGCATTGTTGACCAGGGTAGTCCCTTCTCTGGCCTTCCCTTGTTGTATGGACATTTTACTTCCAGGATCCCTCCTCCTTGAAAGCATCCCAATAGGCCATCGGGGGAGGCGCCGAGCCAATCGAATTGCTGTTCTGAGTGAGTTGCAAACCCTAACAAGCTTACGTCTCGGCCTGTGATGCTTTTGTACCGATCAATTGCAGTTGCTTCATTGAGCACACCCCACTCCATGGCACACCGTTGCGATGCTTCCGTTTTTTGAATCTCATAAGGAAACACTTTCTCATGCCATAGCTCGAAGCGACGGTTTCCTTTCCAGAAGCCTAAGGCTGTGCTGAAGGTGCTTGTAGTCAACCTGTCTCTCCGTAGTGCAAACCATTCTTCTGAACGCTGAGGTGCATCAGATGGGGTGACCTGGGAGGCCAAAATCAAAGCTGAGGGGAAACGGGTGACCAGAGGGTTCGTTGTGGAGCTCGACGATGAGGTGCATGTTGAAAAAGTTCTTGAACCACTCCCATGCTTTCGTTTTGAGGAGAGTCTCGCATTCAGTCCAGGGTGTCTACAGCAGATTCTAGAAATGGAGGTTTTGCTCATCGTTGACATCGTAGTATTGATTGAAGAGTTTCGTTGATGAAGCGTCCTGCAAAACCCACAGACTGCTAGAAGTTGAGATAAAAATGCTAGCATGTTATATGTGTAAATGAAGTGAAAAGCGACAAAAATAAGCCTAGACAGTTTCTGCTGGTTATAAGCACTCAAGATAATACAAACAATTGTTATAGCAACGGTGTTGATGAGCTTGTTACCTTCTAAGTTCTATCCAATAAAATAGTTAATTTCTATTTTCTACCTCTTTTTTCAGTGAAAAGTGACTTGGTGTGCAAGGAAACAATCTAAAACAGGGAAAGGAATCTTGTACACCATTTTACATGATCATGAACCTGGAAATGACCTTAACACAAATCTCCAAAGTATAATGCAAAGAATTGCACAAATGGACCTCACAGTAACATAGAGTGATTAATGTCCCAAATGCAGATAATGTTGGATGCATTCCTAAAAGCAAAACTAAGGTAGAATTTCTTATTCAACCGACACAACACAGTTGTAAGTTGAAAACCCACATAAATTAGAGGAATAAATCGCCTCTGTAGCCAGTTCTCTCTTTTCTCTTGGCAAAAAGTAAACTCTAGTCTTGGTATTTTCCTTTTTGTTCTATTTTCTACTTTCTTGTAACCATTGAAACCAATTTGTTGTTTTTAAAACATGGTTAGGACATGAGAAAGGTTCTAGAGTCCGACATAAATTCATAAGGAAGAAATTGTTGATAGCAAGATTATGTTTAAAAAACAGGAGATAAGAAGGAAAATGCTCATCACAAGAACCCTTCAAGTAACAATGTCAAGCAGAATAACTTGTTTCCTATCTCCGAAAATAAGCAAAGAATTAGCCAAAGGCATGTAGTTTTAAAACGGGAAGCAAAGCCCCAAATCGAGAATACCCAAAATACTTATAATGGCATGGAGCGAGTAGAGATAAGGTGTTTGATTAAATACCCAAAAGAGAAGTTGAGCGGAACGCATCAACTCGGGGAGCTGATAATGAAGCGACGCGCGGCAAACGATTGAAAGAGGGACCTCCGTGAAGAAAACCTCGGGATGCTCCAGATTGAGAGAAAGAGACAGCAGCGAGCTTCATCGTTTCAGCAGGTCAAACAAGAGAGGAGACGGGCGCCATAGAAATGAATCTTCAAGTTCAAGCTGCTAATTGCGCCGATGCGGGGCAATGGAATTTGGTGTACAGGTCCAGGGTAGAGGGGGAGGGATTCCGTCAAAAGTTTGGGCCGTCTGCAAAACTTGCTCGATATATTGTTTGAAGGAATGTTCGTATTGACATTTTACACAGCCTTTTTTATCCCATTTTTTCCTATTTATTTTTGGTTTAACCAATAAATATCTCTCTCTCTCTCTCTCTCTCTCTCTCTCTCTCTCTCTCTCTCTCACATATATATATATATATATATATATATATATTTTCATAGCATTTCTCTCTTATTTCGATTCATCGTTTTTTCTCTTTCTCATCTATATATATTTTCGATTGATCTTCAATAGTTATTTTATATTATTTCCAATGTCATCATGTAATTAATATTTTTTTATAAATTACATTAAAAGTATTCTTAAATATCTTAATTCAAATTAAAAGTATTCTTAAATATCTTAAGTTCAAATTCTTTTTAGATTTACGTTTTTTTTATTGTTACATATTCTGTATTTATTCGCTCATTTTTTTCGATGTTAGATTTAGTTGGGATCGTGATTAACTTTTTCGGTTTTTTTTTAAATTTTAAATTTACACAATTTTTCTCAATCTTATATGTGGTTTAAGATTTGTTGTCTTGATCTTTTATTTGAAATGGACCGTGACATTGTAATCTTTTATTTCATTAATTTTGTGTGTTAACTTCATATAGTAAATGCATCACATTTATCATATATATATATTCTCTCGATATTTTATTTGAATTTTCAATTTAATACGGACCATAATATTGTAATTTTTCGTTTTAATGCTAACTTCATCTCATAAATGCATCATATTTATCCAATATATATATATATATATATATATATATATATATATATTATCTTCATATTTTATATGAATTTTTAATTTAATATGGACTATGACATTATAATTTTTGGTTTCATTCATTTTGTGTGCTAATTTCCTCACGTAAATGTATCATATTTATGGACGTAAGTGTAGGAGTCCACCATTCATTTTCTTGTTTGAATGACAGTATTTTAAAGGATTATTTGATTTATATTACAAAAAACTTTAATATACCGCAATCAAACTCATTTTTTTTCAGTATATCATAGTCAATTCAATCAATCATCTATGTTAAATCTAAAAATTTTATTTGAAATTGTGTAGTCGTTGATTTAAGTCAACTTAACCCATCAAACTTATTTTTTAGTTGGGTTCGTACCGCCTTCAAGTCATGCAATTTTTTTTTTTTCAAAAGAAAACAAAAAAGTCATAAAATATTGATAATACGTGAAATATTATACTTCTTACGGGCAAAGGTAGATAAGAATTATATCCGAGCTCAAAATTTGATATTTTTTAACAATAAATATTTGCAAGTTGTACTTCATTCTGTCAAAAAAAAAGGGTGTACATTTTTATTTAACAATTTAAACAGCATTATATTTTAAACTATCCGATTTTTAACAACGCGTGTGCAAAAAACTCCAAATAATTTTATTTTATTTTGTTGCCACTATCGGCTTCTATATGAAAATTCGTATTAATTGCTTAATCTCCGACGGTAAAATTGGTATAATTCCCTTATATATGGGACTATTAGACAAGAATATGATTTTTTTTGTTTGATGCTGTATATGAAAGTAAAGATTTGAACTCATAAACTTTTAGTAAGAAATGTCTTGAATTATTATTGAACCAGTTGAAACATCATTTATGTTTAAATCCCCAATTTTCTTAAACTCAAGCTCAATGAGAGAGATTAGTAGCTTTAATTACCACTCGACCCAATTAAACTAAATCCAAGTACAAAATTGGACCCAAAAAAAAAAAAGAAAAAACCATCTTAAATTCTAAACGAGTCTACAAATTTCAGAATTTTGCTATTTCTCATTTTTATCCGTACAATTATTCCCTGTTTCTCCGGCATCACACGCGACCTTCGTCTCTCTCTGTCTCTCTCTTCATTAGCTAAAGAAGAGAACCCTCAGAATTGCGGCCTGCGGAAAAAGGACTCTGAACTTACAGTCTCAGGAAGAAAGAAAAAAGAGAAATGAAAATTTAAGCCACCATTTCTTATCTCGTACCCTCCCACAGGCCACAACGTGGGCTCACCCTTCGCTCTACGAACTCCCAGCTTTCTCGAAATTTCACGAATCCAGACATGTACTTGCCTGATAAGCCTCGCCCAATCGATATTTACAAGGAAGAAGGTAGCAGAGATATGATGATCGAGGTCGCCTCTAATGGCGACCACCATCTTCCTCCTCACCAGCATCAGCAGCAGCAGCAGCAGCAGCAGACTCATCCGCAGCACCAACTTATGCTCGGCGATAGCAGTGGGGAGGATCACGAAGTCAAGGCTCCGAAGAAACGGGCGGAGACTTGGGTTCAGGACGAGACTCGGAGCTTAATTTCCCTACGCCGGGAGATGGATGGCTTGTTCAATACCTCCAAATCCAACAAGCATTTGTGGGAGCAGATATCCTCCAAGATGAGGGAAAGGGGCTTCGATCGCTCCCCGACTATGTGTACTGATAAGTGGAGGAACTTGCTCAAGGAGTTCAAGAAGGCAAAGCACCATGACAGGGGAAGTGGCTCTGCCAAGATGTCGTATTACAAGGAGATTGAAGAAATCTTGAAGGAGAGAAGCAAGAGTGCGCATTACAAGAGCCCCACACCACCCAAGATTGATTCATATATGCAATTCTCAGACAAAGGTAACTTTCGTTTCTTATCTTTGGGAGGGTGAAGGGGGTAGTGCTAAGTGTAATATCCGGCTCGCTTTAAGGCTTTAACACCCCTCCCTAGAAAAAAGAAAAAGGAAAAGGAAGCAATTGTCATAATTAAAAGAGGGAGAAATGGAAGCACAATTTCATTATTCGTGAGAATTCGTTAGCCGCAATATTTTGGTCTACTTTCTTTGTATATAATTCCTCGACGCTATGGTTCTCACCAAGCTTATTCTTTCAAATGCAGAGTTCTGATTTATGAAATATAACAAATTTTGTTGTTCTTACTCTTCTTGGGGGGTGGGGAATCATCTTTGTTTTCTGTATTTGTTCCTTAAACAGGTAAAATTTTTCGAATTGCTATTTTTGGTGCCTGCACTCTTTAAGTCTGTTAGGTACGTGAAATATGGTGGGCAAATAGTAGGTGCAGTAGGGTTATGATTAGTCTGGCTCTGGGGTCACAAGAGGACTGTGACGACCATTGTAATTTTATCCCAATGCAGGAATTGAGGATAATGGTCTATCGTTCGGACCTGTTGAAGGTACGACATACTTGTTATTTGCTGTTATTAAGATGTTATTTGTATCACTTTTTTCTTTACAAACATTTGCTCCTCTTGTCATCTGAGTTTTTGTGGCTGATGATAGCTTTGTATTCATCATTCAACTTTCATTTTTCTTCTGTTGTTTACTGTTTGTCCACCAAATGAAGAAATAGAAAATGGCTAAGAAAATTGCACTTAGTGGATTCGCTATCTAATTTTGGAGGGAGATTCTAGTATGCACCACATATTTATAAAGCTTGTGGAAACTTAAAATAGCTAGTTAGCATTTCTGATCATGTCATCAAGTAAATATTGAATTATTGATATGCTAGGAAGAAAGACATGGAATTGATTGTACATCAAGAATCATATTAGTGGTTGTAACTAGTCTAAGCTGGTGGATCTGCTACACAGTGGAATCATATTGTGGCTGTACATCAATCCTGATTACAATTCTAAGCTATTAGTGGCTGTAACAAGTTCTAAGCTGTATCCTGATTACAATTCTTACTATTCTGTATGAACATTGATTCATTAAATAAACTCCATTAACTACTTTAGAATATGACTTTGATTGAACAAGCCATTTTTTATGCAATTGATTTCTCGTGTGCATTTTGAATTGGTTCCTATGGGTCTATGATCAGGATATAATTTCAGTTTATAAAAATATGTTGAACGTATCTTGCTTTTTGTGTTGCCTGTTGACTGAAGCAGTCGATTAGGGAATATCAATTAGGTCTTTATCTTTTGAACAATTCACCCTTCTTATCGATAAACCAATAAAATCTTTTTGTCTTACCTAGTCCGGGGGTGTAAATTTTATATTTAATGCTCTTGTGTCCAAATTGACGGTTTTAAGATTAAGGAATTGTCAAAGTTGCATCTTCATTTGAGTTTCTTGTATTTCCTGTTCATCTGGAAGATTACATTCTATTTTCTTTTGGGTGTAACCACATCATACACATTATGATATATATTGTCTAAATAACCCTGCCCACAAATAGATTAAAAGTGTAGACTCAAAGTTTGTTATTGCAAGATTATAATATTGATCAATTAAGAGTAACCTCTAATACGAGTTTTCATGTAATTCATAGTTTCCAATTATGGGATTGCAAATAAGCAATTTATTTTTATAGTGACAATTCACATTTTATATCATGTTCTTAATATAAAGAAGAAAAAAAGTTCTCCCTCAAAATTTCCTTGCATGCAGCTGGTGGCAGACCATCGCTCAATCTTGAAAGACAGTTAGATCACGATGGACATCCCCTTGCCATCACAGCTGCTGATGCAGTTGCTGCGACGGGTATTCCACCATGGAATTGGAGAGAGGCACCTGGAAATGGTAGTACTGCATAACCACAATTCAATGGTTTTGAATGTTTTGGAACAGAGTCCTATTACATTGATATTTCTTTTTAGGTTTTGAGAGACTCTTGGTACATTTAGGCCCTGTATTTAAGCATCCTCAATATTTGTATTAAGTTTCGTCTTTGCATTTCAATCAGAAGAATTGTATCAAAGCCACTCTCGCCTTTTTTTCAGATTCCACTTGTGATTCATATGCTAAATGCCTGTAGTATTTCGAGACTGCAATTTTGAATGCACTGGAACGTGTCCTGTTATATGATGATACATAACTTTGTAGTTGATGACTGTATTCTAGTGATTGGTTTAACACTTCATTTATATTATACAAATATATTGGCATCAAGATTCACTTCTGAATTCTGGTAAACGTGCCTTGTACCAAAATAACTCTCCTGCCATTGTTTGAGATGCTCTGCTTATGAATCTCGAATGGTTTCAGTTTCTGTCTATTTACCGCCTTCTTGGCAGGTGGTGAGAGTCAGGCATTTGGCGGGAGAGTTATATCAGTCAAGTGGGGGGATTACACAAGAAGAATCGGTATTGATGGCACCTCAGATGCCATCAAGGAGGCAATTAAATCTGCTTTTAGGTTAAGAACTAAACGGGCATTTTGGTTAGAGGATGAGGACCAGGTTGTCAGAAGTCTGGACCGGGACATGCCTTTAGGAAACTACACTCTTCACCTCGATGAAGGTACCTCTTTTTGTATTATTCTTGACTGTTATGATTCTCGTAATGATTATAGCACCATGCTGCACATTTTGAATTAAAGTGATGCATGTAAGAGCCATTGAACTTCTAATTTCAGGGTTGGCTGTTAAAATCTGCCTCTATGATGAATCTGACCACTTACCAGTACATACTGAAGATAAAATTTTTTACGTTGAAGATGATTACCGGGAGTTTTTAGCTCGTCGGGGCTGGACATGCCTACGGGAGTTTGATGGGTATAGAAACATCGATAATATGGATGATCTCCGTCCTGGTGCGATATATCGCGGAGTGAGTTGAGCAAGTACACAGTTATGCCAATATGTTATGAATTTTGGCTTTAGTGCCCTTTGTGGGACTTGGGTTTCAGCACTCCATCTTTACTTGTAATCCATACACTAAATCAACCATGTAAACAAATATGGCCTTTATGCACAGACACTGCTTGTGCATTTTTTGACAGGTTATCAGTTATCTTCTCTCTGTATATATAATATGGATTGTTGGTAGTATTGTCTCATCTGTACAGTGCCTATGCATGTTTTCAAAGATGTCGATAAATATAAACATGTGAAAAATGATACCATTACATTACTTGTTTATTTTTCCTTAAACCAAGCCGATGATTACTGCTCGTCGTCGTTGCCTTTCAAGTGAACCAACAGTTTCTTAATTCCTGACTAGCATTTGGGTACGTATCTCTGGAATATAACAGTTTATTAGCGGATCATTATGTTAAACTACCATACCATCTGCGTTGATTGATATTTGAGAGATTATTTATCTGCAGGGAATCTTGATACACTCAACATCCAGATGTTTGGAAATTTGGATGCTCAGTGATTCTCAGACGAAAGAAGTTTGGGGAAATGTTGACGTTCGGGTCCGGTATCCCTCTTTAAAACTAGAACACATGATTCCATAGTTGTAGAAAAAGATGAGTTAATATCTCAGGTATGCTATGTGGGTGGTGCTACACTCGTCTTTTCCAGCCACAACAGAACAAAAAAACTTCCATTTGTTCAATAGCACTTCATTATTTGAAACAACTCGAGTTATGCATCGACAACAAATTCAGCAGGCAATCAACAGCTAATCTGAATGGTCAGTAGCAGAATTGGATTTAGTTTGGATCTGAGAAGAATTTGTTGATGGAAGGCATAATCTGAGGGGATCGTGTTCTGAGGAACTTCCTGAGGCCATGTTCAGCATACTTTTCACCTTCTTCAAAGTTGTCAAGCACTCCTGCAGCTCTCTTCTCCTTGATAACCCTGCCATATTCGTCCACAACAATCAGAACAATTCTGATTTCTGAACAGGAAATATCCCTCTTTTTACTGATCAAAATATTAACATTTCGATGATATTTACCTGACTTCAGGGTTGGTGGTTATGTTTCTAACAAGCTGCATCCCACAGATGCCAACAGCCACACCAACTGCAGCAAAGAGAGGATACACCTGCACATAATATTCAACAAAAGCAAGATTTTGATGAGATAAGTTATTGTTTTCTTCATGTTTTTTTTTTCTCAGCAGCCAAACAGAAAGTAAAGGAAAAGGAAAGGGAGAAGAGAAAAAAACCAAACCTCAGGCTTTAACCATCTGTTGGTGGCGGCCATGGCAGCAGAGCAGAGAGAAGAGAATGAGTCTTCTCGTGGAGAAATATGAGCAGCGGGTGAGGCATGTTTTTTGATTGTGTGAATTTATAAGGGAAGGGAAGGGAAATGCAAAGAACCAAGAGGGGTCAGAAATTAGGGGCAGCCAATAGCCGTCTAAGTTTGCCAACTTATTTCCTTCCTTATTTGGCGTCTCTATGCCTAATATATCTTTTGACTTTTCTGCTGCCTTTCATTCACACCATTTACACCCTTTTTTTAAATCTAAATTAATACCCTTTTTCTAGGTACAAGCATGGTAGATTATAAAGAGATTTGTAGTGGTACCTAAGATCCAAAAAAACTTCGAGCATGAGTGGTTAAAGACACCCTACTCCCTCTTCGCAGGCAATTCTCACTCATTTGTGATGTGGTGTTTTAAAAAATAAAAAATAATATAAGAACGTACCAATTAAAAGGATTCTAATCTATCATTTATAAGAGGAGATGCTATTATCTAATTATATTTACTCTTTGAACAGTTACTAATAGACAATTAATAATCTGTTCAAGGGATTGAGTTTTTCTTTCTTTCTTTTTTCAAATGGTTGATTTAATTTTGAGTTTTGTTTATAGGCAACATATAAGTAAGTTATAGACCATCTAAAGCTTAAGCTTAATTGGTTAAGATATATATCTTTGATCAAAATGTCGTAAGTTTGAATTCTCACCTTTATATGTTGAACGTCAGAGGAATGAACATGAAATGTATGCTTGCGTCTTCGTAGAGATCTCCTTTGATCCTTGCCGGATGTGCTTGATGGCCATAGAACCCTATTCAATAAGTGGAATGCATTAGTTGTCCGCTCTCGGGTTGGGCAGTAAGGGTCGGAGAAGGGTTAGTTGAAATTGCCGAAATCCCATGCCAACATTTTGGATGAACAAGAAGCTCCTAAGAACCCCAACGAGAAAATGGGTCCTCACCACCTAGCATATCTCAATCTAGCAATGGACTCTCATGAGACAAAGGTTAGCTAAGAAAGGAGGTAGGGTGAGCTAAAAAGAAAAAAGAAAAAACGTTCACATGAGATATTGAGAGCTAAAAAAAAAAGGAAAAAAAAACGTTCAAATAAGACATTGAGAGCTTAAAAAAAAAAAAAAGAAAAAAGAAATTGAGTCTGACTGAATTTGTTGAAGATTTTGATCGAAGCTCCGGATCCAATGTCTCAGAACTCAACTCAACCATGTGCAACATCCAGCCTTTTTTTTTTTTTGTCTTTTTTCTAAACAAAAATAATAAAAATCACGTGATTAAGATGAAGGTGGAGTTGTTCTGTTTGTTTATATGTGGAATGGGAACAAAAAGTGTTAAAATTACAAATAGTTTACACCTTTGTAAGATATTAAATCACTCATATTACAGAAGTATTTAAAGGTTTTAATAAATCCAACTTTATGTAGTATGTATTTATAATGTATAAGTTCGTAATTTATAAAAATTAATATATAGTATATACGAAGCATGATTTCAATCTTAACTGGCCACTACTATAAAGTTTGCTTTTTATTTTTTCTTCAAACAAGACGCTTTGGTTCTTGGGTAGGGACATTTTTGAGTGTTGGAGTAATTTATCAATTATTGAGCCGATTTCTTAATTTTGGATTTACATACATCTTATTTGTAAATGGAACATATTAAAAAATTGTGTTCACTTGTGAGAAGGTGCAGGATTATCAATTATGTGAATCAAATAATTGCAGGGTGGGACACGCATTTGCATGCTTCTTATTTTTACCTTTTTCCTATAGGGATGCCAATCATCAAAATACGGACAGCTTTTGTAAAGTAATCACACACAAATAACCATAAACCCTCAACCCTTCCTTTAGAATTTTCACCAGATCTAGGCTATCTAGCATAGTTTAGCAAATCCCAAAACCTTTTTTTTCCCTTCCTAATAGTTGGTACTCGGAGTTTTGTTCCCCTGTCGCCTTAAAGTTCGAATACGAGAAACATTAGGGAATTGTTTGTTTTGTGGGAATCCAAAATTCCCGTTGAACTTTGCATCTGGATTCCCACGTTTGTTTAGCGGGAATGTAGGATATCTGAGAATTTTGATATGCCCGTGTGAAGGTTGCTCGTTAATTTGTTATTTCAAGTTTGGGGGTTAAATCTGTCTTGAGGCAATACTTTTCGTTATTTTTGTGTATTCACGTTTGTTTTGGTCATATCAATTGGTGCAATAATACACCATTTGTCTTCAACTGTTATGAAACTTGAAAGTCCAACTATCCTAGGATGCCTGTACGAGAGACATTTTACGAGTTTTGGATACACTTATGAAACACAGTTGTATTCTTGGAAAACTATTAAAGTTAAAATTGAAATACGTTAAACTAATATGAATATTAAGAGCATTTTTAGAACATTTTATCAATTTATTAACACATTCTTAAAATAAATCTTACAAAAGAAATGTGACTATCTAAATATTCTCGGATATCTTTATAAATTTTCCTACGAAATAAACGTGGTTAATTTAAGATGCCGGACATATGAAATTCTAGGCATCGCTCTGAATAGTTTTTTTTTATTAACCTCACTAGAATGCTCGAAATTGAGACCTATACGTCAATATGAATAGGAGACTCAAGTTCTTGCTAACTCAGACTCAAGTTCTTGCTAACTCAGCTGCTCCAGGAGCCCTCCATCCCAATACTTATTAAACTTTAAGAAAAACCCATGCCTCGTTTAAATTTTTTATTTTTAATTCGTTATAAAATAAAAGAAAGTAATATTAATTAGCCCATGCTTGGAAACTTGAAGGGTGTGACTTGCGAGTGTTCTTTTTTTTATTATTATTTTTTAATAATTATTTTGCAAACAATTTTTTGAACAATTTAAATTTAAAAATTATGTGAAAAGTGTCCTCTTTTCATCAAAGACAAATCTTTTCACCGACATGAAATGAAAATAATAGTGAGTCTTAGGAAGCAGCAGGCAAGAACATGGGTGAGAGTGAGACCCACCCTCCTCCTCTATATCAATATGTCCCTCCTCAAACTAAATTAGTGTTCATCCCATTAACACTACCGCTCCCAAAAAAAGAAAACTTCAGATTTTCATTTCACTTTCCAAAACATCCATTAATGATCATCAACACAGCCAAATTCCAAGAAAATAAAAAGAAAAAAAAAATATATATATATATATATWTTTTGGATCTCTCTCTTTTAAATGAAAATATATATATATATATATATATATTTTTTGGATCTCTCTCTTTTAAATGATGGCTGTTTTCTGGTACCTGTCTGTTTGTCTTTGTGAATGGCAGCGGTTGAACTGTTGAAAAGCCACTCTCTCTCTCACCGTCACGAGGCAGGGGAATCTTGGAACCATTCGAGGCAAATCGCTTTCTCAACTTTTTGTAATTTCCCACTCAAATAAAGCCCCAGTTAGCACATTTTTGGTTTTGTTGGTTTCTAACTTTCTACACACTGCAAAATTCTCATTTCTCCCTCTCTAATCGTCATTTCTTAGTTTCTTGGCTTCATTCGATCGTCCTTTTTCTCCGCCAACATGTTAATGGGTCATTTCTTTTTCTTCTTCTCATTGTTGATTTGATTCGGATTCACTGTTTTCAATATTGCTACCAGCTCAGCCAGCTTTCCCCCCATTACTCCCCCTTTTGGAAAGGAATTGACATTTTGGCCTTTTTGGTGTTCCTCTGAAAATTTCGCTTTCTGGGTCTGTCAATTTCGATTATATCCGAGACATTTGTAGGTGGGTTTTGAGCAAAAATGGCGCCTCCCTTGTTTTTCCCTCTTCGATGGGAGAGCACAGGGGAGCAATGGTGGTACGCCACGCCCATCGACTGGGCAGCGGCCAACGGCTTCTACGACGTCGTTAGAGAGCTTCTGTACTTGGACCCAAATCTCCTCATCAAACTCACTTCTCTGCGGCGAATCCGCCGCCTCGAAACCGTGTGGGACGATGAAGCCCACTTCGAAGATGTAGCCAAATGCCGCTCTTATGTTGCCAAAAAGCTCCTCCTCGAAGGGGAGCTGAAAGGGGGTAATAGAAATTCGCTCATTCGTGCTGGCTATGGCGGCTGGCTTTTGTACACTGCTGCCTCAGCTGGGGATATGGATTTTGTCATGGAACTGCTTGAGAAAGACCCTTTTCTGGTCTTTGGAGAGGGAGAGTATGGGGTTACTGACATTCTTTATGCTGCAGCCAGGAGCAAGAACTGTGAAGTCTTTAGGCTTCTGCTGGATTTTGCTCTTTCTTTAAGGTCTTGGCCAAGCTGTGGAGAGGAATCAATGGATGAGGCGTTGGATGAAAGTGAGATGGAGATGCCTTTGGCCTTCAGATGGGAGATGATTAACAGGGCAATCCATTGTGCTGCCAGAGGAGGCAATTTGGAGATGATGACAGCGCTTATTGGGGACTGCCCCGATGTTCTGATTTACAGGGACGCTCAGGGATCCACCATTCTCCATACTGCTGCTGGAAGAGGACAGATTGAGGTCAGATCTTGGAGTTTTATGCTTACTTTCCTGTCAATTCCATACATTGACCGAAATTTTTAGGACGCGGAAAGTTTAGGGCGCCTGTGTTTGGGGTGCAGATCTAGGAATGAGTGGAGTTTAGGAAGTAAGTTCGGGTACTGTTGAAATCCATGAGTTTGTCGAACAAACATGAGTTTGACATCTTTTAAGCCAAACTCAAACTCTCACACAATACACCCCCTGCTTCTTTTCTTGTTATTCCGTGTCTTTGAAGTTTGTGCTTGGTTGGATTTCTTGTCTTGTCTCCTCTAGCTGACATAGATTGTCTTGTCCGATGATATTCATTAAGAACTGTGCAGCCCTTAAAGCTGACATGTTTTGAACTTACTTTTGACTGCATTACATTTACAGGTGGTGAAGAATCTTGTGGCTTCTTTTGATATCATTTCCAACACCGATAGCCAAGGAAACACCTCATTGCATGTGGCTGCATACAGGGGTCACTTGCCTGTGGTGGAGTTTGTAATTCATGAATGCCCTTCCCTAACTTCTCTGTTAAACTACTATGGAGACACTTTTCTTCATCTGGCTGTGGCTGGTTTCCGAACCCCGGGGTTTCGAAGATTGGATCGGCAGATCGAGCTCATGGGTCGTCTGATACACGGTGAGTTGATGGATGTGCAAGAAATAATCAACATCAGGAACAATGATGGAAAAACCGCGCTTCACGTGGCGGTAGCGGAGAATGTTCAGTGTGAATTAGTGGAGCTTCTTATGTCTGTTCCATCAATAAACTTGAACATTACTGATGAGGATGGCTTGACCCCGCTTGATCTCCTCAAACAACAGCCTCGATCCCCATCTTTGGAGATTTTGATCAAGCGATTCGGTTTCGCTGGAGGGATTTCGAATCATTGTGATTATATGGAAACAAATGCTTCCTTTTCCCACTTGAAAATGCAGGGCATTGGAAGTAGTCCTGGAACTTCTTTCAGGATTCCAGATGCAGAGATATTCTTGTACACAGGTATTGAAAATGCGTCTTATGCAACTCGGGATGAAGCAGGCGATGCCTTCGATTTTCGCTCAGACAAAAATGGGGAATGTGATTCAGTGGATTCATCAGACAAGAAACCAAGCTCTGTAAATCATGCAGCCAAACGCCTGAAGTTCTTCCTGCGCTGGGCAAATAGTAAAGAGAGAAAGCCTACCAAAACAGACTGGGCAGATGATGATTGTTCAGTTCTGTTTGATACATCAAGAACTTCACAACTGAATTCGATTTCGCTTCGGCGTCGATATTCAAACATGTCATGTCTTCCACACAACAAAAGAACAACAGTTCCAATCATGAGCATTCCTCCAAGCCCATCAACCAAGAAAAAATTCGCTGCTGGATTGATGCACGGCGTAATCCAAGCCACGCCGAAGCTAGCCATTCGATCCCGATCGCCACCGAGTCCATTTTTGGGGTCGCCCATGTCTTCTCAAGCAGAAACGGGTGGCATTGGCATTGCCATTGGTGGAGTCTCATGCTCCAAGAGAAAAGTGCCAATTACGAAGTTCAGACAAGACTCATTTAACAGAAAGATGTTGATGAACCAGTTGTTCTGTTTCGGCGCGCAAGGTGTCGCCACTGCCGTGGAAGACCCGACGAGCTGCAAGAGGGAAAATCAGAACCACAACTACTTTGGTTCTCTAGTAGCTTGATGTTCATTGACTGTACATACAACTTTGCATCAGTAGGCAAAACAAAACACAATGATAAGCTTTTTTTCTCTCTCTGATGTGCTGCAATGGAATCTATTCTCTTATTCCAGGGACAAGACAAAAGCAACCATAACTGATGGCTGAGATTGCAAATGCCTTGCCACTTTTTTCCTGTCTTCGAATTTTCCACCCAAATCTGCTGCCATCTCCAACTTCCAGACGCTGACTGGGCACTGATTTCTTCATGTGAACGGAGGAACCTATCGTTTTTCAGTTCCAACTCAAACTTCGAAGCTCTTGTTCATGACGTGTGTGATGTGACCTTTCAAATCATATATCGCTTAAAAATCAAATAAATTTATATAAATATAATTTTGGATTCAAATACTCTTTTTAGTAGTACTTTCGAATATCTAAATTTAGTTATGGTTAACTTTTATTACAAAATTTTGAACCAATTTTAAGATTTATCATTGAAGAAAGTACAGAGGTCAAGTTTGGACATTTGAAATTATAGAGCTTAAAATAAAAGAGTTCGGAAGTAAAAAGATTAAAATAGTATTTTTAACCGTTAAATTATTAATCTTTAAACTCTCAAAATTGTATTTAATGGACACTTTTTTAAATTCATACATGTTAAACACAATATAAACCATTATAGAGAATCTAGTGCCCATCTCCACAGCTGGACTTCTTTGCGAAGGCATTCAATAAGCCCTCACGTGAGTACCAGTGTACAGAGGAACCAAATGATTGGTTCATAATGATAATAGCTGACCTGGGCAAAAATGAAAAAAAAGACTGATATTAGCATTTACAGGCTAAATTTAAATGCTTGCAGTGGTGAAATGCCGCTTACCAGATCAAGGGGTGTCTGTTTTGACAAAGATAGATCTATTTAGAAATTTCTTTATAGCAAAAATAATGGAAATGATCAGCAACATGAATATTGGCCACAAAAAATGGAACTAAGAAATCGCTGCCCTTAATTAGCTAAATTTAATTAATGTCAGAAATTCTGTAGAGAGGAACTTAAACTGTAATTATAATGGCAGGCAACTCGAAAGGCTTCAAACAAAATCTGGGGTTAAATTAAAAGGCATAAACTTGCGAAAAGCAACGTGTATCATCCGACAGGGGAATCCAAAAACCAGCAGTAAAAAAATCCGCAGTTCCACGGCCACTTAATCTAAACTCTGAACGGTCCTCTCTTATGGGCTTAGTTGGGAAAATTCGATACATGACCTACATAACCATCCCCCCATCGATGGTGAGAACCTGCAGAAACATTCAACATGGATAAAATGAAATGAGGTACTTCCGTAAATAGCATAAAATGAATGTGTATTTTCAAATATAGCGTAAAGTTTGAAATTTTACAAAAATAGCATAGTCCAAACCAAGTTTAAATTCAAACGTAACATAAAACACACCAAGAAAAGTAATATTTATACTATATAAAATACATATTAAAGTTATGCACTATATATATATATAGAGTGTAATTTTATTTAATTTATCAAAATGAAATAGGAACTCTCGTTGTAAGCATGTAAAAAAAGAAAGGAATGATGTTATTATATTATTGCTAACAGTTATTTTAAGAAACCAAGAGGAGAAAGAAAAAAGGAACTCTCCCCACCTGTCCTGTAATGTAACTAGCAGCTGGGTTAAGAGCCAAGAATTCAACGAGTCCAGCAACTTCTTCAGGTTGGCCATACCTCGCTGAAACAATGGGGAATTGAAATATGGTTACAATCATTATATATTGGTTTTAAACAAATTATTGTGAATCGACAGAATCACCACAGACAATCTCATATATGAGTTTCTCAGACTCACCCAAGGGGATGGTATCCATAATTTTCTTCTCAATTTCCGGCCCAAGCTTGGCAGTCATGTCAGATGCAATAAACCCAGGCGCAACAGCGTTAACCTGGAAGGATATTTCATTATGATGGTTCACATTATCCTCTAGCATTTAGCATTTTGCATATGAGAGCATTCTTATTAAAGAAGTTAGATAATGCAGAACCCACGTTAATGTTTCTGCTTGCATATTCCTTTGCAACGGACTTTGTCAGACCGATCACCCCTGCCTTTGCAGCACTGTAGTTCGCTTGCCCAACATTTCCAACAAGGCCTACAACTGATGCTATATTGATAATTCTTCCCTGTATAAAACCTCTCAATGTGAGTAGGACGTTTCCATTTTTCCCCTTTCATTCTTTTTTCTGAACTTCAGCAAAGAATCACGATCCCAGCTCAAAACTAAAATTACTTAGAATTGGGAATATATTTCTAACAAATTTTGAGCTTCTAAATTCTATGGAGGCACGTTATAGCATTGACTGTAAACATGTACAGATATTCTAATAGTAAAAATGAAAAGCGTATTGCATCTTGAGTTGCAGAAGATTCATCAGCTCAGCTGCCTATTTCTAAGTTGGAAAATACAAAAGTGAGATTACCTTCTTCTTTTTCATCATAATTTTGGATGCTGCCTGCAAAAAGGAATAAACTCTATTCAAGAACAAGATACTTCAACCACAAACTCATTGTTAAAGCAACAACACATTCATACCTGAGTACAGAGATAAACACCAGTAAGATTCAGATCAATCACCTCCTGCCATTGAGATGTCTTCATTCTCATCAACAAACCATCACGAGTAATTCCTGATTTCGATGAAAGTATTGGGTAAAAATAACTAAGTAAAAGTGCCAGGAAGCTGGAGAATGTTAAAAGAAAAATTCTATATACCTGCATTGTTGATCAAAATATCAACAGTTCCCCAAGCATCAATCGCCTGGACAAACGTCAACCATGAAAATGAGTAACAAGTAAATGGTATAAACTAGTTTAGTTAGAAAAGTGAAGTAGCTTACTGTCTTAATCATTGAATCCACATCAGCCTCCTTTGACACATCTCCACCAAAAGTAAGAGCTTGTCCACCAAACCCCTCAATCTGCAAGTAACAAGAGAATTTAATCATCATCTTTTCGAAATGATTCACCAAGTCACCACCAGAAGAATTGAGCAGCAATGCTTAGTTGATAAAGAAGAATGGAGTTGAAGAAAAGTAATGGCCAACTGAATGATGCCTCGTCATAAAAGAATTGTTTCATGTTTGAGTAATGGAATCTAGAAAGGTGATGGGACTTGTAGTGAGTATGCATACAAGTATTGGGGCTTAATTAGTAAATAGGTTTATTACTTTGTTAGTATTGAATATGAAATGTGGAGCTTGTTAAAACTATGAGAAACATTTGCAATAGCAAAGTGTTATTTAAAAAACAGAAAAAAAAAAATGAAAAAGAGTGAAGTGAGTGAGGTAGTAAATAGGTTAATTAAGTTGCCTCACTCACTTCCCTCTTGAAAGGCAACCAACTTCAACTTTTTGTATTTCCCTTAATTTAGTGGTTCCATTCTCTGCATATAAGAAAGGAGAATAACTGATAGCTTCACAAAACTTTGTGGATTGAACTTGAATCAATTACAAGCAATCATAAGAATTGAATGCAAATTGAACCACTAAATGAGCTTTCACATTTAAACCTAAAAGCATGGCATGCTTAATTTATAGCTGTAACCAGATTTGTTATCCGTCTAATAACTGTAGGGAAATTTCCAAGTTGCTTCGGCATCTTGTGAGAATTCTGCATGATAAACAGTCTCCGGAGATTCTATGATACTTCACAACATTTGTGGAACGGGCAAATACGATTCAAGAGATAAGAATTGAAATAGGTGCGTTATTTACCTCTTTGCAAACTTCCTCGGCCTCCTTTGACGACCTAGCATAATTAACCAGGACCTACAAAAAATTGTTTAATAGAAAATTCAGAATTAATGATATAATGATACCAAAATTGACTAGACAGATGACGTCTTCAGAAAACAAATCATAAACGGGAAATACTTCAGCTTATATAGCATAATAACTCCATATAATAACTGGACTCACTAAGATAAAATTTTATCCATAAAGTGAATGCTAGCAAAAAAACTGCGTCCAAGGATCATATTTTTCAAATCTGATTTTGTACAACATTTTAAACCAGATATAAATAATAGAACTTCATACGAAATCAGAAAATATAGGTACCTTACAACCCGCCTTTCCCAAGCTCAATGCGATGGCTCTTCCAATTCCTCTCGAGGCTCCAGTCACAATAGCCACAGGCGCTTCCACTTGTTTGCCCTCCTTAATGCTTGCTTGTTCCGCTGTAGCAACCTGAGCCTTTATTCCTGCGCATCCATTTTGATAATGAGATCGTAATTCCAAAAGCATTAGCCATAGTTCCTTAGAACACTAACTTCCATAAAAATAAAGGCGGCCGACGTCAAGGACTACCGATAACAACAAGAACCTTTAACGGTCATAAGCAGAACGCTTGAGAATTTCAAGACGCGCCAAGCATTCGTCCTCACTTGCCATGACAAATTATGAACGTAATCTCTCCTACAGTCTCACTTCCAATAGCTCACGCAAGCACAAATAGAACAGATGTCAAATCTTTCCGAACTAAGAATAAATTACAAAACAATGTAAACAGTTACCAGTTGAAGCAGAAGAGCTCTTCGATCTTAACTGGAGACCGAAGCGACCTCGGACCTGATTCGATCCAGCTCCGCCACAAATCGGAGACCACTGCTCAATAGGACCGGCTCTACGATCGACGAAGCCTTCAAATTTACCAACGATTCCAGCCTTACTAAAAGAAACAGCGTTTGAACCGGTGAAGGCCGCCATGAGAGCTCTGGGAGGTCTCCGCACAAAGAAAATCGCAGAAGCAGCACGAAATCCCGAAATTGTCGCCAGAAATGAAAGCGACGAACAGATTCGATTCTTATAAAGAGGAAATGAGTAAAGTGTGAGCAGATACCTCGTTGGGATCTCCGGAGGAAATGTGTGTGGAGTGGAGTGGAGTGGAGTGGTGATGAAACCAAAGTGTGAACCAGCAGTCAGTGCAACAACTACGCGCCGAAGTATTAGTTTTGGAACACCTTGCATTTCGATGGAGGGTTAAAGATGTAAATAGCCATGGAATATAGGTTAATTACCATACAGCCACTAGAAGATTAAACGGCCATTTCTGGAAGATCGGTTAAATGGTAATGTGTAATTTTTGCAAACTTTTGCTGGAATTGACCCTAATGTTTAGTGTTTGCGCTAAAGGGAAAGTTCGCCCACCCAACCAAACTCCTACCCACCACTTTCCCCATATTGATTTTTCCAAATTGGAACTATTTTCTACACTAATTAAATTAACTTTTTAGTTAAAAATATTGCGAAATATGTATTTCATTTTCTAAATATTAGGT
This sequence comes from Momordica charantia, assembly GCF_001995035.1. Next base: position 514,943 of record NW_019104491.1, read on the forward strand.
CTAAAAGTATTACATTTGTACTAAAAAAAAAATAATAATAAAAGTGTTACATTTTTTAATTTAATTACTATTTTGATCCTCATGTACTTTTAATTTTGTTCAATTTAGTTCATGTACTTTTGAAATGTCTATTTTGTCTATATATTTTTAAAAAGTAACAATTTTGATTATTTTATTTTTATTTTCATCACATTTATTCAATTGTAGTTTTAACATCTAAATTTAATTACATGCAGTCATAACTTTGTGTTAAAGAGTTTTATGTTATAAAAAATTGTATTAAAAATTTTCAATTAGAGACCAAAATAATAGCTTTTCAAAAGTATAAGAACCAAAATAGATGTTTTAAAAGTATGAAAACTAAAATTAACAAAAATTGAAAATATAAGCACGAAAATATTTTGAAATTACATGGATTACTAAGTATAACAATCAAAATAATATTTAAACTTTTTTTTAACAAGTAACATATATATAATTCAAAAAAATAAGTAGAATTTTATAATTGTTTGTTGGGACTTTGAACTGTTTATCTCTCTTATTTATAATACACAAGAAGCGGATTAACTTTATTAATTATAAATGTTTTCACTGCTTAAAATAACATATGTAATAAATTTTCCTTTTTATTGCAACATTAAATTAAAATAAAGTTACTGAAACTGAAATTAATTGTTCCATATAACTGCATCCGTGATTTATGAAAGAAAACAAATTTAAATGCGAGAAAGCTATTCGATTTCAAACAAAAACTTATTTTATATATTTTAAACAAAAACTTGTGCGGGGATTCCAGAAAATCAATTATTTTAAATATCCTCTTCTAAAATCACTCCTTATATAAACATACCCTAAGAGTTGACAATTTAATCTATAAACTCTTGAAAATGGTTCTAAATCGCAGACTTAGATTTCTCATAACTTATAACTTCTTTATAACTTCTTTAACAGATATGTGACGTGACAATTTGATATGTTATGTGACACTTTTTAATTTTAATTTTTTGTCATTGCAAAATATTATTAAAATTAAAAATAATTTCTCCCTCGTCTCTCCTACCTGTCTTCTCGCGATCCATCACTAGTCTCCCCTCCCTCCCTTGAAACTCCTTCCCCAAAAACTTCCTTGGAATCTTTCACTTGTCCCCAACTCCCCATCCCTCTCATGAAACTCTCATTCTACAAAAATTTTCTTTTAGATTTTTTTTTTTTTTTTATATTTCTGAATCAAAGAAGAATAAAGAAAAAAGAAATCCATTTAAGTGTCATTCTTTTGTCAACTCCCTCAATCATTCTCTATCATCTCTTTCATTGCTCTCAACATGATGTAAAAATTAATATTTTTTTACAAATCATAAAAAAAAAATTAAGAAATATCTCATCGTGAATTGACACGTCATTTTCCATTAACTAACGGTCAAAGAATACTTAGGAACCATTCAAAACAATTTTTCAAATTTTAGGGACCAAAAGTGCTTATTTTGAAACTTGAAACCAAATTGACACCAATTCCAAATCTCAGGGATCAGATCAAACCAAAAGTGTATTTTTTCTTTTTTTTTTTTGGTGGGAAAGAAAATAACTTCATTAAATAACAAAAATATCCTTTCAGATCCCACATCCCCTCCTCTTGCAGATCAGATGCGTCAATCTGATTTAAGAAACTATTGATCTAGTTGAATGGGCAAAAGGGAGAGAAACTGACCCATTCTGTTCTAGAGAGAGATGATTTTGGGGGAAGCTGATGAGATGGATTTTGATTATTAAAAAAGAAAAAAGAAAAAGTTGTGAATTTGGTGGATATGTATTTTTTTTTTTTTACTAACGGAAAAACTCCGTCTTATTCTTCTTTCTTCTTCAATTAAAAAGTCTGAAAATCTTAAGAAAATTTTAAGGGAGGGGAGGATGGGGAGGTCGAGGGCGAACGGACAGGAGAGATGAGAGATACAGGGAGGAGACACAGAAGGTGAAGGGGGAAGAGAGATCTTAATTTGGATGACCTTTTCATGACAGCAGTAAAAAATAATGTAAAAGTAAAAATTAGATGTCATATTTCTGTTAAAAAAAAACTAACATACGTTTAACTTTAAAGACCATTTAGACCACCTTTCAAGGTTCAATAAAATGAAATTTAAGGACAATCTTAATTCAAACTTCAAAGTGCAATTTACCATATAAATATCTATATCCATAATCTCAATTAAAAAAAAAAAGATAAAAAGCATTTACCAATTCAAGCATAGTTGAGAAAAAGAATAAAACTTGTCGTGACTTAATTAAATAATGATACATTTTATATATATATATATTTTTTTTTTTTTAAATTAGACTTGCTTACAAATTCCTACGTCGATTTCCTTTTTTTTTTATAATCCAAACGATAAGAAAATTTATTTAAAAAAACCCTACTAAAAATAGAATGTAGGAGGTCCGGAACCGAACATCGGGCTCCAACCATATTTCGGCTCGTGATCAATCCATTGATCCCAACCATCTATACATATATTAATTACTGATCTCATTGATCAAAATGAAAATTGGATACTCTTGATAAAATTGCTGTATTGGTACCGTTATTTATCCAAGTCTACATTATTCAAAAACGGAGGCAAAGCTAAAGAGAATATATAAGAACATTTATGCACAACCGTCATATCGGACTCGCCCCGTATCAACAGATGAGAAAGATGTAAACATTTGTAATTTTTCACTTGATTAAAGTACCTTTTTGTGCTGGTTTCTTGGAGTTGTTCTTCCGGCGTATCTTCACTAAAGCTCTGTCCAGATCCTGTACAAGGATGAGAACAAGACATTAGTTTTGTTTTAAGTTTAACGAGAAATCGATCCTCCGACTTTTTAGTTAAGGATATATGCCTTAACTAGCTGAGTAGCTTTAAGTTTCTAATTTTACTCTTATTTGGTCACCCAAAGAAAGGGAAATCATACATTGAATTACTTCTAGAAAGGGATAGCCGAAGGAGGTCCCCTAATAGAATAACATTTTTAGCCAAGATCGTCTAAGCCTTCAACAGATAGAGTAGCCTAATTGGTGCCTATGAACGTTGGACAAAATGCACCTAGTGAAGGAAACCAGCCAGCTAGAAATCGCTGGATTACTATGAGGGTGTGGTTGTAAGTCCCCAAGTAGCCAATCTTTACTTAACTCGGTCCAGTCTGGCATCAAGACCAAATAGAATAGCTTTACTTTCCCCGCATATAAAGCGTAAGTTGATATAGCCCAAGCCAGTGCTGGGGCCAAAAGGAATTAAAAAAGGGAGAGCCAGCTAAGAATAACCATTCAAACACTCTGAAAGAGAAGAAAATGGTCTCCTCCACCGAGCTCGTTGTCTCTAGACTCAGTTATGCTACAGTATCACCAACATCTAATGTCATGTTATGAAGGAAATTTTCACATTCAAGCATGATTCAGCAATTCATCGCAAATGTAGCTAGAATGTAAATTACTAATGGTAATGTTGTCTTTGCCCCTAAATTGAAATTACCAGTGTACGTTTGTCACCTCTACCTCTAAGTTAGCCTAGACATAAAATTTGACCACCAAACAAGGTCCAAAATTCAAATGAAAGATTAAATCACGTTCCTTAGAGTTAAGAATTAAAAGAAGAGAAACAAGAGAATTTTCAAAGGGGAGGAAGCGTGCAGTGAGGCTTTTTGGGATCTAGTTATAGTCTTTGCCTCCATGTGACGTACTCGCTCTAAACACTTCTGTAATTATGACTTCTTGCTAAGCTATGCTAATTGGGACTCTTTTTTGTAATCCCTTTGATGCAGTGGGAATACTCATCTTCCCCCTTCTTTTTACTCTCGATTTTCCTCTTTTGTTAATGAAATTTCTCCTTGGTTACTTATCACAAAAAATATATAATAATAATAATAATTAAAAAATAGCGTTCAAAAGAGGTGGAATAAAAACTATGTCCAAGTATGCTCTTCTCTTCCCCTCTATTTTGATCAAATGCATAATTATACTCTATGGTTAACTGTGCAAAAATGAGAAAGGAAATATAAGTGCTCAATGCTCATCGTCAAAACAGCAGCTCGCTCGATAATGACTAACAGCCATCGGTTATTTCTTCCCTTTGTCCCCCCCCCCCATTCGTAGGAACTACTCGCTAGAAGAAAGATCATTTAAGGTGCAGGGGGAGGGGTAATCTATAAAAAGGATAAAAGAAAAGCATCAAGAATTCACCTGCGAAGAATCATCTGGCGCTGTCTCGGTTGACCAAAGGCTTTCCAGATTGTAATAAGTTCTGGCATTCTCATCAAGGGCGTGAACAACTACTTTACCTAATAGGAAATATTCAAAGACAAATTATAAACACATCAATAGTGATCAATTAAAATATACACATTGAGAACTCCCCTTAGGACATGGCCAATAGATAGATATAAGTACAATTATGACAAGCTTATGGCACAATTTTTGTTAATTCAATACTACTATTGATTTTCATTATCATTACCATTCCTAGATAAGCCTAGCATAAATGATTAGTATAAAGAATTTTAACTAATTCGAGACACTGCAAACAGCAGAAATCATAGTATAAACCTAAGATAAAGTGTCGCGAAGAGGGCTAAGGTGCACTGAAAACACTTCAAATTATGTGATTCGAATTAGTTGGTTGATATTTTGTTTAGGCGTAGACTAGAAGGACAGTAACAATTGACTTATCTGCAAGAACGTTCCCTACAAAATTCAAGAACAAGAACATTCATAGTACTCGTTAAAGAGAGTAGACAGACCAGAATCGATGACAATCCACTTTCCGTCCTCTTGCCCTTCGACACTAGGGAGTATCAACTGTCTAGCTCCTTTCTGCTTTTGCTTGATCTGTCGATTCAAATAAACGCGATTACATATTAAGCCACTACAACCAGAAACTTCTCTTCTTCAAATTCATCAGCTTGGCAATCTAACTGAAATTTCGGAACAGTAAAATCAGACAGAAATGTAAAAGCAACCTGCCTTGTAAATTAGGGCTTGAGCAATGTTCTTAACATGCCAGGTCGACCTACCAGTGGCGAACACCATGTAATCAGCCCAATCACAGTCTTTGCGGATTGGTATCACTTTGACATCGTCCGCCTTCACGTTATTCAGAACCGTCTCGACCTCCTGAAGATCAAGAAGACCATTGTTGCTAGAGCTGGCAGTGGAGGAAGATACAGTATGGTTGTGAACAAAAATGCCCTTATTCCATTGTTGCAAAGAACGAATCGTGGAAGAAAAAGCAGATGAAGATCGAATTCTTTGCGCCACCAACATGTGATCTCTGCTGTGCGGTGAGCGCCGGCGCGCGCTATCAATACCACTTCGTCGCTATGATTCTATGAAGGTCGAGTTCTCAGCTTTCTCGCCCGCCGTGTGCCGTCTTCTCCACCACGCAGGCCGGAGGCTTCCTGTTCGAGCTACGAGTTTATTTGCTTGGTCTGTGGATCGGCCCAACTTGCAGCGTTGGGCTACATCAATGACCTCTTTAAACAAAATAGTTGATAAAAAGAAAATTATATTTATATTTATATATAAATTCTTTTGTTTAATCTACGTGTTTCTTATAATATTTTATAATGATACGTATTTTTATCCTGGGTTAATATTAACTTTTTTTTTAGGAATGTAATGATGAGAGGTCGAACTTCGGACTGACCTCTAAGAGAAAGATGTTTTAACCGCTAAGCTAGACTTATATTGAAATAATGACTTAGTAAATAGTATCAAAATGATTTTGAGAATGTGTTTAGAGGGCTAAAATTTGGTTGTATTTATAGTTTTTTTTAATATATATATATAAGTTTTTTTTATTGGCTAAATGTGTTATTTCTGATCGTTACTATGTATTTTTGGACAATTTTTTCTTCATAAATTGAGATGGTGATGTGTGGTAATCACTGTTCTAATGTAACCCTCAATTATTATTATTATTATTATTATTATTTTTTTTGAATGAGATGTTTATTTGTTAAAAAGAAAAAAAGATTTAATTTGATTGATTTTCATAAGGATTTATTCCCATTCTCATTTCTGTTAAGGAAACAAACTCTCTTTTAACATCAAAAGCATAAAAAGACAAAATTAAAACCAAAACTTTGAATCAAATTTCAAGAATTCTTACATGGAAGTGGGGTAGATTCTGAGTGGTTTGCACCCCATGTGAATTGCTCAGTGAAAAAGTCCATCATTTTCCATTGCAATTTCACTTAAAAAGAAAAACAAATTTAATTATTATTTTGGTATTACTTGACAAGTTGCCACATATTTGCTGGTTTGTCTCCATTCCCAATGAGCCCCCTCTGTTCTTTAATTCTCTCCATAATAGATCTGCAACTCCCTCCTTTTCCATGCTTTAAATTTTACCATTCATCATAGATTCGTAGCTCTCTCTTCAATTTTGTGAAGGTAATCTAATCAGAGCCTTGCCAGCTTCTACTTCTACAAATCATTACGTTTGTACCCTCTTCCATTGATTTCCCTACGCTTCTGAGCTCTCTCTCTGCCATGGAAATTACAGACTTCTTTACTCTTCAGTTAATTTCTAAATGTACATGCCTTTACTGCTTCATATGGGTCCATTATCTTATTCAGTGACATAAGTTTCAGCAATCAGACATGGTGAGGTTCTACTTCTTGTCGGGTTCTATTGCTTTCATTTTCGCATTCGTCTTCTGAATGGAAACGAAAAGTTTTATCAATTCTGTGGGCTCTTTTCGGTATCTTCTTTATCTGTTTGCCTGCCATTGAAATGAAATATCTGTATCACTAACTTATTTTCATTGAGTTGTTTTCTGCCGATACTTATGGGGCTATAGATCTGTTTTTGGTTTGCATTTGAAGTTGGGGTCCAGAGTTTCTGAGTGATATTTGGAGTGTGCACACCATTTGTTTGAAAAAATGTCTCTGAGAGACTGAGAGACTGAGAGACTGAGAGACTGAGAGCTTTTTTTTTAACCAAAATGAGGGGGAGAGAGGATAATGGGTATCACAACAATGGATTAAAACATGAAAAGGCTATGGGTTTTGAGTTTCAAAGAGGAAATGGAGCTAATGGCACTTTCCATCGTCGGTTAGCCGCTGCCAAGTCAACTCCATCGAAGTGGGACGATGCACAGAAATGGATTTTTGGTTTGCCAAAAGGAGGAGACAAAGAAGAGTCCAAAATCAAGCATAGAAATTCTAATGCCGATGACTTGCGGCTGATAGCTGCTGTGCCACAGCAGGAGCAGGACTATTCAAGCGGTGGAGATAAAAGGACTGAATGGCAAGAAGAAAATGGAGGCTTTGGTTCTGCAACGAGCAGTCAAAGTGAAGCAGAAACGAAGAAGATGGAATGTGATGAACCCATTTGGAGAATCAATAAGCCATTGGAGAACTGTAAAACGGTGGTTAGGTCTGTGTGCGTGAGGGACATGGGGACAGAGATGACTCCCATAGCGAGTCAGGAGCCTTCAAGGACGGCTACCCCTATTAGAGCCACAACCCCTGTGCTTCAGAGCCCTATAACTTCTGGATCTTCCACTCCAGCAAGGCCTCACCATGAAGTGCAAGCCATTGAAGATCGCCAAATGAGTGCTGCTTCCGATGCCATGGTGGTGAAAAACCGGAACTCTGATCAGGCTGTGAAGATGAACTCCATGGAAACTAGAGCAATGGCTTGGGACGAAGCAGAACGAGCCAAGCATATGGCAAGGTGACCCTTTGAGCTCTTTTGATTGTTCCTCTGGTTTTGCCTCTGCCCGTCCAAATTCTGAAAACTTTGCCTGATTTTGATAACTTCTATTGTTTTGGTTACTGAAAAACAGTTGTAAATTTTGAAAGCAAACCACTTTGTAGAGTCTATTTCGTTGCTTCATTTATAAAACTCCAATAAAATAAACATATATTCTTTTAATTTAGACGACTAGAATAGAAACCTGAAAGGCTTTGAATTTCTTCCTCCATTGGCAATCCTTCTTACGATGCATCTGGGGGAACTCAAAATGGCAGATTTAACTCGGATGCTCATGAAATATGCTGATTGCTTTGGATTTATAGGTATAAACGTGAAGAAGTGAGGATACAGGCATGGGAAACCAGCGAGAAGAGGAAAGCCGAGTCAAAAATGAGAAAAATGGAGGTACTGTTACCCGTACTTTTACTTTTTTTTTTTTTCATCGTATAGTTTGGTAAAATCTTCTAAAATGCATCTTTTTTATGTGACATATTTTCTTTTGATGAGATAGAGAGAAGATACAAATTTTTGGATTATGGTTTTAGAAGTGCAGAAGACGCTCATTTTATGACCAACTAGTTTTTGGAAAACTCATGCAATTTCTTCCATTTTATCCAACTCAAGTCATAATACAATCAACTTGTGTATATTTGTTTAAAAAAAAAATCTTGTGTATATAATTTATATTAAACATGAGCTCGTCACCCCTCTCTCTCTAGTCTCTATCTAAATTAAACGTGTTACATAAGAAGATGATTAACATATGATAGCAACATAAACGCATTTTACGGTTTCAACCCATGAAACTACACTCAAACTATAGAAACTAAAATACGCTTCCCTGAAGCCGCAGTGAAGATATAATCTTTAATATGTTTCCGTAGTGAAGATATAATCTTTAATATGTTTCCATATCGAATCGTGGTTAGCAAGTGAGTTTGTTGATGATTTGATCAGAAAAGGGCAGATAAGATGAAAGCATGTGCAGAAGAGATGCTGGCAGATAAACTTGCAGCGACGAGAAGAATAGCCGAAGAGAAACGTGCAAATGCAGAGGCAAAACTAAATAAGAAATCTGTAAGGACTTCTGAAAAGGCTGATTATATCAGGAGGACTGGTCACTTGCCTTCTTATTTCTCCTTCAAGTTGCCTTCACTCTGCTGCTGGTAGCATCATTCAATATTTCCCTTCTAAGTTTCTTCAAATCTGCTTGTTCCCGGTAAAAACAATGCCACTTTTCCTTTTTTTTCTCCTTRAATATCTGTAAAATGCATTTACCTCAGAATTGTTATAAAATATTCAAATTTTTAAGTGAATTGTTCTCTTCTGATTTTCAGCTGCTTGTGTTATATTGTCTTATTTGCTGTTTTGTAGTATTGTTCAATTGTGGAGCAACCATTTGGAACCATGTTATAAAGTTCCAGTTCGCTTGCCAACAAAATTGCCAAATAGATGGATAAATAGATGGACAAATGCTAGCTAACGTAAGCTTAGTTCAGTGGTAATTGACACGTGTCTCTAAACCAGACGTTACAAGTTCGAATCTCATATCCCTAGTGTACTAAACAAATGGATAAATGCTATTTATAGGTTTTTTTTAAACCTTTTTTTGATATATTTTATTTTTCAAATCTTAGTAAGAGTATAATGTTGTTTTTAAGTTAATGAGTACATGTTTTTTTTATAAATTATATTGCCAAATAAATTATACAAAAAAAAAGGAAAATTGTAGTCAATGTCATCAACTGTTTTGATTATAACACATTCTAAATTGTATTTATATATTTATTATGAGGGTGTATTTGGAAGTGGGGGTATAATAAGTGATTTTGAACAAATAAATTTAAGAATAATTTATTTTTTAAAATCACCACAAAGTGATACTTTAAAAATTAAATTTAAATTATTTTATATTATCCTACTGTCAAATTTTTAATATGAAAGTACGTCAAAATCATTCTCAAATACACCCTGACTTTGTTTGGTTTTCTTTTTCTATTTGTAATGAGTTATTTATTTATTATTTATCTCCAGAATGACAATTATCAATTCATTAAAAAAATTAACAGATAGGATTTTAAATAAATTATACAGATGGTTATTGAGTGGAAATTCTAACCAAACAAATTATTTAAATAAAAATTATAAAAATATGTTAGTTTTTAAATTAATAATAATAAAAATGTAAATTAAATAACATTTTTAAAGTATGGTAAATGAACAAATTATTGACAAAAATATAGTAGTTTTTATGCCCAAATTATCTTCCAGCTGAAATTTCCAATTTTATACTTAATATTTTAAAATTCTCAAACTTTTATTAGTTAAAAAAATTACGTTAAAAGAAAATATTTGAAACATTGAGTATAATTAAAATATTACGGCAAATATAAACATAACTAAATTAAGGTATATTGCTTGGATTTTGGAGGTGTAATTTCTCTATTAAACTAAAATGGTATGTGTGTGTATATATATATATATGTATATTTTAGTATAATAATTCAAATATATGGATGACTGAACTTTCGATTTCGAGGAAATAAGTATATAGCTATGCTGTTAAAATAATATATAGATTATAACCAAAAGTGAAATTAAATAAATTATACAAAATGTGATAACTTGGTTGTTCTAATTTTATCATAAGAAAGCAATTAGTTGAGATTTTTTATTTTTTAATAATGTTTCATTGGAAACTTATTACAAATATATATCAATTATCAAACTATTTCCAAAAATAATACTTTGGAAATTGTAGGTGTCTCTTGTCACCTCACACCTCCCTAATTGCATGGCGACTCGCTAGCGCTATGTTTTTTTTTTCTAATTCTGGCATGTCGTCTCTTCAATAAATGATATATGCAAAATAATAATAATGTTAATATTATGTTACAGTGGTTGTTTCCTTATTTTTTAATCTAAATGTCTATGGTTTAAATCTCAATTATATCACTTTTTTTCATTTTTATTCAATATAATTTTATATTAAAATTTATCTGATCTTCTAAAATAAAATAACTACTAATTTCAAAAAACAATTTACCATAAAAAATATATAATTTATTGTTGTCTACATAGACATATCTCAATAATAATTAACACCTACTCGTACTAAAAAAGAATTATATTACAATTATCTATCTTTTAAACAAATTTAAATAAATTTAATTCTATAGAATAAAGCAACTAGTAATCCTAGAAAAAAAATTAATTACTATTAAAATTATATTATCAAAACAACTGCTATTTATAAAAGGAAATTAGGAATAAAAATATATTGTTTAAAAAAAGATAGATTTTATTTTACGAATTAAGTAAATTAAATGAATTATATTAATGTATTAATTATAATTTAAAAGTAAAAATAATTAATTATATTTTTTTATAATAGTAATTATTGTTGGATAATTCTAAAATAATTTGAGTGATATAATTGAGATTTGAACCAGAATAAAAAATAAGAAATTTAATATCAACACTATTATTATTTTGCATATGTTGTTTCTTGAAGAGACTGACATGTTAGAATTAAAACACATGGCGCCAGCGTGACGCCATAAGCATGTGGTGTGGTAGATCGTATCCTGGAGAGACGACCTACCATTTTCAAGATATTATTTTTGAAAATAATCTGGGAGTTAATATATATTTGTAATAAGTTTCGAACGAAGTATAATAAAAAAAATTACAAGTTGTACTAAAAAGAAGTAATTAAATTATTGTTTTGTTTTTTTGTCTGTTTTTTTTTTCCTAAATTTAATTTTGAGAAAGAAAAAACTATTATCGCGAATAAAGGTAACGAGTCCCGCCGCCTCTAGTCCTCTTTTTCGCGCAGCGATCACGTTGGCTTCGATTGAGCGAGGGATTTCTCTCCCCTCCGGAAGCAGCGTTCGCCGTATTTTGTCATACCCTTCTCTACGATCGCCGACGCCGATACATCTGTCTGAAACCATTTTCTCCAAATTAGGGATCGGGGACTGACCTAGTTTTTACTTTTCTCCCCAGTTCTTGCTAGGGCTTTATTTCCATTAAGTTGTATTTTACCATATTTTTTATAGAACGGAAGTTCTTGGTGGAATTCTTGTATGGAATAACATCATCTTGTTTCCAGAACCTTCTTTTTGTACGTTTGGACTTACGCCTTGTGTGTTTCGCTTTTTGTAATTTCTTTCAAGGGGTTCAGTCGAATTCTGTACTAAAATTTGAATTCTGAAGCTTGAAGCAGTTCTTGAGTGTGTCTGCATCGACTTTGCGGTACCGCCTGAAGTTCATACTTGCTGTATAATTATGGCGGCTGGGCGACATGGGGGCTACCGTGAAAACGAGTTCAGGGACCGGGAGACCAATTTTCATGTGTCGAGGAAGTCGTTTGGCAATGCCAGGCAAGAACTTGAAAGAGTTGAGGTCAGGAATGATGATCGTGGTGTTCGTAGGAGTCTAATGCGCGACGTCAGAGATAAGGTCAGGATTAGGCGCCAGGACATGAAGGAGAACGCGGTTGTTAGTGGTTCTTATTATTCGTCTTCTAGGAAAAGTAATTCGGGTAGTGGTAGTAATCGTGGCCTGATGGAAAATAGGGGTTCTAGTACCATCGATAGGGAGTCGGGTGAGTTATCTAGTGAGAGTCGATCTGATGATGCCATTGAATCTGGCTTGGGAGTCAAAGATACCGAGGTTTCAAAGGTGGTAGAAAATGGGACTCTATCTCCTACGGAGAGGAAGAGAAAATTTTCGCCTATAGTTTGGGACAGGGACGACAACAGATTAAGTAATCTATCCAGAAATAGGACTGTTACAACAGTGATGGCTCTTCCACGGCCCCAGAAGTCGATTCGCCAGTCTCCTAATATTAACTTAGACCGAGATGTTCATACATCTTCAGTTAGGAATAGAGATAACGAGAATTTGCCATCTTCTTCTGAATCTGAATCTCCTTTTGCATCTGGACGTGAAATGTCTGAGTCATCAGCAAGGTCGTCTCCTGTTTTACGAAAGCATTTACACCAGAATGTAGAAGCAGAACTGTTAGATGATGAAGATAATGGTCCAACCCGGAATATCTCATTTTCACGGTGGGCAGGTGGAAATTCCTCTCCAGCTGATGAAGGTGAGGTTTTAGATAACAAAGAATTACTAAGACAAAAGAAACTACTAATGTCAGAAATTCGGGAAACTGAAGTACATTGGAAGACCTTGAGTGACCCATTTCCGGAGGCTGGGGACCTTAAGAGCAATGGTTTCAAGTCCAGTGGATTGAGAGTGAGGTCATCTGAATCTAACGAACAAGGTGCCCATTGTAGAATTTTGAGTGGGGATGAGTATCCTGGTGATGATGTGGAGAAGGGTGACTACATGGAGGTTGATGAGGGGCATGATGTTAGTTATGCTAGTTTTAGTCTGTCAGATACTGATTCTGATAATGATAACGTTGTTTCTGCCGCCCAGGATCCTCCAGCACCCCCACAACGAAGTGTAAACATGCTTCAGGGATGTAGAAGTGTTGACGAATTTGAGAGACTAAACAAGATTGACGAAGGCACCTATGGGGTTGTGTATAGAGCCAGAGACAAGAAGACTGGGGAAATTGTGGCCTTGAAGAAGGTAAAAATGGAGAAGGAGCGGGAAGGATTTCCACTGACTGCTTTGAGAGAAATAAATATTCTTCTCTCATTCCATCACCCATCAATTGTTGATGTGAAGGAAGTCGTGGTGGGGAGTAGTCTTGATAGCATTTTTATGGCGATGGAATACATGGAGCATGATCTTAAGGGACTCATGGAGACCATGAAGCATCCTTTTAGTCAGAGTGAAGTAAAATGCCTAATGATCCAGCTATTGGAGGGTCTTAGGTATCTCCATAGTAACTGGGTGCTTCACAGGGATTTAAAGACATCTAATTTGCTTTTGAACAATCAGGGTGAATTGAAGATATGTGACTTTGGATTGGCTCGTCAGTATGGAAGTCCTTTGAAGCCATATACACATTTAGTTGTTACTCTTTGGTACAGGTGATTTCTTCTTTCTTAGTCTGCCATCATTTTGTCCACTCTTAAACAAATACCAATGCAGAGAAGGCTATAAAGATCCCTGTATGCTGTATCTTTTTATGGTACAAAGCCTAAAGTTCTTTCACTCTTCCACTCCATGCTCAAACATTGATTTTTTACTTCTTCGTATTTGTCATTGTATATTACATTCCATTGTTATGGGTGGTTTAGCATCTCTTATACCTATCTTTATCTTAAGATCTAAAGGACCTGATGTTGTTTTAGTTGACTGCAATTGCCAGTTTAGTGCTTGTTATACAAAGTATCGTCACTTTGGTGCCTCTATCCTAGTATTTTCATTTGGTGTCTGAGGCAGTTTCGTTTCTTAATTTTTTCTTTTTTTTTTGTTGAAACATTGAGTTATTTATAAGACTAATCTATGCATTATGTTCTTAACACTCCCTGTGTACATATGATATAAGAATGTTTGGGGACAAAGTATGACTGTGTTTTGGTCTCTTATATGATAGGGCACCTGAACTTTTGTTGGGAGCAAGACAGTATTCAACAGCGATTGATATGTGGTCCTTAGGTTGTATCATGGCTGAACTTTTATCGAAGGAACCTCTTTTTAATGGGAAAACTGAAGTTGACCAACTTGATAAGGTAATATGTCATTCTGTCGTTCTTTTTTTATTTTATTAGTGGTCGAAAATCTTAAATTGCAATAACACAAGCTTCTTCTTCTTCTTCTTGTTATTGGTATGACTTAACAGATCTTTAGAATTCTTGGCACTCCCAATGAGACTATTTGGCCTGGATTCTCCAAGCTACCTGGTGTTAGAGTCAACTTTGTCAAGCACCAGTAAGTTCTCAATGCTTTCCTTATTTTATTTTTAACTGTACCCTTCAATAATACAAGTTTTCTTATTTTTCCGCTGTTTCCCAGGCTTCCAGCTTTGTGTGATTCCGGTCTGACTAGCTGGCCTGTTGGTGAAATCGTCCCAGGTTTATTGTAGTATTGACTGCTATTTTGTTCCTTTCAGGGTCAACATGCTTCGTAAGAAATTCCCTGCCACATCATTTACTGGCACTCCGGTTCTCTCTGATTCTGGGTTTGATCTGTTGACCAAACTTCTGGCATATGATCCTGATAAGGTAACTATTAATCAGTTCAAGTTGGTTTTCTCCCATTACATTTCCATTTGTTTATTAAATTTCTCAATTTTTTTTTCAGAGAATATCAGCTGAAGAAGCTCTTGATCATGAGTGGTTTCGGGAAGTGCCTCTCCCGAAGTCTAAGGAGTTCATGCCTACTTTCCCTGCTCAGCATTCTCAAGACAGGTAGCTAAATTATTATTTGAAGAATTATTGTCTGCATATACTCCCATTGGGGGTGCAACAAACCAAAACTGAAAAGACGGATTGAACCAAGTCATTTTGGTCAGTTTGAGCAATATGTGTCATGGGTCGGTTTGATTAAAATATAAAATTGAAAATATAGATTTTGCTGGTTCTATCGGTTTGATGTTTCAGGCCAGAAATTTACCCGAACTGCCTTGCTTATACCCCTTCATTCTGATAGTGATGTTCTCTGTCTATCCTGTGTTTAGGCGAATGCGAAGAATATTGAAGAGTCCAGATCCCCTAGAGGAGCAACGTAGAAAGGAATTGCAGCACCRGGAGTTAGGAACTGCTGGTCTCTTTGGTGAGAGATGATTTGTTAAGTGATGGCTGAGGGTCTGTCTTCCATTTATTATTAGAATTGCTATTTATGAATTTGGTGGGGCAGTTGAATTGAATAAGAGGAAGACAGCACTGGTTTTCACGAGATGATTGGTGCTGATTGCCCTGGGGCACGTCCTGGTAGTTGGTGAAAATATGTATATTGTACGTTCAGGTGAACTTTGCTTTCGAGGATTGACGATCATCTGGAAATGCATGCATTTGTAGCACTTACATCACTAGTTGTAGCATATTTCCTTGAAATAGTAGCCTTTGCTGTAAAGTTTTCTTGTGGAAAATGGAGAATTATTGGATTTGAATTGAGCTTCAATATTGAGTTATAATTACTGTATGTCAGTATGTGTTGGGTTATATTTTCTAATTTCACCTAGAGGCTACGAGAAACAACTGGATGTAGTAGAGGGCGCATACTTGTATTTCATCCATAAAATAGATATTAACCACGATACTTTGAAATTGGAAGGTAGCATTTCAATATGGCATGTGGAAACATTATTTATTTTGTAAGGCGTCAATAACTTCAAGCATGCTCGGGGTCATTTATAGTGCCTTGTCTTTTTTTTTTTTGATGTTTTTTAATACATGTAGGGTGGTGATTCAAATTCACGACCTTTTGGTTGAAAATAGGTGTCTTAACCAATTGATATACTTAAGTTGACGCTTATGGTCTTATGTTTGGTGATCAACCTCACTTAGGTGCTCACCTTGTGCTTTTTACACCTTGTCCAGAATAAGCTTATCCACTTATGTTCTACAAAAAGCCTGATTTGTAATAATTACATTTTGGATAATAATTACTGAAAGGAGGGAGTTAAAAAGAACTTCAAAACGAACAATTAAAATCTAGCTATTTCCTACGTCTCATTCCAATCTCTTCCCTTATCATTGAAGAATCTTTCATTGCAGGTTTCTTTCACTACAGACGATCTTAGTTACTCTTTCTTTCTTTCGTTTCCCTTTTTTTCTTTTTTGGAATTTATGCTCAAGTCAGCTGGTTCAAATTCTCCAGTGTTGTTGAGTGGTAAATCCAGTGTAGGTTGGAATTTTGTAGAATGCGGTTTTCCTACTGAAGTAGCAAAGAAAGAAAATGTGATTTTGACTTTTCTGTACGTGATCTCTACTTTTCTCTTCGTTGTAATATAGTGTGCACAGTGCACCACAAAGGATTGACGGAAGAAGGGCATATACTTTTTTTTAAACTTTATCTAGGGCGTTAAGTCCCCCAAAACACAAGGTCTCGATAGGATAGTTCACTTTTTCTTAGGCTGCCATACTTCCCGATTGCCTTGAAGAGAACTTTGCAAAGAGTTGGGTGGGAGAGAGGAAGGTAGGAATAGTTGGAAGTATTTAGCTTCCACATTCAAAATTGAATCCAAATCTTTTAGGTTTTCTTTTGATGTAGGATTTAGTTGGTTTTGGGAGGATTGATACCATTGACTGTAACTAGAGATCGTATTCTGTTATCCCGTGGCCTTAGTGGTGTGTTGTGTGTAAGGACTCGAAAAGTTTTGATCATGTGCAGTTGTGAGTTTTCTGAGGCGATTTGAGACAGATTCTTGGAGGCTTTTGGTGTCTAATGCCTTGTAATAGATCGTGCAGGGCTATGTTCAAGGAGATCTTATATCATCCTCCCTTCCACGGTTCAACTAATACATTTTTTCAAAATCAAGATTCCATGCTTATGTGTCATGATGGAGAAGATGGTCAGAAAAAGGACTGCGGTATTGTAAGTACGCAAAAATCGTGGAAAGGAATATTTGTTTATTCCAGAAGGAAGAGATTTAGAGGGTTGGAAGGTTTACGGACTTGTTTTGCAATTTTCCAAAGAAGAAAATGGAGTCGGCAGAAAAAGGGACTTGCAAGAAAAAAATCACCATTCGTAAAATGATGCCTGAGACTGGATGTAAGAATGGGGAGTGGTGGTAGGTGGTGAAAGGAAGTCATATGTTGGAAGCTGGACAGAAGGAAGACAAAAGAGAAGAAAGATACAAGGAAAAAACACTTGAAGGGGGAGGAAACTGTGTTCCAACAAAAAACACTTCAAAAACATTATGCTTCTGATTTTAAATTGTTGACATTACACAGGATGATATCTAAAATGCTTGATGCAATTGAAAATGCATTAAACAATAAGTTGATGAAAAAAGTTATGGATTAGTTGATGCATCAGTTTGACTTCAATCACCTTTCTTACATTCTCTTTTTAATGAAAAATAAACTTTCATTAAGACACGTTCCTTACATTTTATTGAGCATGTGTCAATTTTTTAATAGTGCTTGTGAAATTTGTGGTATATGTCTTCACTAGCTTGACTCAAGACCAACTTGGCTTATTTGTTTCGGTAATCGACAAATTTCTTATAGTATTGTATTATGTAGTCTGTACTTTGATCTCTGTTTAAATGGTTGTGTATTACCAGTGGAGTTGTATCGGTCTTCGCTACTGCTTCGAATCATTGTTGATATGTTATACTGACTAACCCGTGGACAATTTACAAGTACTTTCCTTCTTGAACCACAACACTTCAATATACAAATAGAAAAAAGGCATGCAATCCTGTAGTCTGCATCAGTTTATCAGCTTGGGGTTTGGCATGCATTTGATACCTCCCAGTGGTGTTTGTCCAGGCAGTTGCTTTCAATAAGAAATAAAATTTAATGTATACGATTGGTAGGATAATGTGTCGTAATGAATTTTGGTGTCTGGATTCTAGTAGCAAAGAGCTAGTTCAAAATCATGGGATTTGATGTTGTGTAGCATTCTCTTACAGGAACCTGCGAAATTCTTGCCAAGATCGGAGCAATATCTGTTTATTAAGATAAGTACCTTGAGCTTTAATATAAGTCAGAAATAGGGCATTGAAGCAGGGTTTATTCTTAATCATATTTGTTGAGTTTGGTAGACAGTTAGACGATGAAATTGACTCTCTGTATGGACCAAGTGTAAGTGTATTTGTGTGGAAATCATCGTTGTATCGTGTATGTACACAGTTGACATGATATCTGCTGTTGTGGCTGTGTATCAGCAATGTTTTGCTTGTGTAATTCCTTGCCTTAATTTTTTTTGTTTGTTTTTATATTACACTTAATAAATTAAATTAATTTTCCTGTCACGGTGGGTACGTTTCATGTGTAGAAGTCTTGTAAGAAACAGCTCTGTCCCTTGATTGAGAGAGAGAATGCCCCCATCTGGAAGTTTTGAGGTGGAGTTAAGTATATAATTTTTTATGTCCCTTCTTCTTGTTTTATCTTTATTTCTGTTGTGCTTCCCCATGCTTCTACAACTTGTAATGTAAAATTCTTTTTCTTGGCAAAGAGCTACATTGGGCCAAAGCTTTTTAAGTTCCAAAATAGCATCAAGAATAAGTATCAATTGGAAACTAGTTTTATGTTCTCTATGCAGTAAAAGTAAAAGAATTATAATAGATCTAACACTTGTTTGCTGAAGACTTGAACCATTTGTTATGGAATTGTCAGTATATCCGTACTATTTGGGATTGTTTCTTTCAGGTGTTCCATTTTAGTTTGGCTAGACCTGGGGGTGCTCAGATATGATAGAGGAGGTTATTCGTAATCGGTAATCCTCCCTTTTGTGGTAAGGGTTCGATTCTTTGGCATGTGGGTTTTTTCACAGTTATTTGTGGTCTCTGGTGGAAAGGAACAAGCTGATTTTGAGCAATCTCCCAAGTTGGTGCGGTCTTTTACTAGGTTTAACGCCTCTATTTGAGCGTCGGCTCGATAGGTCTTATTTCTTTAAATTGGAGTCTCTTCTTGTATAATTAGCTTTCAGACTCTGTGGGTGGGCTGTCCTTTTGTATGCCCCTTGTCTGGATTTTTTCACCCTTTTGTACTTCTCTTTCATTTTTTCTTAATGACAGCTGGTTTACATTTAAAATACTACTTGTTAGAAACCTAGGCGTGTGTCTGCTAGTGTGGTATGTAGGTAACAAAATCTCAGATTTGATCCTTTGATGAGTTAAAAACTGAAAATCCTTTGGTGTCTTCCAAGTCCCAAGAACCTGGCATTGGAGGAAGCATGTTGTTTCTTGAGGGGATTCGTCAGGGAGGGGTCCAATCTGGACACGTGAAGTTATTGTTTAAAAGTCTTTAACAAGTATCAGAATTTCATTGTGTTCAATACATGTTCGATGTGGAGATATTATTCAAACTAAATTGTTTTAGCTTCCTAGCTGTTTGTGCATCAAATAGTCGCAATCTAGGGATGTAAATTGTTTTAGTTTCCTAGATATCTTTTAGATATAGTATATTAAGTATTTTCTTTGCTTCCGCTGTCTTGTTTATATTGTCCTTCAAGAAGGAGATTTTCATTTCGTGCAATGGGGTAATACTAAATAGCCATCTTGTTGGAGTTTGCCTTCTATTATATTGATATTGTCTCCGTGGACAATGGCTTTGGATGTTTCCCTTGGAAAACATATTCTTTAGCATAGTTTTAAGTTTTAACCCTCAAATATGGTGTTCTTTCAGGAGTTTGGTGGGCACATCGTCCTACAGCAAAGCAGTTAAAGGTCCTTGGAGTCCCATTATTTAGTTGCAAAACATCATAATTGATTGATTGGCTTCCTGAGATATTAGAAGTGGTACAAGCATTAGATTTTGGGAAGAGGTTGCAGGGCCCATGTCGTTTGAATGGGGCTCTATAACATACCCAATAGCAAAAGCCTCTCCATAAACCATGTCTTGAATTTTCTCGCAAACCACATAGCACCCGACCTTGAGAAGGAATTGAAATGATGAAGAATTTCAAGAATGGCTTTCCCTCTCAAGTATGCTTGCTGGCCATTACCTAACTCATTTTGATGATAAATGGCTTTGGGCTTGCGACATTTCTGGGACTTTGGTCAACATATCTCTCTTGACGCCAAGAGCGGCATTATCGTTCCTGATTCCGGTTTTTTGTAAATTTATTTGCAAAGGTAGTATCCTAAAAATGTTGAGATTTTTCTTGTGGGGCCTGTTGGAAGTATCCATGCTCATGACAGGGTTCAAAAACACATCCTTCAGTTTGTATGCCTCCCCATTGATCTCACCTCTGCAACTCTAGTGAAGAAGAAGCCTTTTGAAATTTGATGGGAGAACTTTTTTTTTCCTTCTTTTGAAAGGTACAGGCATCTCCTTATTACAGTTATAGCTCTTTTTGCACTAATTGTGGCCATCATTTTGTAACTTAGTGTAGCTCTTTTTTTAATATATAATCCATTCCATCCTTTGCTTATCGAAATTTCTAGGATCTATACACAATTATGCTAAGCTACTGATTGCTCTGATCTCAAGTTAAACGTTCGAACATATTGATGGGAGTTCTATTAAGATGCCAATTTATTATTATTATTTGTGTTCATAGTTATTTCAAATTTGAAATTTAGCCAACTACAAACTTGTAGATTAGTTGAGTCTCCAGTTATCTGTTAACATCAGTAGCTTTCATGTGATGTTCTGACTTCTTCCTTGCATATTTATTGACAGGAAAGCATGTTCTATAGTCGTCTCACAGGTGACTCACCCTTCTATCACCATTTCATTGGTCAAAACCCTGTTATTTGTGCTCCCAACTGATCAGTCACTGTCATTCCAGGAATGATGGATAGCTTTCTTTGTTAGCCAGCTATTCGGTTGCGATTTGATCTGGGGAAGGGTATTGCAGGAACATCTGTTTAGTTTTAGTTGACTTGCGAAATTGTGACTTGTGATCGTTTGTACTGATCCACAATCCATGGAGTTCAGGCTATAATCTTCGAGGATAAATGGCAAATAACAGTTCGATTCATTGTTGTAGCTGTACTCTGAGAATAATATGAAGTGTCTATTATTTGCTCTAGCAGTCCTTAGTCCTTTCACACGTCTGTTTTGGAGTAAGTGATATTAACGAATCGATGATAATATTTGTGTTTGAAACGGCAGTTCTTAATGTTTGGAGCATTGTGTTGTGTATAAAAAGACAGATTTTGGCGCCCCTTCTAGCTGCATCACTTCACTTCTAGCAAGTCGTCGAGTGTTCGAAGCCACATTTCAGTTTAAGTTGGTTTGCTGAATCGACTCCAGATTTTATTATTAGTTAAGAGTGACTATTATTTCTGCTTTCTGGGATTGTTCAAATGACATTAAAGAAAGCAATACAGGAAGTCATTTTTCAGGAAGAGAGTGTGACAAGGAAATGAGAAATGTATTTGAATATTGGTTTTTAAGAGCTGTATACAGCAAAATAACTCCAACAATTTGGATTGACCACTCACAAATGAATAAAGAAACATGATGAAATACAAAATTTCTCAGAACAATTTACATTTTTTAAGGAACTGCAGTCTGTAAGAATGAATGATTTCTATATATACATGTATGTATGACACTGGGATTTGAACTTATTACCAAGAGAACCGTTATGGGCAGCCACTGAAATTTGTGAAATCAGGAGAAAACTATCGTTTTCCCTAGCACAAAGGTGACCAGTGTGAGTTCAATAAAGAAGATGGTGTTCATCAGAGCTCTATCAACTGTCCACCCAAAAATGGTAATTCCTCCAGGATTCATCTGCAAATACATAACTGCACCATGGAAAGGAAGTTAAAAATTCACCGAAAAGACGCAAATAACAGTATTATAGAACTATGTCGAGTTTGTGGTGTTTGATTATGTAAGCATTTGCACATTTTGAGTTACACTTTGGAATTGAGGCAGTAGTGAGATAACTATTTGAAGACCATATTGAGCAAAATATTAACTGAGTTGGGAAATGCATATAAGGCAACTTGGGAAGATGAAGATATCTGAGTTTTTTACCAAATGCTTGTCTTTTATGATAGGAGGTCATATAAGAAGCCAGCTGCGTAGTTGTAGGCATTGTAAGAATATCCAAAGACTCCAAATCACTTTCAGAGTAATTGCTAGTCATTGAGTTCAGTCTACTACTGGGAGCATCTGAGTTCCCGTTACCATTTTGATGTCGAGGTTGAGATACATCGCCCGGGCCACAAGTGACTAAAGCATGCCATCTACTAGCTACTGATGCGGTTCCCTGGGCTCTGTGGGAAATTTTTGTAGCTCCGTGCAAGCAAAGAATAACTCCAACCACTTGAACAATTGCCGAGACCTGAAAATTGAGAAGGAAAAGTAAGGAAAATTAAGCTTTAAAGAACTATATTAATGATATAGTTCAAAATTCAAGACCCTGGATACATTCAAGTTTCCGAAAGTTCTTATGCATAATTCTTAATCCCTTTTCTGAACTCATAAAAGTGACCTACATGTATTTAAAAAAGATTGTTGAAGCAAGTTAAAAATGATGAACTTACTGCAAAATCTCCACCGTTAATGAGGGTGATCATAGCACTATACCCCGTTGTCTGGAACAGGGTCATAAACTGGCTTGCAGTAACAACCAAGAACTGTAGAAGAAGAAAGATTCGGAATCTGTGGCTTATCTTGGACAAATGATAGCGTAGGAAGATATGTTCCTCTATTAATAACAAAACTTCAGACTCTGTTTGCAGTAGCTTTGCATAGTCATCGAAGTGGATGAGTTGCAAATTGCACATCAAATGGAACACAATGGCGGTTGAAATAGAGATCAAGCTCACATAAGTCCAGGATATGGTCATAGCCAGTAAGATAGCAATTGATATCCCCCACGACACACGTTCCGCATATAATATTCGAATCACCTCTCGTACAGCCTTCAGAATGAAACATGCTAGCGCCCAGAAGACAAGTAAGCGTATCGAACCCTGTGGAGATAGATAGTCAAACCAAGTTCCTTCTAGTACCACAGCTCAGAGTCACATGACAAAGATATCCAAAGAACTGAAAATGAGCACTTTTTGAACTTTGAAGAACTCTTTCAAAAGGTACGACTTTTGATAAATACCCTATGTTCATTAATCTGTTTCAACTTCACTTACTCTTCAGATATCATTGATTGGAGCTGACTGATATTGTCAAATCTATACACATTCACAATCACAGATGCGCACACATCACAATTTTATCAGCAGGTTTTTATCAGTAAAACTTCTCTCCCTGCCCATTTTTGTGCTTCAGAAGAATCAACAATCTTCCTTTGCTTGTTTCTCATGGGAAAATCTATAGCATACTACTTCAATTCATTTTCCTGTTTCTCATTGAGCAAAGGAATCTAATGTTTTCTATTATCTCAAACAACAGATTAAGTTTCACTAGAAGCTCACCAGTATCTTCTCGACATAGTCTTTGCGGAACCGAGCCAAAGAACTCGTCTGCCTATCAACAGTGAGGAACCTCTTTATACCATATTTTCTGAGGTTGTGAGAGAGACAGAGCAGAGAC
The DNA here is from genome assembly GCF_001995035.1 of Momordica charantia. The sequence goes on from NW_019104491.1 coordinate 538,728, forward strand.
ACAGCTGCAAGACAAGCTTGCGAGGCAACTATGTCGAGCTCAAAATCCTTAATCTGGTACTTCTCGCAGGTGGCGCAATCGGTGAGCTGGAGCACCACAACCGGCAGCACAATACCGACAAGAACAAAACCAGTCCAAGACAGGGCACAGCTCAGCACAGAGGATTGGTGGAAGCCCAGAAAAGCAAGCAATACGTCGAGCAGTTGGAGGGCACTGTCCAAATGGGCTTCTTCGTCGTCTTCTCGCCCTGTCGGTTCTGAGTTCTGACTCTGAATTGACTCGAGAAGTGGAATACGGGCGGGAGGGTCCTCAATGTCCACTTGATCACGGCGCTCGGCCATTGAAGTTGGAGATCGAAGTTCTTTGAACAGAAATTTGGATTTTCTCTTCTTTTGGTAATGGGTTTTGGGGAAAACGATCGTAATTAGACTTGGATCATTGGGTATTTCCATAAAAGATGGATGAAGTCAAAATCTGATACATAACATCAAACTCAGTTCCCTTAAATAAAAATGTCCTGAATCAAACAGATTGCAGAAAAGTATAAAGAATTCAAAATTCGTCCACAGTGGGAGACAATAACGAGGAGTATCTGGACTCTTGAATTTCGGCCGTTGGATGGAATCAGGGATCGTTGATACAAAGAAATCTCAATCAGGACCGTCGAAAATTAAGGAACAGAGATTATATATGAACAGGCGGAGTAGGAGATTTACCTTAGCTAGATTTTGGGGTGCCATCCATACGTTGAGCTTGGAAATTGGAATCTCTTTTTTTTGGTTTTTTGGTGTTCCTTTATTCTCAAGAAAAATGAATGCGAGCATTGCTTCATATTCGAGCAAAAGACATTTTAATTACAGTACATAATTGTTGTATATCGGTTTTTTTTTTTTAATATGTTCCATCTATTTTCCGCTTTAGCTCATTTTGATACACATCAATTTTGATATTTCTACTTTCCATTTTTGTTTAGTTTGTTCTACCTTTTAAAAAGTATTTGTTTTTGTCATTTCATTCTTTATTTCATTCTTTTTTTTATCTCGTTTATTTCCATCACAATTTTGGTATAAAACTCATCAAATTTTTTAAAATATAGCAAAAAATGTGTATTAAAAAATTTTCATTGGGTATAAATTTGTGTTCAAGTTTTACAAATAGACATCATTATCACTTTTTTTAAATATATTAACCAAAATGAACCAAATTCCAAAGTAAAATGATCAAAATAGTATTTAAACCTTGTACGTGCTATCCTTAAAAAAAATCGTAAATACCATAAAAGAAAGTATATATTTAAATATAAAAAAAATCAAAATTTTCAAAAAAAAAAAAATAATAGCATATTGATATGTTGTAATATTTTATAAAAATATATGCTAAGTCTATAATATGGTGTGATTTTTTTCTTTTAAGAAAAATGGTATATACAATAATTACCTTCTTAATGATACTTTTTTAATTTAAATTATAGTATTTATTTCATTTTGCTTAAACTTTGAATCATTTATTTTAATTCTAGTCTATTCTGAAATTAATACTTGATCCTATTCAATGCGACTTCAAATGTTTTTCTGTAGTTAACATCTAGTATAATCTAGTGATTAAGTATATAAAAAGACATGTTTATGTAATATTTTTATTAAATTACAAAGTAAATTAACACTCAGGATTGAAAGATATAGTTTTTTAATGCAAATTTTAAGAATTAAAATAAAAGACTCGTTCAAGAATCAAAATACAATAGTTATAAAAGTTCAAGAATAGATGAACTCAAAAATAGTAATAATAAATAAATAAATAAAAGACCACAATAGATTTTAAACCTAATTTTGGTGGTTGAAAATTTTAAAACTTGTAGTTCACTTACTATTTATGAAAAGTTTGATACGAAATTAAAAAAAAATAAAAACTATAAAATCATTGACTTAATTCATAGTTCACTTTTTTAAGTTAATTGATTATAACCTGTTTAAGGTTAGGCAACTTGATATACTAAAACATCGATAATGATGCACAATTATTTCATGGATTAGCATGCTTTCATCAACATGTTGATTTAATTTTATGATTGATAGGTTACTTCAGTAGTAATAATTTGCTTTAATCAGCTTCCAACAATTTCTAGTTGATTTATTTAATATTGTTAGTTATGAAATATAACCAAAACATTGATGTGTTGTTACGTTTCTTGAAATATTTGGTGATATGTGTTTTTACAAAAATCGAAAAAAAAAATTTAGAAAAAACTATGAATCACTAATTCAAGTTCATTATACTAATAACTTATGATTTGATTACAATCATAACAATCACTAATTAATTAACTTAAATATTGCTGGACTATAATCAAAATAATCCACGACCTTCTTCTTCTATATTTATAATAATATCTTTTTAGTTATTACTTTTGTAAAATTTTATGGAGCGAACAATTGGCATTTGGTAAATTCATGCCCTAGAATTTAAAAAAAAAAGCATTAAAAAAACCAATTTGATCCTAGTCCAAATAATTACGGCGTATATATTTACCAAAAAAAATTGGAGGTTCGAATTTTCAAAGAGGAAAATTATATGAAACAATGTAAAATTCACGAATTGATGGAGGAAAACCAAATATCTTTTCACGATATAATTATGATCTTTCAATATTCAATCCCTCTTCCCTCCATTTACCTTGTCAGGTCTCATCACCAATCAAATTCAGGAAATATATATATAATTTTCTTTGTTCATTTTGATTCAGGGAAGAAAACCACAAAGTTTATCTAAATATTTTTTCCAAAAAAAAAAGAAATTCCCACCTGAAATTGTATAGCAAGGCCCACCTAATGGGAATAAGAGTGTAAGAACACTATTTCTAGTACTATGTTTCCTATAATTAATTTGAAATCAAAGCAACAATAAAGAGGATTACTATTCACTTTGTCTGAAATTGGAATCAAATTTCAAAATTTAAATTGTAGAGAGAGAAAAAGAAAAAGTAGAAGAACCAACCAAACAAATGGAAGAATAAATAAGAACCACTTCCCTTCCAATGACTACATTTAATTGTTACTCTTTCTTTTAGGAAAAAAAAAACCTAAGAATATTATTCAGGAAGACATTACATCTAGTGATTTCTTCAACATTTTTTTTGTCTTCTTTCCACCCTCTCATGAGTTATAAGAACAAACAATCAGTTTCATATAATACATTAAAATATTATAATTGAATTTCTTAGAACAGTTTCACCTAGCTAGAAAAGCATAATCCAATCACAAATGTGATACAACATGCTATTCTCCAAGCCAAAACCGCTACTTTTATAAGCCAACATGAGCATAGGTCAATTGATTGAGGGTATATCCTCGACTAAAAGGTCAAAAGATTCGAATCTCCGCTCTTACCTGATATTCAAAAAAAAAAAGAAAAAAAAAAGCTACTTCTATGACTATGATACTAAAAATGAAGCATAAACAGTTTTACCTTTCTATTCAAGCAAGGTTTCAAGTTTTGTATGAAGACCACTTGCCGTGCTGCGGATTTAAAATTTCAGAGGGTAAAGATGCAGGGAAACTAACAGATTTGGAGAAGAGTAAGAAAGCATAGCTTTTATGATACTCAGTATCGCGGCCGAATCTTGTTTCCATTCTATTTTGTAGCCATAGGTTGCAGAGGCAAAACTCTTCGTGAGACTGTTAGGCGTGAAATAAGTCTGTCTCTTCTCTCCCAATCTGCCAAACCATTGGGCACTAGATACTGGATAAAGTTATGTCTGTTGACCGCGAAACACTTTGCAGAGCAGGGTAACATAAGAACAAAAAAGAAGACAACAAGCCCAATCCGCCAGAGGATGCACTTACCAGGGCCTTCCACAAGCTTTGATGAAACTATGGAAAAACCGGGTCGGTCGGTGGGCCCGAAAAGTGAGCAACAAGCACAAGCAGCCACAAGTGTGGTCAATTTGCTCGTGTTTTCCAGGCTCCACGATCTTAAAGAATTAACTCACTAGCATGTATGAATCCTGCTGTTTTATCACACGGCTCGGTGTCATTTTTTCCCTCTCCGTGCAAGAAATCGTTCTCTAGCAGCCTGAATTTTGTTTTCACGGCCATCAAGAGTTGATGCAGCACTACCATCTTCTTTCGTTGGAGAGTTTATGACATTGCCCTCCACCGTCTCACTCGTAAGATCAACACTGCTACCACTGTTTCAAGGGAAGAAGTTCACTGAGCTGGTTCGTGAGCAAACATCAATTTGGAAAAAAAGCCACTCGCTCGACAAAAGATGATATCAAGTGAAGCTGGCTTACCTTAATTTGTTTACGTTTAAATTCTTAACCTTGTTTAAAGTGGGCATAACCCAATCAACCTGTACTGCACATACATTGCGCATATAGGGTCGTGATGTTGTAATCAGTTCATGGTACACAACATAGTCAGCAAATTTCCCCTCTTCATCTGGCTTCAGAACCGACGATGGATGCACCTACAACCGAAGTGACTTTCTGTTAAATAATTTTTAAACAAAAGAGCTGGAATTGGTTTACTGTTCACTATAAAGAATATATAGTCAGGCCAAAAAAATGCCTGATGTTAGGACAACATACACTATTACAGAAATACACACAATTGTACCTGAACAACTTGGGGCTTAAAATTAAGAGTTCGATAGCCATTGTGATGAATCATTCTCTCTGCAAGTTGATTGGCATAACCAACACATAAAGCCTTCCTCAAATTCCAGTACTCTTGTTGACTCTCCTTTTGGTTTCTGGATGTCCATACGTCTAATGATCCTGTGGTTAACTAAAGTAATTAAGAAACGAGAAGGAATTTGTCTCAATTATATCTATGAGAGAAAAGAAACCAAGAACTAAAAAAAAGATCATTGGGAGAAGTTTCTAGGTCAAAGTTTGACATAACAATTCATCGTACTAATTTTGATAAAAGCTTCGCTATCTAGTTAGTGAATTAAACTTGAAACTATAAGGCATCACGATTCAACATCAAATAGCATCTCATTACACTGTATTTGATGTAGCATTCATTATTTGATTAGAAAACCAAACTTCGAACTATGAGGTGCGCATTTCTAGCATCCTTTGTGACGTCTTTTGCAAACAAGAAACTAGAAATCAATATTTTCACATTAAGTTTTTAAACATGAGACGGGAAACCAACCTTTTGCTATTTTCTGCATTATTTGACAGAGCTGTTTTCGTACATCTTTGACAAACAACATCCCTCTTACCTGCAACATAAAGCTCTACCAGTTAGTTTCCCATCATTAATTATTTATTTTTTTATCCTATCAAAATTTCTACTGTTTCATTCTAACCACACTTTTCAAAGGCGTGCCAATGAATCTCTATCTACAAAATTCAGGAATTCTGTTCTAAATATATGACCAGAGAAAAGTGAAGATATTCCTAAAAAACTCCAGCTATATAGTTTGATTGCCATGGTCTATCTTCCAAATAACGCCTAGCATGTATATGATTTCAAAAACAGAATATTAAAACTTGCCTGCAAATCGTGGTCTTTACACCAGCTAACATCATACTTCTTTTGATCCCAGACCTCAAATATCTGTAGCAATTGGATGTGATCACCCAAGCCTGAACCATCAGGAAGGTCCAAGGAACTGTGCTTCCTCTTCTTATCAGTATTCTTTCTACAGTCAAAAACAGGCATACCATCACTGAGAGGACCATGACCATACACGTTCATTTCATAAATGTTGTGTAGCCAATGATCATAATAATCTGACACGAGGCTGAATGAGTAAAGTGTAAACTCGCACATTCCATGGTCAATGTAATGGCTCTATACATTCAATGTATAAAATATGTAGGTCGGTTTTAAGAAATCACTTCTATAAAATTGAAAAAAAATAATAATAATAGTCTCACCACATTTTTTTATGTGGGAGGTTCTCAACTAATGACCCTTGAAAACGATGAAATAATAGTAAACAGTGAAACTATTCATATTTGAATGATAGGAAATAGTATAATCAGAAACTGATAGGTCATGGTAACATGGGTATATGTAGTTCCATACAATGATGGTTATTTTTTCAAGTTAAATGCAATGGCAGTGAAATAAATGCTGCCGCTGTATAATCATTTTGTAATGCTACAAACTAATTTATATAAAAATAGTCCACTAGATTTTTTACGAATTGCAGGATAATAAGAAGATAAAAGTAGGGGAAAAAATAAAAATATGTAGGATACACATTTGCTCCTAAATGAAAATGAAGTAAGATATGACTGACGTCATAGATAGTAAGGGACTTCAAAGCAATTGACATTGGCTATAAACTATGATAATAATTCTACAGCCAGAGAAATCTAATGAATTTTGTACTAAGAATATTATTAAAACTAGACTTCATAGAGCTAGCACCTGCGATTAGGAAGCAATGTCGTCTCTGCTGATAACATTGCAGCAACAGTCAAAGCCTGGGATATACAACCATACTCATTCGCCTCTATCAAGGTTCGTGAGAGTGAAGGTTCTAGTGGAAGCTCTGCACGAGATGATAAAAAATATCACCAAAACTGATTAATTGTTTATCCAACATTTAAATAGGCAATTATAGTTAACGAGAAAGAGAATAATTGCAGTAACATCTATTATTTTTTTATCGAGTAACATCTACCAGTTACCAAACACAAAGAACTAGTTCACTAGAAGCTAACATAAATCGTTGCATGGAATTAATTCAACATTGGAAAAAAAAAGAAAAAAAAGAAGAAGAATATGAACACTAATGCCATTCCATTTTGACAAAACACCCACACCCAAGTTACAGAATTGTGGGTCTGCTGCAAATTCTGCATTGGAAAAGAAAAAGAAAAAAAAGAAGAAGAATATGAACACTAATGCCATTCCATTTTGACAAAACACCCACACCCAAGTTACAGAATTGTGGGTCTGCTGCAAATTCTGCAATCGTGATCATGAATAACAATATACCATTTATGACCTTCACATGCATAAAATAAAGTAATTAGATAGTGGCAGTGATCAGTAGCATGACTCAGTTATAAGATGAGAACTTAGTACCAGCCATGGTTCGCCCAATACTAGTAATAGATCCATTTTCATCAATAGCGTCAATAAGATATAGCTGCTTCAGTGCATCTTCTAAAGACTCAGCTGCCAAATCCAGTTAGATTCAATCGTCATATTCAGATGCAACCGAAATATCGTAGCACTTAATAAGTTAATATCAATACTTACAGGTGGGGGGATCAAGAAAATCAAATCTGAGAATATCGATATCTGGAAGGTCCAATGATTTCAAATAAAGAACGCTGCCAGCAAGAGAAGAGCGTTGTATTTCAGGAACTGTTACATCCAAGAATTCCTCTTGATAATCCATGGAAGTGTACAACCTATAGCACTTCCCAGGGAGCGTTCTTCCAGCTCGCCCAGCACGTTGATTTGCTTGCACTCTATGCAAAAGACGTAAAGATGCAAAGATGATGAAACCACTACATGATCATGGTACCAAGTGGCAGCAGTGAAAACATGTTACTACTGAAAAATTGAAAAGAAGAAAAAGATACAGAGAGATGGAGAGATGGAGTTTTCCTCATGTGGACAAGCTATTTTGGTTATTTCATTCCAAAAATATTTAAAAGAAACCTCTAATAAGGTCTAACCAAAGGAACTTAGCTCCATCCATGAAAGGATGTCGTCCTCCTAAGAAAGAGTCCAGCAAGATTGGATTGATGTTGAGAGAAGGACCAGAACAACCAAAATCACCCAGAAGGAAATTTCAGAAGTTAAGGGCCACGGGGCAGCTAAAAAATAAATAATATCAAGTTTCCGCTTCGCACATAATTCAGAAGTCTTTAGAAATGCAAAGGTTTATGATGTTTGTCCTTCCACTCCCATTTGCAAAGATTCTCATAATTGAGTGTCCTTGATGTCTTCTAAAAGAGATATGCATCTTAAGGAACTAGAGGTATCGCATCCATCTCCATTTGTTTTCCACTGGCATTAACCCCAAGAGAGGCCATAAGAGAGATCCAATCTTGGATTTCAAAGTCATTAAGGTTTCTCAGGTAGTTTAATTAAGGAAGACTTATAAGGGCCCTGATAACTTGGCTGATCTTTAGACCTTCGCTATTAGATATTGGATCCATAGGTGGGAAAGCAGTAGGGAGGGATTCATAATTTGGTTCATCATTTCCCACCGTGATCCTGATGCTTGATTGAAAGACCTACTTGCAATTACAAGTGACTTTCTAGAGGCCTTTCAAGGAATTAGCAATTGACCGAGTAGACTACCAATTACCAAATACCATAGAGGCACCAAACTTTGCCACCAGTCCCAAAACATACAAACGAATCAACGAGAAAGAACTTAAAAGGAGAATTCCAGGGTGATTATATGTTTTGGGAGGACGAGGTTGGGGGTATAAAGTTCATATTTTTCGAACTATGGGCTAGGTTTGCTAAGAGTACAGATCTTAGACACAAGTAGTGCACGAAATTTCTCTTAACTTTTGCATTGCATCCACCTTATTTATCCAATTCTGGCATCAAACACGGTCAACAAAGAGACAAGAAAGACAAAATAAAAATAAAATAAAAATTGACAACTATCAAGAGCTAACTCTAAAATATTTCAACGAGAGAACTTAATGGTCAGTCAAGTAGAGTACTTACTTGCTAATTTGTACAACATCAAGGGAGTACATGCCAGTTGATGGATTGTATTGCCGTTGCTTGACATAACCAGAATCAATGACATACCTATGATTGATACGTACATATCATTTTGATGCTGTTCAAACTGAATGAAAAAGCTCCCAAAGAAGAGACTTTACAAATTTACTTACACAACACCATCAACAGTCAAAGAAGTTTCAGCAATATTTGTTGCTACAATAAATCTCCTACAATTTGGAGGTGGACGACTGAATACACGCACCTGAAAAATAAAGATGATGCATCAAACACAGTCCCATGAAAACTTAATGGCCCCTACATCTACATCCTTTCTTCTTATTCTTCTCTATTTTTTAAATAAGAAACATTGAACATTTCATCGAAGAAGTGGAATATATACATGATAGCAACTCCCTCAAAAGCCAAAGGTTCGCTAAATGGCATAAACAGCAGAAAGACAGTATCAACAAAAAGAATAATGTAAGGAGCTCCAAAAGGAAGAGATAAAAACAATATCATCTTACAACTCATTGAAAAATTTTTGCTCCCCTTGGAAAATTTTCTTGTCCCTTTCTAACCAAAAAGAAACGCCCTAAATGCGTGTTTGCTTCTTGAAGGGCATCCACATAAAACATTGATAAAGAAAATTAGACCCATAGAAGCAATGGAAGACAAACCAAAGGTCCTCAAATTTATATGTCAAATACATGAAGAGAAAGATCACCATGAGAAAGTTTCTTTCTTGTTTTTTAAACGCACAATCAAACTTCCAAAGAAAACATGAACGAATGTAAGCAGGACCCAAAAAGAATAACACAAAAGAAGCCAGATCAAAAACCTATCCTAGACATACAAAAAAGGGCTCTCCTAAGAAAAGAGTCCACAAGAAGAACACAAACCAGGAGGCAGACAAAATTTAGGATAGTCTAGTTGAATCCCGTCCTATATATTAAGGCCACCTACAAAAACATTCCACAAGAATAACCTAAGTTTTAAGGATGAAACACCCAGGAATCACTGCCTTAGCTGAAACAACTCATTGAATAGGGATTTGGAGGACAATGGACTTAGTTTCAGTTTTAGTAAACTAATCGACGTTCCTTAGGGGAAGACAAACTATTGACTTAATTATCATTGCAAATGAGGTTGTTGAGGAGAGAAAGAGGTAAAAAAGGAAAGAGTGGATATTTGAAATAGATTGGGAAAATGCATATAACAAGGTTAATTGGGAGTTGTCTTTTTTTTCCTTTTTTTTTTTCCTGTAAGAAAGAATTGGGAGATTTTGTCGACAATACTTGGAAGAAAAGGATGTGGTAGTAGATAGGTGAAATCGTTCTAGAGCTATAACTCATATACCAAAATTTATGTATTCCTTAACAAGCCAAGAGGTAGGATAAAGGCACCCAGGGAATTCCTCTCTCTTTGTGTTGTGTAAGATGTACGGGGAAAGCAACTCGATCGACAAAAAATAAGAGGGGAACCCCTAGAACCGGGCAAAGTAGAGGAAGGTTTGTTGGAGTATAGAGTCGGCACTAAGAAAATTCATGTTTTTCATCTCCAATTCGTAGATGATACAATACTATTCCGTGAGAATGATGAACAAAAAGAAATCCTCCATGAAACATACAATTACATATAACTGCTCAAAAATAAATACTGAAATTTGGTCAAGTTTGGGAGTATTTGTCCAAAAAAATTTTTTTATTTATTTAAGAATTTTTTGAAGGATGTTGAATCGGTAGCTTGTAAATATTAAATGAACTTGAAATCAATATTTATGAGTCTATGATATTTGAAACAAACATGTAAGAATAAACTAAGATAAAAACAATTCAATAATAATTTAAAAAAAAAACTCAACAAACATGTTTATACAGAAATTTTACTAAAAAAACAAAACAGAAGACAGGTTTTAGGAACGAGTCCAAAATTAGTCCCTACTACTTTATATTTTTAGACCAATAGTAAATAGAGAATTTAACCTTCTCTCAAATCTCAACCAATTTTCCAAGTGAAACAAAATAGTTACTTGCCTGCAGTTCTGGTGGCAATGAACCATGAAGGGGGAGAATTATAGCATCCATGCAAGATCCTTCTTCTAAATTGTAAACTTTTTCCTCCAACTTTGATACTAACTTCTCTATGTCATCCTTCAAGATTGAATTGTTTTAATAAAAAAATAATGTCAGACAGAGATTCAAGTGTAGAACTAACTAAAATGAAAAGTTACCTGTCCAGTCATGAAAATGAGAACATCCCCCTCTGGTTCTTGGGTATGTATATCTAGCAAATAGTTAATGCAACCTTGTCAGTAGTTAGATTGGGAAAGTCTAAATGGGGATAGAAAGGATCAATAATATGGGAATTTTATCTAAAAGTGGATAGAATGGATCGATGATAGGAGAATTTTAGGCCTACAGACTTTCTATTATACTTGGGGGTGGGGGGGACACTCTACAACGGGTAAGATTTAAACCATGCTATAAGTAGATGAACGTTCTAATCATACCAATAGCTGTTTTTAAACATGATTCAAGGTAGCTCTTTGGACGTTCATTGCCATACAAAATCTCAACGGGATACAACTTTCCAGGCACTGTTAGCACAGGGCAATTTGAAAAGAACTTGGATACTTTGTCCCCATCTAGAGTTGCTGAAGTGATAAGAACCTTCAAATTGGAGATACGCAGTCTGATTAATCGTTTCACGAGCCCCATCAATATGTCTCTGAAAAATTATGAACAAAATGTTGCCATTGTTTAACTTTAAACGGGAAAAAATGAGCAAGTGGCAGCAGCTAAAAAAAATATATGGGAACAAATAATTGGACCCAGAAGAGGGAAATGCCAGATAACGAGGTAGAAGACGGGACTGGACACTGATGTCACGAGACAACTCACGTATTTAGGCTTCTCTCGTGAGCCTCGTCCAATATGATAACTGAATATTGACCAAGCTCGGGATCAGAAAGATTTTCGCGAAGGAGGACTCCATCAGTGAGGTATCTGGCAGTTTACAATCGTACAGTCAGTTGCAGGCAAACTTGGAATCAAACAACAGACTACTTCACTAACTTCAGTGTGTAAAAGTATGTTTCGGATACTTTATTCGAGTCCTTTCTGAAGTTCTGTCCTCGAAACGAATGGCATATCCAACTTCCTCGCCAAGATGCACGCCGAGCTCCTCTGCAACTCGTCTGCCAGTTTAGATAGTGAACGAATTAATCGGGTGATCACTTTTATTCGAGATTTCCAAACATATTTAAGATTGTACCTAGCAACAGAAACAGCGGCAACTCGGCGAGGCTGAGTGACGCCGATTATACCGGACTTTGTATATCCTCTCCGGTGGAGCATTTGAGAGAGCTGAGTGCTCTTCCCAGAGCCTGTTTCTCCAATTACGACTACTACTGGATTCTGCTCCACTGTTTCGATGATTTTCTCCTCAAATTGGAGGATTGGAAGCTGCGCCATTGATGAGTCTACTCCACTACACTCCTCGACTTGGTATGAACTTGAAAAATCGCAATGGCGGCACGAAATTGCAGATTTAAGTTTCTGCTACCGCTACTCTTTCACGATAGTATTCAGCGAAATCCTTACGCGCTCTTATGACTTTGCTTCTCTGTTTTATTCTTATTCTAATGTGTTTTTTATAAAATTATGTAATTTAATCAAAATATATTTTATTTTCTAAATTTCTAATAACTCTATTTAAAATAAACATATATAAATCATCTCTCTAATAAATAATAAAATTATAAAATTGGTAGTAATGGGTTGCGAGGAATAGGGTGAAATCCTTTTTTCTTCCACGGTGGGTAAAAATGTGAAGGAAAGGAAAGAAACATTTTTCCACCGAGTTCATGACTTGATCTAAATTTGAATCCTCACATCTACATGTTGTAGATAATAAAAATAAAAAATGAAAGCATCTTTATTTGAGATGAAAAAAAATGACTTTATTGACGGTGTGAATCAGTGTGAAACTAAAAATATATGAGCAATCAGAAGAAGAACAAGAAAAATAGAAATGTTTGTTGTGCAGTGGAACCCACTATTTTGAAAGCAAATTCGACACGATTTTGATGCTAATTTTTTTCTGTTGTCGTTGCTTCATAAGATTAACACAACATCCAAATTCAAGCTTGGAAAAATCAGATTGGAATCAGTTCGAGAAATTACAAAATTGTAAGCAAAACTATTTTCTATTTTTCGCGCTATCTCAATCCACCCGTCTGATCGGACGGACGGATGGTGATGCGTGTGAGAATATATGTTGGGTTCATCTCGTACATCTTTTGCAAGCTCAATAAAAAGTCCTTCTATTACAAACCATCTTTAACTTTAAAATATTTTCAGGGGAAAACTGAAAAAATAATTTTGTTTTCTTTTAAGACTTTTCATTTTGACATCCCTAACAAAAATAAAAAATAAAATAATCAACAAACTTTGGCTCTATTATAATAGGTCACCTTCTAATGTAGGCCACGGAGGCTAGAAATAAGGTTATTTTGGAATCATTTTGTAACATTCTCGTTTATTGTTTCTCGTTTCCAATTTTGTTAAAAGATCTAAATATTTTTCAACTAATTTTATTTCTTATTTCTCCTTTTTTGAAAACAGTCTCACAAATTTTGGAAACAACCAAAATTAGTTTCTCATTTTCAATTTAGGTTAGAACCATACAAAACATTTTTGTTCACGAAAGGTAAATAAATATAAACAAGAAACAARAACGTTGCCGAACAAGCCATTTATTTTCCTCTCAACCGGTTCTGATGACCATAAGCTAAATGATCCTAAATCTTATTCCCATACACTTTTACCYGCGTAGAAGCGATGGATTGATTTTCAATACAACCTTTTTCATATTTGATATCCAATTTCATTCCAAACTATTTGATGACCCAGCTCCACAGCCAAAGACAGGGCCTTTTTGAATTGCCGAAAATTATAAACAAAATGAGCTTTGTTTTGCCCCTATGTTTTATGCCATTGTTGCTACTAGGCTTCCTTTGACATCTCTATAAACTATATCACACCATAATTTAAAGTCACTGCATTGAAGTTTAAGTGACGACCGATTTGAATAGAAAATGTGAAGTTGAGCCAAGATAGTTAAAATTAAATTGTTGGGAACTACTTTGAATTTAAGCCCGGCTAAATTTTAGTGCCTCCTGTACCACAAAATTTATTATATTATTGACTAAATAATTTGCAATAATAATGGAGGRCAATAGATTATGAGTTCGAATCTCAACTCATACAAATTGGGTATTAAAAAAAATTAAAAAAATGGACGTGAGYGTGAACTTCCGACCTCAAGGAAATACATGAATTACATGTCTAATAAGACATTTGACATATTTGAAAAATTAAAAGTTTACTGTCATACAAAATTTTAGGAGTCAATATATATTAAAAATTGGAAAAGAAAAGACAATGATATTTATCTAACCGTGTATTATATTCTTATTTATGTAGATATAATTTTTTTTTTTTAGATAATTACAAAAACAACACAACAACAATATGTATTTATATACATTGCATGATGTTTAAAATTTTACAAAAGTGACATGAATTGTAAATTTTTACATGAGACCAACTACTTGAGCAAGCGATAAGTAAGCAAGCTATATTCCTGTCTTATTTCTCGAAATGCCTTGATAGAACGGAAAACAAAAATAAAGAAAACCCCACCAATTCTCATGAATCAAAGAATGAAAAATGTACGCCAAGTTTRCTAAGATTGTTAAGATTTGTTGGATCACCTTATATTCCCCTCTTCCAATTGAATTACAGTTGACTTTGTTTCGGTTATAATAAGTCATAGAGACTTTATCTTGTTAATAGGTTATTTAGTATTTGATATCGAAAATAAATCTCAACTGATYAAGGCATGTAACTCAAACTAAAATATAGTTAAAGCGAACATAGCACAACGGTAATTGACGTATACCTCAAATCAAGATGTTGGGAGTCATTCTCTAACATGTTATACTAAAAGAAACTTCAACTAAAGGTGAGTTTGAAGTCTCGTCATCCCGTGGTGTTGTATTAAAAAAAGAATTAAAAGTCACTTCCCTGATTTTTATTTTATAAAAATAGAAAGTTATGATATTTTTATGCAATGTAATTTTTCTATTTTGTTTTTTGTTTTGTTCGAGAAATTGACGTATACCTCCCTCTTAACATGTACTTTAAAAAAAAAAGAAAAATTATTTTCCCTTTGCAAAACCAGTTGTACGTATGTTTTAAATTTTTGTTTCTTTACTGGGGTTCTTCAAGGTCCGACTGTAGGCTGCAGCTAGGTATTTCTACAAAATTCGGAACAAATTAAAATTACGCAAAGATATCGTTTCGCTGATCTGAACTGAASTAGAACTCCACTGAGTTCATCGTTCGTTCTCTCTAATTTCCGGTAATTTTCGGATCTGCTCTGTCTTTTTTTCCTCCTTTGTTGGAATTAGGATTAAGGCTAATAAATCTTTTCACGTGTATCTCTTAATCACCACGGAGCACAGCTCAATCTCAACCGCTTGATGGCTGACTTCATCAAACACCATCGTGATCAATAAATCGCAACCGTAGTCTTCATCCTCCGTGCCTTCTCACTCCCTTATTCATCTAAATTCGTTTCTGCAAATCACCTTTAATCGCCGGCACGTCACTGGGTTCAGCTCATCTGAAGCATTTCATACCATGGTAAGAAATATATATTTATTCAGTTTGATTTCTGTTTTCTCATTACCTATCTGTCGTTATTTTTATTTCACATTTCATTTTTGAGTTGTTTTTCTTATTTAGTTCAGCGTTATGAATTCGGATGTTTCGAACTTGTTATGAAATTTAGACAATAATTTGTTGTTTTGAGCGCTTTTGATTTTGTTATTTTAGTTTTACCTGTCAGATAGGGGTTCGGACTGGAAAATTATGGGATCGTACGACCCAACCACTTTTGGGTTGTAGAGATCCTTCACATTTTATTTTTGTTTGAGGGTTTTTACGTTCTTCAGCATCTSTATGAAAGTTAACAATAGGTCTCTGTATACCATCCACGAGATTACAGAGCTTAGTTACTCGCCAATTTTCACTCTCCCCAGTCATTTTGTTCCCCTCTCATAGAATGCCGGCAAATTGTTTTAGGTCTCGTTGATTCATGAGCGATCTCTGGTTTCTTTGATCTGCATCGCCTTGAATGCKGTAGATTCGGGTGTCAACTGAACARTCTGTACGTTTCCATTGCCTTTTCAGCTCCCCATGGCTGAATTTGAGATCTTAAACTCTGCCAGCTACCTACTTCACTATCTTCATGTAGCTTCTTGACTTGAGAAATTCAGTAAGTCGTTCACTTCCCTCTTTTAGATGATGAATTCTTACTGTTAATCTGAACTTCAATTACCATTTGTTAGCTGATTAGGGTGGATTTTGAGTAGTTTATGATTTATTCCATGCTGCCATTAATGCTGAAATCTTTTATTGAGACTAGGGTTTAAAGGTTGCATTACATGGCAAGGATCTCAATTTATTGGCATATCAATTGGACGGGCTTTGAATTTCGATGCTCGATTGTTTTATTTTTTTCCCCAAGTATTTTTTAATGTATGCTTAGAACACTCGTTCGGAAGAATTGGTCTTAGGTTGACTTGGTCGGTCTAGGCAGAATTATGTAATTGTGTATTCTAACTAAATGATGGGTCTTTGTAGCTCGTTTTGGTTGGAACAGATAATCGACTGACAAGATACGTGTTTTCCTTGGTTCTACAGGAGTTAGCATATGTTGCTGATTTAGGCACTTGATTTTTGTTCCTCTGGGCCATGCGGATCAGTTGAAGTAATTCAGTTAGGCTGTTGTTGGGGGGATGATAATGCCTCCTTCTCCAGCATTGAGGAGCTCTCCTGGTAGAGAGCTCASAGGCAGCAATCATAAGCGAGGCCACAGCTTTGAGAGTGGCATGTGCATAAGAGAGAAAGATGACGATCTTGCTTTATTCAATGAAATGCAGACTCGAGAAAGAGAGAGTTTCCTGCTTCAGTCGGCAGAGGACTTGGAGGACTCATTTTGTAATTACGAGCTAACTCAATTTTATCATTTATATTTTTTTTTGCTGCCAAATATAAAAACACGACCATTTAATTAGGCTGTCAATGTTGCACTTCTCATGAACTTTTTGATAGTTTTCTGCAGCTACAAAGTTGAGGCACTTTTCCGATATCAAGCTTGGTATCTCCATTCCTGTTCGTGGAGAGAATAGTGAATTGCTTAATGTAGATGGGGAGAAAAATGACTATGACTGGTGAGTGGCCTTATTCCTGTTCCAAGTGACTTACTCTTAAATCACCAATTGCTTATAATTATTAGGAGTGTGTGTATATGTATGTGTGTGTTTGGTCCGTATAACTTCTTGCTAATTCATACTTGTGGCCGCTACCTATTTACTTTCTGCCGAAGTGGCTTGTGATAATTTTTGGTGGACTACTGTGCCGGTACTTGTTTATCATATGGTTGTTTGAAGCTGAATAATCAATCCCCTTGCTCTTGGCTCTCACAAAATGTTCTGTATTATCCATCTCAAGGTTGTTAACACCTCCCGACACCCCTCTTTTCCCTTCATTGGACAATGATCCGCCTCCAGTTACTCTTGCAAGCAGGGGGAGACCTCGTAGTCAACCCATTTCCATATCACGATCATCCACGGTATGTGATTAAACTGTTTATATAGAATATAATTGTGTTGCGATCATGTTGGATAAGTCTCTAAAAGTGTCTTTTTACAATTGAGCTATTTGATGTTCTGTACTTCTTTGTTGAAACACTGAAGAGTTTTGTTTTCATAGATGGAAAAAAGTCACAGAAGCAGTACGAGTAGGGGTAGTGCAAGTCCTAATCGTTTAAGCCCATCGCCTAGGTCAGCAAGCAGTGTGCCTCAAATGCGGGGAAGGCAACTGTCAGCCCCGCACTCTAGCCCAACTCCAAGTCTACGACATGCCACACCATCTAGAAGATCAACTACCCCTGCAAGAAGATCATCACCTCCTCCAAGTACACCATCAATATCTGTGACAAGGTCTTCCACCCCAACTCCCAGGAGGTTGAGCACAGGGTCGAGTGGAACTTCTACCACATCTGGGGCAAGGGGAACTTCACCTATAAAGGCAGTAAGAGGAAATTCTGCTTCACCTAAAATAAGAGCATGGCAAACTAATATTCCTGGTTTCTCTTCTGATGCTCCCCCTAACCTTCGAACATCCCTGGCTGATCGGCCAGCATCATATACGAGAGGATCTTCACCAGCTTCTCGAAACAGTATGGACCTTCAATACAAGTACAGTAGGCAATYGATGTCTCCAACTGCTCCTATCAGCTCATCCCATAGTCACGATCGAGATCGCTATAGCTCTTACAGTAGAGGTTCGAAGGCCTCATCTGGTGATGATGATTTAGACTCCCTGCAGTCAATTCCTACTAGCAGTTTGGATAATTCATTGTCAAAAGGAGGGAATACATTTTCAAATAACAAAGCTCTGACCATATCAAAGAAACACAGAATAGTGTCTTCTACTTC
The DNA here is from genome assembly GCF_001995035.1 of Momordica charantia. The sequence goes on from NW_019104491.1 coordinate 556,971, forward strand.
CACTCCCAAAAGATCCCTCGATTCCACTATTCGACAATTGGTATGGATTTTATTTTTTAGTTTTTGAATGATATGATATTTTGTACTTTGGAACTCACATTTTGGTTAACATAAACAAACTGTAAAGTTTGTTTTTTTTTCTCAGATTAGTTGTTACATTCACGTGACATACTTTTATTGGGACTGTTTGAATGTTAGTATTTAAAATTTAACATGGTTATTTTATGAACAATTTGAGAAACTGGAAAAAAGATTTTCAACTCTTTTAGTGACTTAGTGCGTAAGTTTTCTGCAAAGTACAATTGATTGTTTGTTGATCTTGTTATTCTCCCGAGTAAGTTCATGTTAGTAAACAGTTTAATGATGTGGAATTTGGCAGAAAAAAATATTTCCATTTCAATGTACTTTGTGAGTCTGACTCATCTTAGATAATCACATTTCTTCTTTACTTGTGTCAGTCATGGTGTGCTTTTATAGTTTCACTGGAGTTTACATGACAACTAATGGTGCATATGCACTTCCTTATTTTTCTCCAGGATCGAAAGAGCCCGAATATGTTTAGGCCACTTTTATCAAGTGTCCCCAGTACCACCTTTTATACTGGCAAGGTGAGTTCTGCCCATCGTTCTCTGATTTCCAGGAACTCCTCAGTCACAACTAGCAGTAATGCAAGTTCTTATAATGGTGCAAGTATTGTACTTGATACAGAAGTGAGTGACCTAAATCAGGATGATATGGCAAATGAATGTGAGAAAGTGCCATATCATGACATTCATGAAGAGATATTCGCTTTCGATAAGATGGATATTGTTAATGAAAATCCCATTAATGATATCAAGTCACTTGATAGTGGCCCTGCACCTGGTTGTGATCCTGTTCTCACTGAAGATAGCAGTCACCAAACTATTATCCCAGAAATAAGTTCCACTTTTGACTCTTCTCGTGCCCAGGGGAATGCTTTTTCAGAGGTTGTTTGCCTTGATGATATAATTTTGTGTCCCAGATGTGGTTGTAGGTATTGTGTCATTGACACAGAGGAAAATWACATTAATCTTTGTCCAGAATGCAGTAGGAAAGAAAAATACCTTGGCATGACCCTTTTGGAAAATATGACTTYAGTTACTGAAAGCATATCAGGGTATTCAATAAAGTATGAAGCAGGTAAGCCTTTCAATAAGGTGGAGTCAGGGGTGATTTCGCTTGAATCTTCCCTAGCTACTGATTTGGGTGAATCTAGGATTTCCGAGTCTCTGGGCAATGTTGAGCAAGATCAAGCATCTTATCCTGAAGAAGGCTTGAGTTACCAGAAAGAAAACTTCCCCTCAGAAACACCGGTGAGCGAAAGTCAGCATAGCCTTATCAACCATTCAGAGATAGGCCAATTAGTTGTTAGTGGCAGTCAGTCCAACACTGAATCTGGATATCAGCAACCTCTTCATCATAACGACTATAAAGATTTGAGGTTTGATTCATCAGAAGGTGCAGGTATTTCTATATTGTTAAAGAGATCGAGCAGCAGTAAGGGCCCTATTGTCCAAGGAAGAACTTTTACTACAAGTACCATATCTTATGATGATCTGTCTTTTGCAAGAGATAGCATGAGCAGTTTGAGAAGTTCTGTTGGACACAGCAGTTTTTCTGCATCATCATCGGCTGATTTCAGCTCAGCCAGACAGATTGAAGCCCGAATACAACGTCAGGTAAGTTCAAGGAAAGGGGAATTAGAGAGCAAAAAGGGTGAAATTTGCGTGAAATCTCATATCTCTGAGGCAGCTTCTTCTGGAACACCTACCAATGCTCATCCTGTATTAGGCTTTGAAACTTGTGAGCAAGAGGAAAATTTGGATTTTACTGTGGCCAATTTAGAATGTTTTTCCAGTCAGGGAACTACTAATTCTTCTCAGAAACCTGAACTAGCTTCTGAAAATGCTGAATCAGATGACACCTCTTCAATTGTGGTTGCTGTTGTAGAGGAGGATAAATTTGAATGCGACAACCGTAGAATACTGGACACTTGTACCTCGGAATCGTCAAGGTATGCCCTCAGCAACAATTTTGATTTTTTTTTTTGGGACATTCAATCCAAAATGGTTTATTATACTTAACATGTGAACAGGGAGGACTTATCAGGTGGTAGGAGTGTCTCAGATAAAGAAGCACCAGTTACAACTTCCGACTGTTCCAAATTGGAGGGACACAACATGCCGGATGTTAGTGCGTTTGAAGATGAACAACATCCCAATCATTTAATGACCACAATATCAGAAAAAGAAACGAAACAAATAGCTGAGGTGATAGCACCTGGTTCACAGAGTGATTTATCAATAATATCAAAAAGTCTCCTGGAGGAGGAATCTATGGTTCCTAGTGGGCCTGACGAGGATTTAACACCACCTGTTATTAATACTGAAAAATCTTATGGTATCCTAGGTATGGAAGTTTCTTTGGTTGCGATTTATATGCTTTTCAGCTTTTGTTTAAAATCTCTCCTTGCATCTCTTTTAAGTTCCTAAATTTCTTTAATACTGTGATCTTGAGATTATTTGACTAATCCTGGGTTTTAATCATGTCCTCTTCTAAAATTACTTTAAACTTATTTTGATGAATTTTCACGTTGTCTCCGATCCCTGATAAAACTTTCTGTTTGGCAGAAGAATCAACAGTAATTGTCGATTACCAGGGCAGAAGAAAGGTGGTGAGAAGCTTGACACTTGAAGAGGCAACAGATACAATTCTTTTCTGCAGCTCTATTGTTCATGATATAGCCTATTCAGCTGCTTCCATAGCAATTGAAAAGGAAAACGAGGTTACATTGGAAGGCTCACGGCCGACGGTTACCATTTTGGGAAAATCTAACACTGACAGAAGCGATCTACGCAGTAGAACAGGCGGCAAACGGGTCATGAAATCTCAAAAACTGAGACAACGGCATGTGGAAATGAGTACAAAGCCTCCTGTTACGAAGACAGAGAATGACGAGAACACCGACGAGTCCACCATTCGAAATGTAGGTCTTCCTAACCAAGTGGACAGCATGAAACCTCTAAAGCTGGAATCCAAATGCAACTGCAGTATAATGTGACTCCGATGAAGACTGTCCTTGTTTGTTCATCCTTCCCAGCTCCTACGACAGATCTCGCTACCACATATTTAACAAAAAAGACCTCATGTTCTTGGGCCTGATAGTCACTTGGTTTCAACCGAATCCAGTTTAATGTATAAGAAATGCCACGTCGAATTGGTGACGTAAATGTAAAGTTATTTCGTCGTCTTTTTTTTTTTCTTTTGTTTTCTGATTGTTGTTTAGGGCTGATGATATTTACTTCGAGAGGCCGTAGGGATTTCATTTCTTCAGTTTGTTTGCTCCAGTTGCCACATTCTTGTTGATTATTCTTATTTGATTCAAGTGCTCCGAAGCAGTGTTGAATATAAAGCCTCTCATTCATATTCATTTTCCATATTGTAAAGTGTACCTCTATTCAAAAGTAACCTCTGATTTGGCTCTCTCTCTTCATCCCAATCTCATTTGATACTATATTATGTCACAAATAACACCAAAATTCTTCTGATGCTAACAATTTTTCTTTTCTTTTATTTATTTTTCTTCTCTCCCTGATATTTCAGGGTTCAATCATTGACGGAAGTTATGTACAGTTAGAGAGATATTTGACTCAGTCAAGCTGGTGCAACAGTACTACTATAGCCATTGAGCTGCAGTTCTGTCTGATTGCTGATGCTGCTGGCTGCTCCAACAGTTTGTAAAACTTGGTCAAGTATGTCTCATACTGTCGCAATTTCATTTATTAGACTAACCTAATTGTAGTACAAACAACCAATGTGAGCCCATCTTGGCCATGTGAAAAGGCAAAATAAAGAATAAAGGCAAAGTAGAGAAAAAAAAGGCCATCACTAAGAAACCCCACCTTCAATCTTAAACTGCCTAACATGCTGGCCACTTTTCCTTTTGAGAAAATAAAATTAGTAATGCCTCTATTTGGAAGTTTTGAACTGGAGTTAAGTATATAATATTTATGTCCATTCTTCTTGTTTTATCTTTATTTTTATTTTATATTTTTAAAGAAAGACGTATGAGTGCCTTCCCAAAGAGTTGATGTGAGCAATTGATTGGCTCTCACCATTTGCTTATTCGCTTTGATATCTGTGGAAAAAAAGGAAATTAAGCCTTTTCTTGTCAAGGATTCTTTTTTGACGATCCTGATCTGCATATCTCACTGCAATACCAAAACAAGCAGGTTGAGGAGAACAACTGTGACCTCTGGATATCTTAAGATATTGCTCATCCATCATGTTAAATAAAGGTAACGAATCTAGGTGGCTTTTTTAGTGTTGAGTACGTCTGGTTTTTTGATATGCACACAAATATTATAATATTTCTAGTTTTCTAGCATTTTGAAACCATTATTTTCATTTTAGATCTGTCCATGTTTTATTATTATTATTTACCGTTTGAAGAGAATGCCAAGGTTTTTAAATGAAACGAATGCAGGTGTTCAATTGTTAATCATATTACTTGTACATTGTGCAATCCTGTGTYTTGCAGTTCTTGCTTGGGTTGGAAGAACAAGGTTTTCCTTAGGCAAGATCTGGAAGGAACTTCTAAAAGTTCTTCAGGTAAGCGGATACTAATTTGGTTTTGGATGAAGGGTACTCTGTTATGTCATTCGTCAATATTCCCAGTATACTTAAGTAGGAAGAAGTTAGATATGCAGAAATTGATCATTGCACATTATTTTAATCTCCAGGAGGTAAGCTCAGTTTAATTTTCCGTTTATTCTCTTTAAGCACATTGAAGAGTATCAGTTGCTCCATTCATTCTCATCGAGCTTGTCTAGTAATGACTTGGGCTAGTCTTATTTCCGAAGTGTGCGAAGTGCTGGGGATGATCATAACTTAATTTGCATTTTTCTCGAATTTGGAGAATTTTAGTAAAAAAGTAGCCCCTCTTTATGGATTATTATATCATTTTTCCTTACTGAGTCTTCTTGATATAGTTCCAAGTCTTTGCCCTATCTTTGAAAACCCTTATGCTTCTCTTTTTAACCAGATATTCTAAGAGCAAGGGAAGAATATGCTACTAACACAATCTTCTACTTTTCCAAAAAAGCATTCAAATGATTCCCACACGAAACCTCCTTTGATGACCTCTCCCTACCCTGAAATACCTTTTGTTTCTCTCCAACCATGTATTCATATCTCCTGTAACAGAGATTGGCAATCATGGCCAGGTGCCAACACTGTACCCTAAACAATTGCAGGAACTTGAACTAGATCTTCGTGGTGTAAGGATAAAGTTAGACTATATATTCTAATCCTGACATTTTCAGAGGACGCATGAGAAAAAAGAACCAAAGTGGAAGAACTCTGGACAAAGTCGAAGGCGGTAACACCCCCCCCCYCCCCCCCCCCCGGCAACAAGCTAAGGGAAGAACTTGATTTTCATCCTTATTTCAACCTTGGACAGATGATCAAAATGAGGAAGAGAACATTTGGAAGAAAGGGGATTTACAAGAAAACATCATATCTGATGTTCCCCGTACCCAAGATTAATTTAATTTGAAACTAAACCATCATGAGATGGTTCAAGTTGTCAGTGAGGGCCAATGTAAATAGCAAAAGACTTAGAGAGAATGAGTTCAAACCATGATGGCCACCTACCTAGGATTTAATATCCTACGAGTTACCTTATCAATCAAAACTCGTCAATCAAATGTAGTAGGGTCAGGCGGTTGGCCCGCGATTAGTCGAGGTGCGCACAAGCTGGTTCGGACACACGGATTTCAGAAAAAAAAAAAAATTAGTTTGAAACTATTGGAGGATAGATAAAAGAGAGGACAAGTTAACTGCTTCCATGTCTCCTATGAAAATAAAATTTAAAGGAGAGAACCCATGAAAGAAATCATAGAAGCGATAGRTTATACTGGCAAGGTTAAAAACATATCTAAGAGGATAAGTGCCAATAAAATAGTTTTCTTACTAGCATCTTCCTATCGGAAAGATATATGAGGATGRGGCTAAGGGAAGAGGCAATGAGGGTGAGTGTCTCAGTTTAGGGGTAAAAATCTTTATTTTTTGGTCTACTATTAATTATGTGGAATAATTAGCAAAGAGATGCATTCCAAATCCGTCCATTCCAAATATTTGGCCAAAGCTTTTTAAGTTCCGAAATAGCATCAAGAATAAGATCAATTGGAAATTAGTTATATGTTCTGTATGCAATAAAATAAAAAGAATTATAACAGATCTGACGCTTGTGAGAAACCTGGGCATGGATCTGCTAGTTTGGTATATAGATAACCAAATCTCAAAATTGATACTCTGATGAGTTAAAAACTGGAAATCCTTTGGTGTTTTTGAAGTCCCAAGAGCCTGGCATTAGATCAAGCATGGTATTTAGTAGTCAGGGAGGGGTCCGATCTGGACACGTAAAGTTATTGTCTAAAAGTCTTTAACAAGTATCAGAATTTTACTGTGTTCAACACATGTTCGATGTGGAGTGTGGACATATTATTCAAACTAAATTGTTTTAGCTTCCTAGCTGTTTGTGCACCAAATGGTCTCAATCTAAGGATGTAAATTGTATTAGTTTCCTAGATATCTTTTAGATGTAGTTTATTAAATATTTTCTTTGCTTCTGTCGTCTTGCTAATATTCTGTCCATGCAGGGGATTTTCACATCGTGCAATGGGGCAAGACTAAATTAGCTATATTTTTGGAGTTTGGCTTCGATAATTTGATATGGTCTCCTTGGACAATGGCTTTGGATGTTTCCCTTGGAAAACATATTCTTTGGCATAAAGTTATAACCCTCAAATATGGTGTTCTTTCAGGAGGTTGGTGGGCACATCGTGGCATCATCCTCCTGCAAGGCAGTCGAAAGGTTTGGATTTCCATTATTCCATTATTTAGTTGCAAAAGATCGTAGTTGATTGATTGGCTTCCTTAGATATTTGAAGTGGTACAAGCATGAGATATTGGGAAGATGTTGCAGGGCAATTGGCGTTTGCATGGGGCTCTATAACATCCAGTAGCAAAAGCCTCTTCATAAACCATGTTTTGCATTTTCTCCCAAACCACATAGCACCCGATCCTAAGAAGGAATTGAAATGATGAACAGTTTCAAGAATGGCTTCATTACCTGACTCATTCTGATGATAAATGGCTTCGGGCTTGCGACATTTCTGGAAATTTTGTCAACATATCTCTCGATCTTCCCAGGAGCGGTATTATCGTTCCTGATTTGAGAGAAAATAGATAGTTGCTTGCCTGCAGGTCTGGTGGCAATGAACCATGAAGGGGAAGAATTATAGCATCCATGCAAGATCCTTCTAAATTGTAAACTCTTTCCTCCAACTTTGATACTGACTTCTCTATGTCATCCTTCAAGATTGAGTTGTGTTGATAAAGAGACAATGTGGTGAAAATAATGTCAGACAGATTCCAGATCCCCATCTGGTTGTTGGGTATGTATATCTAGCAAATAATTAATGCAACCTCATCAGTAGTTAAATTTGGAAAGTCTAAAATTGGGGATAGAAAGGATCAATAACATGAGAATTTTTATCTAAAAGTGGATCGATGATAGGAGAACTTTAGATCAACAGCCTTAAAATAGCTTTTCATCCGCTCTACAAATAATTAGAGACGTGGGGGATTGAACTCATAATCTTTTAGTTAGAGACTTGTGTCAATTATCATTGAGTTAAGCTTTACAACGGATAAATCAAACATTCTAATCATACCAATGATAGTTAATGCAACCTCATTAGTAGATATGTATTTGTGATTTTATCAAAATATGTCTTATTTTCTAAATTTTTGACGAATCTATTCAAAATAAATATAGATAAAATCGTCTTTCCATGGAATAATGGTTAAATTGCAAAATTAGTTGTCATGTTTTCTGATAAATTCTTTTTTACTCTTATAATTTTAAAAGTTTTTACTTAGATTTTATAGTTTAGTCGTATCTCGTAAATTATTCATTTTCCTTCTAAGTTGTTGCCTTAATAAATATGCGATTTGTTTTTTAATTTAAATTAATTAATTACATTAAAGTTTAACCAATTGATTTTAATGGAAAAATGTGAATTTAAGCCTAGGTCATATATGCCAAATTTATAACTTTGGGAACTAATTTAAATTTAAGTCTAGATGATAGAGTAAATTGGTAACTTAACCGTATATTTACCCTATCATAAAATTTATTATATTTATCTAATATATTACTAATTGAAGAAATTGCAAAAATAATGCCAGACAAACAGTATGTTGTAATTACATTTACCCATTTTCAAATGTACAACAACCAACGTTGTGCCTTATAAAAAAAACAATAATAATAAATAGTGTTGTGAAAAATGGTTAACCTGAATTTAGCTTAATTAGTTTAGGTATATATCCCTACTTAAGGAAACAATGAGCAGAGTGCGTGACAAGAGAGAACTTAAAATTTAGGTCATTTCAATTTTGATTTATTTTGGTACTTGTATTTACAAAATATTCGTTTTGGTTCCTTAATTTTATTTTTTAATCTCATTTTTTTCTATTACAATTTTAATACGACATGAAACTCAATATGTTTCTTGAAATATAATTATGACTTTATATTAAAAGGTTTTCATTGAATGTATAATATGTGTTAAAATATTGAAAATAGGAAYCAAAATGATCACTTCATAAATGTACAAAAACGAAAACGGACATTTTGAAAATACAAAGACTAAAATGAGCTTAAGTTGAAATGAACAAAACCTGAAAGTATAGAAACAAAAATAGTATTTTAACCTAACATTTAATGTTTATTAGATTTGTGAATTTTAAAAAATAGTCGAATCACCCAATTAGACTAGATATGAGCGGACCCAAATTCGTTCGAGTTGGTCCACTCGAACCAACCCAAATAGATTCTCCCCTATATATAAATAAGACTTGAGACTATGACGCGAAGTTCAAATAATTCCACTTTTTGCTATTCTCAACAAAATACCTTGCTTRTTTGAGTATTGTTGGAGCGTGTTCGCCTCGCAGTAGCACTACACCAATGTACAGATTTATGGTATATAGAGCTATCAATGTTGGATACTAAAATTAAATTCTTACCCTAACACTTATTATACAATTTTTACAATTTTTCAAAGTTCATGAATCTAAATGATAGACGGCTCAGTGTTGAAAGAGAAATTTCGGCTAATCACTAAACGCCACGTCACAAAATTAAAATTACATTTAGGACCAATGATAAAATTACACGTGTCCTAAATTAATTTTAATATCGACGAATCTAATTATGCCACGTGTCTCTCTTATGGCTGTCCGATGAAATCAACTAATTGGATCAAAACTATAAAGAGACTGGACCCAAGCCCATGRCCCATTAAGCCCATGGCCCATATAAGACTCACCAAAACTCTATAAATAGAGGGGAGAGCAAGAAAAAAGAAGAAGATTATATATTAGAGATTGTAACACCCACATACATAAATACAAATAAATACAAATACAAGTTCATAAATTCCAGTTTCTATTTCATATAAGTTCATAAATTCCAGTTTCTATTCGTTGAATTTTTTGTCGAACAATGAGATGGTAATTTTTCTTAATATATATTTTAATTTTTATATAGTTTTTATTTTGTTCGAGGAAAATTGTCTACTTAAACAGATTGAGCATTTCGATTTTTTTTTATTCCCTGAGCGAAACGAGTAGTCTTTTTTTGATTTTTTTCTCTTAGTGGGTTCTCTTGAAGGCCCGAATGCAGCTAGGTATTTCTACAAAATTCGGAACAAATTAAAATTACGCAAAGCAATCGTTTCGCTGATCTGAACTGAAGTAGAACTCCACAGGGTTCGTCGTTCTTTCTCTCTAATTTCCGGTAATTTTCGGATCTGTTCTGTCTTTTTTTCTTTCTTTGTTGGAATTAGGATTAAGACTAATAAATCTTCTCACGTGTATCTCTTAATCACCACGAAGCCCAGCTCAATCTCAACCGCTTGATGGCTGACTCCATCAAACACCATCGTGATCAATAAATCTGCGTAGTCTTCATCCTCCKTGCCTTCTCACTCCCTTCTTCATCTAAATTCGATTCTGCAAATCACCTTTAATCGCAGGCGTGTCACTGGGTTCAGCTCATCGGAAGCATTTCATACGATGGTAAGAAATATATATTTATTCTGTTCGATTTCTATTTTCTCATTACCTATTTGTCGTTATTTTTATTTCACATTTCATTTTTGAGTTGTTCCTATTTAGTTCAGCGTATGAATTCGAATGTTTCGAACTTGTTATGAAATTTAGACAATAATTTGTTGTTTCGAGTGCTTTTGATTTCGCTATTTTAGTGTTACCTGTCAGCTGAGGGTTCGAACTGGAAAATTATGGGATCGTACGATGCARCCACTTTTGGGTTGTAGAAATCCTTCAAATTTTATTTCTGTTCGAGGGTTTTTACGTTCTTTAGCATCTGTATGAAAGTTTACAATAGGTCTCTGCATGCTAACCCTTTAGTGGTTTTTAAGTGTACCCCCTTCTTCCTGTTCTTGTTCTTGTTCTTCTTCTTCTTTTTTTTTTATATATATTTATAATTTCCCCATTTGAACTGTTATCATTAACTGAGTTTACGTATGTTTGAATAGCCAAAAATTTATTAACTCCGTTGTATATTGATAATTCACTATTCTTCAGGCACCAGCGAGGGGCATCCTCCGTCTTCAACGAACAGCATTGGCAAGGAGTTATACTGATAGGTGGGGGATAGGGTTGAGAGCATTTAGCAATCAGGGTGCTGCAGCTACCAGCAGTCCTCAGCCTCCCYCACCTCCTCCACCTCCAGAGAGAACTCATTTTGGCGGCCTGAAGGATGAGGACCGAATCTTTACCAACTTGTACGGTTTAAATGATCCCTTTCTCAAAGGTGCCATGAAACGTGGAGATTGGTACAGAACGAAAGATTTAGTACTCAAGGGTGCTGATTGGATTGTCAATGAAGTCAAGAAGTCTGGTCTCCGAGGTCGTGGAGGTGCTGGATTTCCATCTGGACTCAAATGGTCATTCATGCCCAAGCTATCTGATGGTCGCCCTTCCTATCTTGTTGTCAATGCTGATGAAAGTGAACCGGGAACCTGTAAGGACAGGGAAATCATGCGGCATGATCCGCACAAACTCTTGGAAGGTTGTCTGATTGCTGGAGTAGGGATGAGGGCTACTGCAGCTTACATATACATCAGAGGTGAGTATGTAAATGAACGAAAGAACCTTGAAAGGGCCAGAAAAGAGGCTTATGAAGCTGGATTTTTGGGCAAGAATGCATGTGGATCTGGTTATGATTTTGATGTTCATATCCACTTTGGTGCTGGTGCTTACATTTGTGGCGAAGAAACAGCTCTATTGGAAAGCCTTGAAGGGAAACAAGGGAAGCCAAGATTGAAACCTCCTTTTCCTGCTAATGCAGGWTTATATGGATGTCCTACCACCGTCACAAATGTGGAGACAGTGGCTGTTTCTCCCACCATTTTGAGGCGTGGACCAGAATGGTTTGCCAGTTTTGGAAGGAAGAACAACTCTGGTACAAAGTTGTTTTGTATATCAGGACATGTGAATAAGCCTTGCACTGTTGAAGAGGAAATGAGTATTTCACTGAAAGAACTAATTGAAAGGCACTGTGGAGGGGTTAGAGGTGGATGGGACAACTTGCTTGCTGTAATTCCTGGAGGTTCTTCCGTTCCGTTGCTTCCCAAGCACATTTGTGATGATGTGCTTATGGATTATGATGCACTAAAGGCTGTTCAGTCTGGATTGGGCACTGCAGCTGTAATTGTCATGGATAAATCGACTGATGTTGTCGATGCTATTGCTAGGCTCTCTTATTTTTACAAGCATGAAAGCTGTGGACAGTGCACTCCCTGCAGAGAAGGTACAGGATGGCTGTGGATGATAATGGAAAGAATGAAAGTTGGAAATGCAAAGCTGGAAGAGATCGACATGCTACAAGAGGTTACCAAGCAGATTGAAGGGCACACCATTTGTGCCCTTGGTGATGCTGCGGCTTGGCCTGTGCAGGGTCTTATAAGGCATTTTAGGCCTGAGCTTGAAAGAAGGATCAGAGAACGTGCAGAACGGGAGTTGATCGAGGCTGCTGCATAGGTATTCTCATTCAGGTAGGTTTATTTTGAATCTTTTCCTTGCTAATTATATTAGCAAACCTAATATGAGCTTGTTTGGTGGCTTTTACTTAGCTCCTGTAGCCCAATAATTATCATAAAGGTGAAAACTGCTGTCTGTTATTGATTTGATGATGCAATTAAACATGTAATATCCCTGAATGGATCTTTTAATTTAATTTATTAGTTTAACTCTTTTGAAATCACCTATAGGAGAGTGGATGATGTTAGAAGCCATTTAAAATTTCACAGCTGACTTGCAATGGAGTGTACTTCTTTATCTCATCTACATCAAATTACAGAACGTGACTTCTTTCTTGTTCTTCATATATTGGAAAGCAGGTGAATTCATTACGCAGCTTTCCAACTTGGAAATGCCTATTGTAGTCATCATCACTGATAAAATGTCTCTAGATTTTTTTTCTCTTGTTTTTTTCTACTATGATTTTGTGGGTGAAGCAAAGGGCAGACACAGAAATTAGCGACTGATGAACTTAAACTCTCGATAGCTGTTGATCACCGTCTTGTTTGAGTAAAGAGGCCGTAGAATTTTGTTTCTCATCTAAAACAGAAAAGCCAAACAAAAATCATTGGACTTTTAGTGGTTTTCTTTCCGAAGATTTTATCAAATCCAATATGGTTAGATGTTTTCACTTCTTCTGGGTGATTATTTTTTCTCTTCAGCAGTATATGCTGCAATGAAGAGGGGCTCATTTCTCTTACAATTTCTTTAACATTGATGTGTAGAGGTGTGAACATTTTTGTTTCCATTGCTATTCTATTCAAGTGTCATATGAAATATTTATCTTATGATACAATTCTGAACATCTCCATCCTATGCTGTGTAGGGAATTCCAACTTCGATGGGTATTGCAAATAATGGAAGTGCCCCAGATATTTGGATGATTGGTGCGATTCAAGCGTCTGGAGGTCATGTCTGCATTTTGTTTGCTCTTTCAAAAAATTACTTATCGATGCCCCAAAGAAACTCGACATATATTTTTTTTTTCGGAAGCGTCTTCGATGCTAGAATTACTATACTTTTTCTTTAATGTATTTTGAATGCTTCTCCTGACATCATTTGATGGTTGACATTTATGTTACCTTGATGTTGTACTCTGACCAGAAATTTTCATTTCCCTAAGGGACATCAATAAGAGGGAAAGTTAAGCTATTCTTCACATGTTGCGAGTCTGTGACTCTCAGTAAAATATAGGTTATGAGATTTAAGTGTGATGAACTTGCAGGGGGATTTCGAAGGCCATATTTAGAAGTATATATATACTTTCTATCTTGCCCTGCCTTTTCCAATGAGGTAGAAACAGTACTGCAAAGTGAGGTCAGTCGAGGTGTKCACAAGTTAATTTAGATGTTTACAGATATTAAAAAATAAACGTGCGTCGAGAAACATCAACTATTTTCTAACGGAACAAGCTTAACAAAGGAGTTGCTATTTCATTTTATAGGCTAAATTTTCTAGGGTAACAATATTGATTCTATTTGGTTTGATGAAAATTTTATGTCTAATAATTATATCTTGTTTGTGGCTTTCTAAAATTTCAAAGTAAACTTTTACATGAAATTAAAAATTAAAAATTAAATTGTTTTATTTGAGTTACTTTTAAATTGTGTTATGCATTCTTGATAAAACAATGCTTTTACTTCGGTTTTGGAAGGAATAATAAACAAATAACTTAGATTTTGTTTTTTTTCAATATTTCAACACAAATTTTTGAACGTTTTACTAAAACGACTTATATTTTTAAAAAATTGAAAATGAAAATGTCACCAAAAAAATTTTTTAGTATTTTTTTCTGCATATTTTGTTTAACTAATAACTTTTTCCCCAATAAGTCTAACTTTGAAATTATCATTTTTTCCTATAACATAATTTTTAATTTCCAAGACATGGCTATGATTTTTAAGGGTTTTCAGAAAGTACAAAAAATTAAACAGCGGTTGGTATTCTATTCTAATGTACATTTACAAAACCGTAATTCATCTTATTTTCTCTAAAATATATTACTGGAGCGAATTACAATACTAGTGCAGGAAAATAGTATTATATTTGTAACCACCCATTTCAAGCGTACAAAGATAATAAGACGTAAAATGGAAAACAATTTATATATCTAAAATATTGATTACAATTATTCGGGATGTGAATAATAATGTCCTACGTTGACCATACAATATTTGAATTTACATGAAGCCTTTTAGATGAAAAATAAAATTATGCTCATTTAAGCACAAAATGGACAATATCACAATAGTGAACCAATGTAGATAAATCGTTCACCATTCAGTCCTCGATCGTCGTCATAATTTTTAAGATTAAAATTAAAATTCTAGATGGCAGAACAATTTAATTCATAACCCTTAAGATTTCTTTTTAATTCAGTTTTATTTTTATTTTATCTCGTCTACTTTGACTCCGGAATATTATATATATATATATATATATATATATATATATATATATATATATATATAAAAGGGTACAATAGAAATATGCATTTTTATATATAGTATTAGGTTGAAAATTAGAAAAAAAAGTTGTAGAATTACATGAAACCTGTCAAAAATTACTTCTGTAATCTTAAAAATAATATATTTCTATAAATACATGTTTATTATGCTATGCAGTATAATTTTCATTTTTTAAGTATAATTAAAAATCTTTCCATAAAAATGCATATTTAAACATTTTTTTTGTCATGCATGTTTAAAAATATTTGTACTTTTATGTTTTTCTAAAAATAACATATTATGTGATAATTTCTTTTTTTTCTGATATAAATTAAAAAATTGACAGTAATATTTATTTAACCATAGTAGTATATTATATTCTTTACTTTGTATTTTTTGTAATTCATTAAAAACATATTTAAACAAATTGGGCATTTTGATTTTTTTTCCCCTAGGGTATTTTAGCAAAACTATATATAAACCTAAAACCCTACTTCTGCCGTCGTCTGTTTCAGTTTCTCTCGGGCTCTTCGAAGTCCGAATGCAGCTAGGTAATCTTCGCAAAACCCGAAGTGAAACGCCGTAAGGTTGTTGTTTCTCTCTGATTTCCGGTTCTTTTGGAATCTGATCTGTTCTGTTTGCCGGAAACGATATCAAATCTGCTATTTGTGTTTTCCGACCTATCATACGAGGAAGCAAGCAAGGTTTGTTGCTGTTTTTTTTTCTTGGTCGAAGAATTTCTGGTTCCTTTCTGCTGCCTTTATGACATGTAGAGATTAGCAAGGTGACTCAATTATCAGGAAATTTTTTTTGTGGTTATATGAATCCGACTGATCTTATACCCATGTTTAGTTATTCGTAGGGAATATACATTGTTTTATTTATGGTAATTGTGTTGCTATCGGGTAATAGATCGGTTATTCAGGCTATAGTAATTTGATCTTGCATTGTACACCTTTCATCATGTTCAATGTGTTCGACAAACTTATCGCTGGGCGGGATCTCAGTATACCAATCTTACCTTACTGTTGTGATTTCTCTGCTCAGCAGACCGACTCCAAACTCAAGACTGTCTTCGTTAGTTCTTCTAGTTTCTAGACGGGATCTTTCAACAATGGTTCTGAAGGGTTGAAGTTTATTGCATGTTTCACTATTAGATTTTTCTAATCGCACCTTATTGTTTTGAGTGTATGAATTTTATTCGCTATCTTTCTGATTTATATTAGATAACACGAGAACTGTTATTTTCAAGTTGATATGGACAACTGCAATGCTTGTTGCAGGGTAGAAAATGGTGCAGTATAACTTCAAGAAGATTACTGTGGTACCTAATGGAAAAGATTTTATTGATATTATTCTTTCCCGCACCCAACGGCAAACTCCCACAGTTGTCCACAAGGGTTATGCCATATCTCGGTTGCGTCAGTTTTATATGAGGAAAGTGAAATATACTCAGCAGAACTTCCATGAAAAGCTTTCTAATATCATTGATGAATTCCCTAGGCTGGATGATATTCATCCCTTTTATGGTGATCTCCTTCATGTTCTGTACAATAAAGATCATTATAAGCTTGCCCTTGGACAGATTAACACTGCAAGGAATCTCATTAGTAAGATTGCTAAAGACTATGTGAAACTGTTAAAGTATGGTGATTCACTCTACCGTTGCAAGTGTCTGAAGGTTGCTGCTCTTGGAAGGATGTGCACTGTGATAAAGAGAATCGGCCCTAGTTTGGCTTACTTAGAGCAGATTAGACAGCACATGGCAAGATTACCATCAATTGACCCTAATACTAGAACAATCTTGATTTGTGGATATCCTAATGTTGGTAAGAGCTCATTTATTAACAAGATAACTAGAGCTGATGTCGATGTTCAGCCGTATGCTTTCACAACAAAGTCACTCTTCGTGGGTCACACGGACTATAAGTACTTGAGGTACCAAGTGATTGATACCCCAGGGATCTTGGATAGGCCATTTGAAGATCGTAACATCATAGAGATGTGCAGTATTACTGCGTTGGCTCATCTGAGAGCTGCTGTTTTGTTTTTCTTGGACATATCTGGGTCATGCGGTTATACAATTGCTCAGCAGGCGGCTCTTTTTCACAGTATAAAGTCTTTATTTATGAACAAACCATTGATTATCGTCTGCAACAAAACTGATTTGCAGCCACTGGATGGTTTATCAGAGGAAGACATGAAGTTGGTCAAGGAAATGAAAGCTGAAGCTATGAAAACTGTGATGGGTCAAGGAGGTGAGTCTACAAATGAAGAGGGGGTGCTGCTTACTATGAGCACCTTGACGGAGGAAGGTGTTATTGCTGTCAAGAATGCTGCCTGCGAGAGATTGTTAAATCAGCGGGTAGAATTAAAGATGAAGTCCAAAAAGATCAACGACTGCTTAAATCGGTTTCATGTAGCTATGCCGAAGCCTCGGGATCAGAAGGAAAGGCCACCTTGCATACCTGATGCAGTGTTGGAAGCCAGGGCAAAAGAAGCTGCAGAGAAGCAGAATAGGAAACTTGAGAAGGATTTGGAAGATGAGAATGGTGGTGCTGGTGTATATTCTGCCAGTTTGAAGAAGAATTATATCTTGGCCAATGATGAATGGAAGGAAGACATTATGCCTGAAATTCTAGATGGGCACAATGTCTCTGACTTCATTGATCCTGATATTTTATTTAGACTTGAAGAGTTGGAAAGAGAAGAAGGGCATAGGCAAGCAGAAGAAGTGGAGGGTGATTTTGAGATGGATGGAGCTGAATTGACTCCAGAGGAACAAGAAGCTTTGGCTGAGATCAGGAGAAAGAAAAGTGTTCTTATTAAACAGCATAGGATCAAGAAGAGCACTGCAGAAAGTCGACCCACGGTGCCAAGAAAATTTGATAAAGACCGGCAATACACAGCAGGGAGAATGGGGAGACAGCTATCGGCCTTGGGTCTGGATCCTAGTTTGGCAGTTAACCGAGCGCGTAGCAAGTCACGAGGGCGCAAGAGGGAGAGATCTCCCGACAGGGGTACCAATGGGTCTGATGCTATGGATGTGGATGAAGAAACACCAAATAAGAAGCTGCGAATGAGGTCTAGATCCTTGTCAAGAGCTAGGTCTCAATCTCGGCCTCCAAGTGAGGTTGTCCCTGGAGATGGATTCAAGGACTCGGTCCAAAAGGTCAAGGCATTAAAGATTGCAAAGAAATCTGTGAAGAAGAGGAATAAGAATGCCCGTCGTGGTGAGGCAGATAGGGTAATACCGACATTGAAACCAAAGCACTTGTATTCAGGAAAGCGTTCTACTGGAAAAACAGACAGGCGTTGAAATATGCTTGAGGTAAATCTCATTCTTTATTTCCTTTAATTTGGTTAGAATCTGAAGACTCTGAAAATTTGTCTGTCTGCGAGTTCGGGTGTTTGAGTTTCTATTGTTCTGCATTTTCTGTTATGTCATGCATCTTAACTGGGTGATTTTAATAGATATGGCATCATTGTGTCATGTTCTAGCTTTTGTTTCCTAATCGCTTGGTATTGAATTTGATTCATCAAACGATTTCATACATGAAAAGACATTTTTTCCATCTTACAAAAGTGCTCATCTTCTCTAATCGGTGGTGATTTCTTCTGCTGGGTGGAATTTCCTTCAAATCTTACTTTTAAACAAAGTTATACATATACACATTCATATGATTTTAACTTGAGTGTCTGTTTTCCTCTTGCAGGGACACATTTATTTGCAGCATTTCGAGATCTTGTTTTCTTCTTGTAAAAGGTCAGATGGGACCAGAGTTATCTTATTTTGTAGCCTTAATTTTTATGCAATTTGGAGTGACGCTTACATTCAAATCTTTGAGATATTATTTTCTTGGCCGTGTCCTGTGTCTTACTACAACAAGTGTCAGTTGGGTACTTCACATGATACCACAAAATTTTGGATTCGGAGTATTTTATTTAATTTAAATTTTCTCCAGCCCTTTATTTTCATGATAACTACAAGTGCTGGATGCAAATTGTATTACCATATTGCCCACGCCCACCAAGGAATTCATTACATTCACATAGTTTTCACATTTTATATGAAGTGCTCCAAATAACTATATCAACATGAACCTTGGGATGTCCAAAGAACTTACTTGCAGTGATGAACAGTATTAGGGATGAACTTATTCTATCCATCTATGTTCATTGATGAGACAATGACCGAAAAAAAGTTCGGGTCAATTTGTTCATGTGACTTGGTCATTTTTGGAAGCGGGAGCAGGGATTTCTTTTCAACAGTACGCAATACTTTTTTTACAACAGCTTATCAGGCATATAGGTAACTAATAATGTTTAAAATAAATTTTTGTTAGATGCTGGAAAAAATCGGCTCGAGTAGAGTCAAGTTTTGACTAATATTGTTTACAAATACAAGCAAATAATTGTAAGTTTTCCCCCTCTAAAGAATCTAAAATATTTCACACGAATAAAAAAATTTGAAAAGAAGAAAATGCTCGCATTATCGTTATTTATAATTTCTAAAGAAAGAATGTAATTACCACCACAATTTTAAGTCTTGGTACTTCAAATATCTTTCATTGTAATTAATCACAGTGATGGGATATTGAAGACATAACGATGTAGTTGTTACCATTAGTTAGAATTACGTACTAGCAATGTTTTCAAAATTATCATTTTTGGTAAAGTTTTCGGCATTATTTAATCATAAATCAATTAGTAAGATTTAAACCCATTTTTAAAAATAATTGTATGGCTTTCCCCTATTGTTCATTTGTACTGTTGAAATTTATTATCTTATTATGTTTGGTAAAGTTGAACACTACCCAATTGTATACATGAAATATTAATATTTAAATTTTAAACCCATTTCAATGTTGTTAATTTTTTATTATTCATTTAAAAAAAAGTTGAATCCATTTCAAAATTTAATACTTGATTAATAGAGTTGTGGGCATTCATACCCCTACATGTTGTTGTTGAACACAAAAAAGAGCAGAAAAACAAAAAAAAAAAATGAAAATAAACTATACGCTGGACATTTTTTGAAATCAAATAGCACTTTTAGTATTAAAAAATAAATAAGAATCAAATAGCACGAGTAGAATGGAAAAACTGGGGGTAGATTGGACAGTTCACACCTTACGTTTTAKAAATTATTTTTAGCTGGTTTAATGGGCCGACTGGATGGGTTTGGAAAGCCCATAAGCTGATGCGGACAAATTACCAACGTCGGCTTTCCAGACACAATAAAACCGGGCTTTGAACAGAAGCCCATAAAACAAACCATATGTTGTCCGCTTAGCTTCGTCTTCACGAAAACTTTTCTAACGGTACAATTCGTGGCTCTCTTCTGGTTATAGTTTCTTCTTGAGAATTTCTTCGCTCTCTTCCCACTCCCGAGCCACTTCCGACTTCGATTTAAGTTTTCGATTCGAAATCTTCAGAGTTCACTGATTTTAAACAATCGGGGGTTCAATGTCGCCGCCGTCTGATCTTGATTCTTTAGGACTTCCTCATTCCCACGATATTCGAACGCCAAGGAAACCGTCTGGTAAAACTGGTATGTTTTCGCTTATACTCGCCTCTCATTATAGTGGATTTATCTCCAACCAAAATTTACCAAACCCTAATTCCGAAAACTGGTTCGATTTTGAACAACTTGATCTCAAGGTTAAATCTGTGGAATTGAACACCGTTTTTCCGCCGTTTTGCTTCCAATCCTCGTCGGTCGGATCGGAAATTGCCGACGAAAGTGTGTTCTCGGATCCAGTGATGGAGCCCGATCTCGTGTGCGACGGTGGTTGYCTATGGTGGCTGTGTCGCCGGCGGTGTCGAAGACTGAGCATTTTATGGCTGCAGCGAAGGAATCTTTGGGTTTAGAAATCGGATTTGATGGAGATGATTTCGGCCGCAACTTCAGTGACCAATTCGCGGATTTGGAACGGGGATTGGGATATCATATCAAGGTTGATTTTGACCAGATTCTCCCCTCTGCCAGTCTAGATTTCCTCTCGTGAAAAAGATTTTTAATTTGTATTGTCCCAAAAATTTTCCCCATTGGATTTTGATGTGTTTCTTACATAGGAAAGCAAAAAATTTTCCCATGTAAAAAATAACTTAGAGAAACGTAACCGATGGCTTGAACTTGTTGACTTACAGGCCGTGTGGGGACCATAAAGGAATAAGGTGGCGAGATTACAAGCTTCGAGAGATGCTTTATGCACTACTTGATTGAGGAACATAGATGATTAAGAAGGGATTCTCCTACCGACAGCTTCATTCAAGGTATGTTTCTATGTTCATATAAATTTGATTGTTTATATAGTCTTTAATATATATATAAATATTTATTTGGTTAATATTTGTATATCTATCAAGTTTTTACGGTTATATTCACAATTAACAGATTAGATAATCATTTGTACTTTATTCTGAGTTAATAAGTACCGAAATATGTTAAAAACGTTATATAAGACATGTTAAAACAATTATTCTGACATGATTCAATAACTGCGTGTTAAAACAATTATTTTGACATGATTCAATAACTCTATACATGAAACATAATTTGTTATTTTAATTTAAAAGTTCTTTACCTTGTAGTAACATGGAGTCTTATTGGTTCGGTTACTAGTAAGAAGAGGTTTTTTAATTAGGGGAAGATTGTCTTTGATAAAATGCCTCAGGTTTGCTGGCTTATAATTCTTTTTGGTTTTTGAGATTATTATGTAATTCCTTGATGGTATAGAATATGTAAATGAAACGGGTTGGGCAGTTTTTTTATGAAAATTTACAGTCTACTACAGCCTCTTGGCCTTACTTGTAGGAGATTCTTTTGTAATTATAGTATAATCTTACTTGCTCTTGATTGGAAATATGTAATCCGTTAGCTTTTTGGGGGCCTCCTTGGTCCCTGCCTTTAGTTTGTCTTTCTCTCCTTTGTTTCAATGCATTTTGTTTCTTATCAAAAAAAAAATCTTGGGTAGCTGCTTCAATCTTAGGACTGTTTTTGGTTTCACTTTCTCACCTGTGGTGCTCTTGCATTTGTTTTTAACAGGTTAGAAACATGCTTGTTAAGGGTGTTCAGAAAACTGAATGAGTCCAAATTGAACTGGTTCCACCCGGTTTTTTGAAACAGAAAAAGGATTTCTCAGTTAGGGAAATGAGAAAATCCACTATTTTTTGTTTTGGCTTTGATTATTAAAAAAAACCAAACTGCACAAAAACCAGAGGATTATGCTTTGATATTGGAACTCTTGGATCTTTTTAGACTTTACAAGGGTCTTTGTGCTTTTCTTTTCAGGGAGTTTGTGGAACATGTTGCCAGCAACTATAAAAACTCAAATCCACTGTACAATGGGTTTCTCTCTCAGGTCAGATCGACTTTTTCCCCGTTTATTTTTTTGCCTATTTTTCTGTGAAATAGTGGGACAATATTTTTCTAATTTCTGTGTTCTTTTATCGGTCAACTATGCTTTCTAATTAATACATGAGATTAATTAGAGCTGCCCTAGAAACAATTTCCTTTTTTTTATATGACTTTTGCTTTTCAGGGAGTTTGTGGAACATGTTGCCAGCAACTATACAAACTCAAATCCACTGTACAATGGGTTTCTCTCTCAGGTCAGATCGACTTTTTACCCGTTTATTTTTTGCCTATTTTTCTGTGATATAGTGGCACGATATTTTTCTAATTTCTGTGTTCTTTTATCAGTCAACTATGCTTTCTAATTAATACATGAGATTATTTATAGCTGATCTAAACAATTTCCGTTTTTTTTATATGACTTTTGTGCAGATATTCTCTAGAAATTATTTTTCAAAATTTGTTTCTTCTCATTTTTTTGTTCTCATGTTTGATCTATTGCTAGAAGTTAGAACAACTGAATTTGTTCTTCCTTTCAACATTATATATTTTGTTTTATCTCTTGTTAAGTTTCATTTCTTTGGTATGAAGTTGAAAAATAGTCCTATAATCCAACAATGTTGGTATCAAATGTTTTTTTCTTAAAGAATAACACTTAGGTGCTGGCCATATCTTTATACTGACCACCACTAAATAGCAACTCTATTTTTTTAAAACCTATGAAATGTATCTTTTCTTTGACTTGTCAAAAGAAAAAAAAACATAACCACCCTATAGGATATTGTCCTCTTGGGTACATAAGTTAGAGACAATATCTTCATATGCATTGGGCCAAACCTATGAGGGCTTTTTATGCCAAAATAGAYGATGTCATATCAATGGAGATGTGGAGGGTGGTTCCTTGTCTCTAACTAGTGGTATCTGAGTCATGCTTGATGCTTCTAACCTAGTCATGTGGGTAGAATCCTCGGGTCCCTATGAAACTTGCGAGTTTCTAGAAATTYGTAGTTTAACTATACAACAAATAGTATGCTCTCGTGTAGATGAGTGATGCCTTGTTAAAGATCATGTGCTCATAATAAGACAAAGATGGATGACTATTCGAGGGTAAGATTGTTGGGAATGCAATCAATGTCTCACATTGAATAGGTAAGGGGAAGATCTTGGGTATATAAGTTAGAGACAACATCTCATTATGATTGAAGCCTCTTGGGTGATACCAAAAGTAAAACCGTGAGGGATTATGCCCACATTGGACATTATCGTCTCGATGAAGATGTAGAGAGTGGTCCCTTGTCCCTAACAATCCCCAACTTCAAAACCTTATACCAAACCCAAGGGAGGGAAAGAATAGCAAGTGAGAAAAATATAACCACCCAATAGGTTTAGTATCAATGCATAGACTCTTGAATACTACGAGGAACGAGAGCGATGCTCCAAAAATACTTTTAACAATCGAAACCAATTCTTTAGGTTCTCTTGTCTTGTTTTCCAAGAATCAAAGTGTCATCTGGGAATTGGATATA
>NW_019104491.1:590593-605694 GCF_001995035.1 Momordica charantia
AATAAATTTATTCTTTTTTTTTWAAAAAAAAAGCATACAGAAATTTGCAAATAATTGAACAAATTTAATTTTCAGATTGGCTCACTTCTAAATAATATTTTCCAATCGCTCAACTTCTTAAGATGTAAAGTAATTTCAGATGTTCAGATTTTAAATTTTTTATATTATAAGTTGTTCAAAATTAGCCACAAATTGCACGAGAGAGAGGAGAGAGAGAGGAACACTCACTGCACCATAAGGGTTTCTTGGAGTTACTGGTTGTGAATTCGCGAAACAGGAACCCGCATTTCCAACCGTTGAATTATCCTCCGTTGGCGCGTGGCGAAGGAATTTCTTCCGCCATTATACAGTTTTTTTTACGGTGAGCATATGAATCCATTGTGAATTGGAGTTTCTGATTCCGAGAAACCGTTGATCGGTCGGTCTTTTGTTGCCGTTTACTCTTGGAGATTTTCGAGGTGATTGGGGGTTTCCGCGAAGCTTTTCGATAGTCAAAGGTATGAATCTGCTACTTCAAACATGAATCCTGTTCTTGTTCTTCGATTTTTTGAAGTAATGAAGAGAACAATCCAATTTTGACTGAATCGATGAAATTTTCCACCTATGTGTGATAATTCTCTGATACTTTTTTCTACTAGCATTCAAAGAGGTTCCGTTTTTGTGACTGAATCGATGAAATTTTCCATCTATACGATAATTCTGTGATACTTTTTTCTACGAGCATTCAAACAGGTTCCGTTTTGTGACTGAATCGATGAAATTTTTCATCTATGTGATAATTCTCTGATACTTAACTCTACGAGCATAGGTTCTGTTTATTGCGACATATTTCTTTTGTTTTGTTTTGTGTTGTTTACTTCTGATAGCTAGTATTTTTGGGGCTTATCTAAGGAGTCATCCTATTCGACGATTCTTTTTACGAGCATTGAACCAGAACGTTTGTTCTCTTTTGTGAAACATTTTCTTGGTACCTTTTCTGGAAATATCAAACAAGGCGTTTTCAGATGTACAGTTTCATTATAACAATTATCAAAAACTGACTGGTTGATGAATTGATGATAAGAAAATATGAGAGTTATCTTCATATTTGCTTTCCCGATTACGTTTCCTTTCTGTTTAGTGTTCATTCTCATTGATCATGCGCAAATTTTTTGTGTGTGTTATCTTTAATCTACAGGATGAGTTCTAGACGATGTCCACTGCAGACCTGTGGAGTTTCATTTGTGGCCATAGCCCACAGCGCCATCTCAAGAGCCCAGGTTCTTGATGGACGGCTGGGTTCAACCACAAGAAAGATGATCCGGCTAGCCAATATAATGAACCCTTTGATTTTTGCCCTGCACTATCAGTTCGTACTGGTCCTCACCTTCATTGATGATGGTTTTCTTGCAACTGCAAACATTGTGGAGAAKATCTTTCCTCCATCCAAACTTGTTTTTGATAAGATTGACGACCTTCTTCTTCTGATTGAAACTTTGCCAGTAAAATTTGATGATGCTGTTGACAAGCTCCCCTGTTTCAACCAGGTTCCGCTTCTGGATTGGGCAGTGATTCACGCCATATCATTGCTCAAGTTCATGATAGCCATACTTATGAACTGGGTAAAAGATGGTATCAGAGAGAAGGAAATTTTGGTCGATATGAACTGTAAYGAGGGACGCAATGCATCTGAATCAGCTGACATGGATGAGAAAATGAAATCCGACACCACAAAGAACACTAGTTATAAAGAAGTTCAGAAAAAAGGGGTGGAATATGATGAAGATTGCAAAGAAAATGAGAAGGGCACTTACAAAAAAGCCATGGAAGAGGGAAGAAAAGAAGCAGTGGGAGATAAAGCAGACTGCAAAAACGATGAGAAGAAAGTGGAGAAGGGAATAAAAGAGAGTTCCAAAATGGAAGCATCTGTGGGAAAAGCTGAAGGAAATGGAGAAATTGCAGATCACAGCAACAAAGAGAAATCAGAAGGGGAAGATGAGAAGGAAGAAGAAGAGGCAATGGATTACGGAAAAGAAGAGGGAAAAAAAGGAAGAATGGAGAAAAAGGATGACATTTTGGAACTGTTCGAGACTGCTTGGCTCATGAAACCAACAGGAAAGGGGAAAGGAAACTTGCTGCCACGTTCAGCTTCATATGTATGAGATAATTGACAGAATTTGGCAAATTCTTGTTGGTGATTTTTTGCAAAACTGGGTTTTGAAAGTTGTATATTTTGTATATAGAAGAATCCTGATGCTGTAGAAATGAAATTGTTTGGGGTTTGTTTAACTTTACACAATTTAAAAAGAGTTTGAATCGTAATGGATTTAAACTTATTTCTTTTGTTAACCCATCATTGAGAATAAGGATTAGTGATCATTGGTGTTTTTTTTTTTTTTTTTGAAATATTTACCAATTTTTAATTTGGACAGAGCTCGAAAAAGTAATCAGCGGCTTAATGATGGTGTTGACAGTGACTTTTTTCATTTGCAAGAACTAAGAAGCATCCAATAAATGAAGCTTTGATTTATTATTTTCTAACAATTTCCTTCTAATTTTCCAGTAAATCTAATAAAAATGGGAGGAAAAGRRTAAAAACGCCCACCGTGGGGYTCGAACCCACGACCACAAGGTTAAGAGCCTTGCGCTCTACCAACTGAGCTAGACGGGCTTATCGAAATTTAAGTTTAAATTTAATTTATTAATCCTAGCTTAATTCAAAAAACATAGCCTMCCATTCTCTMCGAAATAAAGTCTCCCAAAAGTAAAAACTTCTAAATTTAAGGTATAATTGAATAAAATTGTCTTTCAAATAAAAAGTTCAGAATAATAATTAACTCCAATGAACTAGAAGATTTTTCCATAAAATGTCTCACCTCTAGTGGCAGAGGATTCATTGATATCCGGTAGAAGATCTCTTAAGCAATAAGGACGGACATGCCGTAATCGTAGAACAACATTTTTCAATGCTCTTCCTCTAGAAAGCAAAGTCCCACCTATGAGGTATACAATCTCATTTCCTTTAACGAAGCTCGGGTAAATACCAGCTCAAATTAAATTTAACTAAGTTTTGAAATGTACCTAACAAAGCACTACACAAGGTTATGTTTGTAGCTTGCTAGCCCACGTCTTCAAATCAGTTGCTAGCTAACATGTGCAAAAATCCTGCATTAACAACTCCTATATCCAAGTTCAAGGATAAAAAAGAATTTTGTTTTTATTTTTTATTTTTATTGTTGAAATTGAAAGGCTGCTCCAAAATAGCCATTATTGAGTTATCATATATTCATGATTTCAAATTTTCAAAAAATTGATTCAGAATCTCCTTCCAACCCATCTTTTAAACCTAGACCAGTTAAAAATAATTGAAAAACCTGTAATTCTATCCCTCCATGTTTTGGTATTTCGTCCACATTTTTTGATTTTGGACTGATTTTTTTTTTTTTCTTCTGGTCTGAGAGTACAAAGATTGGTTCCCCCTCAGTTATGAAGGAAGGAACACGGTTTGGCGGTGGTCCATCATGTATTCTATCAGAAACGAAACAGGGAATTCGAAGCCAAAACTCCATGATTTAATTACAGGTGGCCTGTACATCTCATCTTCAGAATAAACGAAAACCCCCCCAAAAAAAATGAAAAATGAAAAATGAAAAATGAAAAAGAAAAATTTACAACACCAATGAACCTTTTTCTTCAGCATTGGTACACTGAATAGCTTTTGCTTTTCCATAAAAAGCTAAAAGCTTTTCCCGTTTTCCTTCTTGAAATTGACTTGCACAGTGGCTTTGATTCTGCCCCAGGCATTGATGTCCCGCTACTCTCCGGCTGGTCTGTCAATGTCGGGGTCGGTGTTGGTGGCTCCCGTTGTCGTTGCTCCCTGAACAACATCAGTAGCTTTTGAGCCTTCTCCTTGCCTCTTGCTGTGCCGTTCACAGACATCGACACCAACCCGGGAATTACGCCTTCCTGTAGGACCATCTCGCTGCACTTCTCATTCCCATTGCACAGAATCAAGAGACATGACACTGCTTGTTCCTGCTCAATGGGTTCACCATTGTCTAATATTGTTGCCAACGCACTGATAAGTTCTGGAGTAGATGACATTTGATCGCTACCAGATTCACTTGAAGCCAAATTTATCAAGATCGCTATGCACTTTTCAGTCCATGTTCGATCACGAGGGGCTGCAAGAACAGATTGAAGACCCCTGATGATTCCAGAAGAAAGCAGGTTGGGAATGTTAGAGGGCACGGTCGACAGATTGTAGAGAGTGTGAAGGGCATCAAGCTTGCACAGTGTTTCGGTATTAGCATGGAGAAGTTGTGTCAAGAATGGGACCGCACAACTCGAGCCGATAATAGTTTTCGCTTCCTCCAGGCAGGAAACGTTGAGATAGAGGGCGGTTGCATATCCATGGGAATTTGGGTTCATAATCATTTCCTCCAACAATGAAATCATTCCTTCTGCCAGCATCAATTCCTTGTTCCTGAGAAAATATACCTTCAGACATCATATATATACTACACAATATAATTTTAGATCGAAAGGAATGCATATGGAAACAAAGATACATAGAGGATTCAGCTTCAATAATTAGCAATACTTTTATCAAGCTAATAAAAGGAACTTTTTTCAACTTTTCGCCCTAAAAGATAATATCCCTTTGTTGAATAGCAATAATGGAAGTAAAAGAAAAGTACACGACCAAGCTAAATTACACTGAACAGTTAAAGACCAACAACAATCTGAAGCATTTCCATGTCTCATCCTTTTCCTTACCTACAAATTAATGCTGGTTAATGATGTTTAAAATGTCTAGTTTTACACATTTTCTAAATCGAGGAACGTTTTTGGTTATTGACTGCACGATTTTCGATAGTTTACATAGCTTAATTAAGAATTGGCACTGCTCCAAAAGTAATGGTAACTATTACCAAATAATAGAAGCACAAGTGAAAATCATAGTTTAGAAACTATTGATATGCTGTGTGTAATATATAGCAATGAATAATTGACATTAGTCACATAATTGAGGCAAAAGGATTAGCAAGGCTACAGACCTATCGTTGTTGACAGCAAGGTTGAAAAGAGCCATTGCTCCACTTTCCTGAGCCTTGGCATTTTGTTCTTTCACAGCTGTCTCTAAGTAATGTAGAAGTCCCTGGACAAATCCATTAGCTCCCATAAAAATTCTCGCCTCTTCATCATCCTTCAGTAACAGCCTTATTTGCTCCACCACAGTTGACTTTCTTCTCAAGCCAACTTCTTCATTCAAAAGTTTCAAATATTGTTCGTATCTAGTAAGCATATTTATATCAGGCTCTGGTTCTTCAGCAGAGTTATCATCCACCACTTCATTTTCTTCAATCTCCTCAGTTGTACCATTTTCTTCTAATGGAACGACTTTAACATCTTTCAACTTGCAAGAACCAACAGTGTCCATAGATGGCAAATTTAGAGACTCTGATTCAGATAACACAAGCCTCCAGTAATTGAGGTCAAGACTATCTGGGGGCCCATCAGGAACAGGAACGCCATGCTGATCACACCAGTTAGCAATCAGACCCTTAACACAGTAATTAGGTGTCAACGAAAGATGAGAGAGTTTCTGTTGAGTTTTTGGGCAGGTGTTATGGCCATCACTTAACCACTTCTCAATGCAAAGCCTTTCATATGTTTGCCCGGAAGCAATTATGACTGGATCATACATTAGCTGCAGTGATATAGGACACCTCAACTCATCAGGCGGAAGGGGAATCTGCTCCAATCTGCGATTTTTTGGTTTGAAAGTAAAGGAACCAACCTTTGTCAGCTGCCTTTCAAAGGCTTGACCATTTTCACCAGGTCCACTGTCCTCGAGAGAGCTCTGAACAGTGGGTGAACAAGGTCCAGAACCCGGTGAATCATTGTCCTCTGGTATCTCGCTTCTAAATAACTTGGAGTACTTCCTCATGAGATGAAAAAGATATGCTACAATTGACTCCTTCCTCTTGTCATCTTCAGTGCGAGACCGGTCTATTAGTTTCTTTAGTGCTCTTCTCTCTGCAAGAGCTGCTCTTGAGGAGTTTATTCCAAGTCTAATAGCAGCTTGGTGAAAAGACTCAAGCTCATTGGTGTCAACAGTATTGCTGAATGTTCGTCCCTGTTGGAGTAATTGAATAATATCATCACCAACTTGCTTCTCCATAGGATCTAGGAAAAATTGCGTACTCTCCAGTTCCTTCATAATCTCCTGGATCTGACACATAAATTGTAAGGACGTCAACAAAGCACAATATTCAAGCAAGATTATTTCCTAATGAGATTACTAAGAAAGACTCCATGTTATGTTCGGTTACCTGGTAGCCAATTGACTGAGGAACAATATCTTCAACACGTTTAAGACTRTCTTTTAGAGCACATTTTACCTTCTCAAATTTTGACAGGACAGAGTCCCCAGTTATAGCCTACAACATGCAAAAAGTATGTTAAGAACTACAATTTTAAGGTTAAGAATTAGTAGTAACAGAAAGGCTCCATAACGACTTTATCATCAATAAGGCAGAAAGTTGGGGCTTCTGTATGACATTAGTTGTTCTAAAGAACCAGAAAGCCAGCCATCTTGAATAGGAAAATTTAAGGGATACAATCATTGTACCAAGTAAAGTTTGCTGCTCTCTGAACAATGTTGAAGAATATTCTTGGCTTTTTCAAGTGCTACATGCAATGAACATAATGCCTGAATACCAGATTTGCTCCGAGGTCGTGCAGCTTCCAATGAAGGGAAAATTGATAGTACTTTACAATATAATGCAGAAAGAGTCTTGCACATTCCTCCATGTAGCTGCAATAATGGACAAAACTAGATTATTTATCAAGCTGTATAATCAAAATATTGCTTGAAGTATTAACTTTTAATAAGACCAAGCCAAAATAAATAAGGTCTTCGAAAGGCAGTTCTTATTGAACAACTTGAAAATTCATTATACAATATACTGGACTTTTTCCCAAGTTATCCTGCCACACGCTTCTTAAAGATGGAATTTGTAGTCAATGTAGAAAATGGTGCAAGAAATTTCAGGTAATCTTGAACCCAACACATCCAACAAATGATACATGTAACTATGTATTCAACCGAAACCAAATTCAGCCAACCGATCTACAGTAGTTGTTCAATATTTCAGTTAAATATTCCCCGATTGTGAAACCCCACACACCACCATATATTAACAAAACTATATAGATGATTTTATGAAAACCCAACAGAAGATAAAATCATGCCAGTCAGAACGTGGGCGGGTTTCGAGCATTTAAAAGTAGCTTTAAAAAAGGAGGCAAACCTTTTCAGAAGTAAAATACCATGGGGGAAGGGTAATGAAAAAAAAAAACCATCAACTTATTTACTAATTTTATCTTCCGAATGAAACATTCAAGAAATACTCTTGAACAAAATACGATCTTAAAGTTTAGACCATTCTGCATACCTTAGCATCACTCGCAGCAAATAGATTTTCTTCAACGTCAATAATATCCATGGTTCAAGCTCACCGTTAAATGTTATACCGAAAGTTTATGTCATCTGCATTGCAAGATAATTATAAAACAATTTTAACCAAGGCAGGATGAAATTCTCTACAGAGAACAGACACAAAAGAAAAATGATAATAAAAGCACAACATTGTAGATTTAGCTAACAAAATCCTCCTTTTATTTTATTTCTCAAACAAATTAGAGAGTCTATGAGTCAACCGAAACCATTCTAACAATTGAAAATAGAGACGCAACAAAAGAATACTTAGAAAGATAGAAATAAAAAGACCATAAATCCAACTCTCCATTGCATCAATTGAGGTCGGAGTGATAGCTGCAAGCAATTCCTTCCGGGAAGCGCTTAAAAATGTGCTACACGTCAAATTTCTTTTCTTTTTTTTTTTTTAAACAATATTCTAGAACACGCGGTGGCAAGCTAAGGTGTGAGAACGAGGTTTACAGAACATTAGTCTGAAGAAAGAGTGGAAAGAATTAGAAAGGCGCAGCATACAGAGCCATTCAATTACCCATTTCTGAATAGAAAATAGCTCACGATGAATAATTAGGGAAACGCTGACTGATTTAGACATTTTATCAAACTCCAAAGGAGACAAAATTTGAGAGGGAAACATCAATTAATAACAAGTCGAGACCACGATAGACATCATAGATTTTGATTTAGACATATCTTCAATTAGCTCGAATTGAAGGTCCGAAGACGGTATCCAATCCACAGAGACAGATACGTATTGTCGAACAGTAAAAAGTATGAGAATCGCAAAAGAATATCTCCATACAAGAATCGCGAAAACGACTTCCTCAGCTTGGATCTTGGCCGAAACAACAACCATCAGTTAAAAGCATTCCAAATAAGGAAGAAGCAGAAAAATCAAAGCCTCGATTACATAAACCAATAAGCAAGCAAGCAAACGATGAGTCTCAACTCTTCCGCAAATGAATTGAATCAACTGGAACGATCAAAAGGAAGAAAAGAAAAACAATCAAGAATCGAATGGGAAAATCCGCGTGCGTAGCAGAGAAAACAAGATTTGAAACCGAAAAAACGTACCAGAAAAAACAGAACCAGCCAAGGAGGCTTCATAAAATAGTATTATCACAAGTTTCTCAGGAAACAAACAGAATCAAACGCTCCCTATGATCGGCACATTTTGGTTCCATTAATCCCCTCTTCCTCCCCTCCCACAGCCAAAATAACTTTTTTATGTTTAAAATAGGTAACCACATTTCTCGGAACCCAGAGACGAAAACCGGATTTCTGCCTGCCTTTTACTTCCCAATATTAAAACAAAGTTATAAAATAATCATTTTCAAAAAGTCATTTAATTACAAGTTTAAATTCTCGTCTAATATATCAACTTTCTTTAAAATGTATTTAATTTGTCGCTAAATTCTCTATTTTGTATCTAATTAGCTTCATGTTTTGAATTTTCAATTTTTGGGTCTAATAAATATCTTAGATTTTGAGGGAAAAAAAATTGACAATTTATTATGCTACTATTACTGGAACCATTTTTAAATCCGAAAATATATTAGACRCAACATTAAAAATTCAGAAATTTAGAAATCCAACTTATAATTTAATTTATAATATTTTAATTTAAATCATATTTGCAATATTCTTTTTAAATAATCATGTTGGCTAGGGATACATTCAAACTATTATTTTTTAAGTTTAATGCAACAATTATTTCGTTGTTCTTTGGAATATATATATCTACGATAACTAAAAACAATAACGCTTTTAAAGTTGGAGACTACAATTGAACCTAAAAGAAGTTGGGGGTATTAAAGTAGTTGTTTCTAAAATTTGAGGGAAAAAATGGTATTTTCAGTGTTCAGAGCCAAAATATGAGCCTACAAATTCATGGACAAAAATGGAAYTCAAATTTAATAAGATAAATAAAGATGGAATATTTTTGTAAGAAAGAAATGCGAAGCAATCGATGCTAAAAAATAATTAATAAACATGTGTCAGAGCGGGGCTTTTATTTATGAAACTGCCTTTTTCTTTTAATCTYAATTATTTAAAAAGTTGGGTGCCCTTAAGAAATGTACAAAATTTTTGTTCCCCAAAAAAAATTAATAAAACAGAAAAATAAAAATAAAAAKAAAAAAGAGAGAGAGCGGGACGAAAATTTCCTCCACTGTGTCTCCCTTTGTTCACAGGCCGACAGTTGCCTTGCCGACCATCTGGTTTGTGGGTTAGCAGATCTGTAATAAATGAGTGGAATTGACCGATATATCCTTTACTTCAGATTTTCCATTTTAATTACGCCATTAACTTAACTAACTTTATTCAATTACGAGTAAATTTGTATTTTCGATCCTCTTTTTAAATGTTGAAGCTAGTATAGCTAACGAATAATTGACATATATATTCAATCAATAGATTGTCAGTTCAATCATCCATCCCTACATATTGTGCTAATAAAAACCTCTTTTTAAATACATATATACAAAAATCACCATGTATTATATCGAAAGAAGTGTTGTATCATTTTCCATCATTCAATAATAGTTCCAATAGGATAATTTAATTGAAAATGATTGATATAGTAATACTATAGGTTTCAACTCCGATTTTGGTTAATAAAACAATGTCTTGATTTAAATGATTGATATAAATTTCGTAAATCTTTCAAAGTTTCAATTTTCATCGCTAATATCATGAATAAAAACACCGATGTGGTAGGTAATTTATTTTAGTAATCAAATTTGAAATACTTTATATTTTAATTTTACAAATAGACATTTTCACTTATAAAATCGAAAAGGTTACTTATACCGTATGATATTATTTACATTAATGATCATATCTAACACTAGTTATTTTTATAGAAAAACGAACTTATCACCCTTCACACCTATCAACTTAGTGAAAAAAAAACTAACGTTATTAAATTCAAGCATCATTATTATTTTAATAGAGTGGGAAGGAAACTAAAAAAGGCTAGGATTGAGTTATATATTTAGCAAATTATTTGTATGGTAATTTTTCAAAAAAAAAAAAAATATATATATATATATGTGGAGGAAAGCAGAAGAAGGGTATTATGGTAAAACTGATGAGCCAGTTTGATTTCTATTGGCTGCAGGTGTGTCCAGGCGGACAGAGTGGGGAATAATAGAACAGCCGGATTTACGTTTGATTTAAAAAAAAAAGTGTGGGCTCGGAAGCAGCCACGTGGTTGTATTTTTAACCCGTGAATTTGAACCGGCCTTGCCGGTTTTCGCTTCCGTAACTCGCGGTCTATTCTCTGTTTCTTGTCTTTTCCTTTTTTTTTTCCATTTTTTTACAGTGGAAAAGAAAAGTGGGAAAAAAGGGAAAGAAAAAAGATTTTCTTTCTTCTTCTTTTTTTTAATTATTATTTTTATCTGCCTCTTATTGCGCCGCGTCAGCACGCAAGTCCAATATTGGTGTCAACGATTTGCTTTGACTGTTTCCATGATATTTATCAATGCGGTTCCCACTTGGCTTTGAGTGGTTGAGAAAACTACTTCAGATTGTGGATAAAAAATATGTATTCGGAATTTGATGTTAACATTTCTCTTACTTTTTTCCGTTTGGTTTTAAAAAGTATTGAGTTTATTTAATAATGCTGTTATAAACTATACAACAAAAAAAAATTAATAAATTAGGTACTTTTTACACTTAAAACATAAGGAAAAAAATCATTGGTGGTCGGATTCAAGTTTAGCAAGAGTTTTGATAAAAGTACAATTTTATTGATGATCAAATGTTATCGGATTAAATGATAAACGGTAAATTTAGTAAAGAGGTAGGTAAGTTGGTTTAAACACTCAAAACCATTTTTTTAAAAAATACTTTTAAAGGTATGTTATGTAAGAACAAATAATTATCGACATGAACCTAGTTCAGCGGTAGTTAACATCTATTTAAGCAATATGTCATGAGTTTGAATCTCTCTTTCTACTTATTTATTAAGAAAATGAGAACAAATAATTGGTAAATGGTTACTTAGAAAAACATAAAATATAAATGACAATGAATAAGGTATAACTATTGTTACCTTTATATGCTATTACATTTGCATCATCTTTGGTTTAAACCTCACCATTTCTATTTCAAATTATTTGAGGGCAAAAATACTAAACATAAAGATATTAATATTTATTGACATCATATATTGCATAATCGAAGGAAAAAAAAAAGACAACATAAACATACTATTATATTTCATTCCGTGACAAAAATTTGAAAATATTAACATAGTTAAACTAATTAAATTGGGTCAAATATTTAAATCTCTAACATCATTATGATAGTGTATTTTAAACGAGGAGATAAATAAAATCCGACCTACGATTGAATTGGACAATAAACAAATATGCTTTGATTTTTATCTATGTCGATTTAGTATTATTTATTTTTACTTTTTAATACAGTAAAATAAATATGAAGATAAAAGATTCAAGCTTCGGTGGAAGAAGAAAAGCACAATCCAACCACAAATAAAAGCGGGGCCCACAGAAAAAGAAAATATAGAAAATCGGGTGGTTTTCTTTAAAACAAAATATTAAATAATAAAATATGGCCTGTGTTTTGGGGAGCACTAAACTCCAAGGGAAGGGGTCACGTCATCGGATCAAAGTCATGTCT
This sequence comes from Momordica charantia, assembly GCF_001995035.1. The sequence continues at coordinate 602,724 of NW_019104491.1, forward strand.
GGGTGTAAATGACATAATTACTTGCCAAATACATATAATTAAATTTGAGTGATTAATTAATTTGGAGAAAAACTGCATTATGATGTCGTGTTCATGATTACGTGGCCTCCTCCAACGGCCCGTTTTGACTGTTATTTTAAATTATTTGGTCCCAATCATGGTCGATATCGTCACAATTAATATCCCAAAATAATTAGCCTGCAGCCTTTGTGGGGATGTTTGGCTTTCCGCCCTTTAATTTCAAGAGTGTACAGAAGCTTATTTTAAATTATGTATTTAGTTTTAAAATGTTGATCGTTCCCATTCGATGAATAAGACTATATTATTAATATAATTAAAACACTTTGTTCATTATCTAAAAGTGGGAAGTTCACTCATGTTATCCAATATTAAAAAATAAATATTTCAATGTTATTTTTAAAGTATTTATTTATCAGAATTAAGGTATATTTTAAAATTATTGATCTATTTTAGTAAATTACCAAGCAAGAGAAATTAGACGTTGAAAGCATGACAAAATTATGAGTTCAAGTAGGAAGTAATTGGCTGGATTGAAACGTGATTGATCATGACACACGATGTTGCATAAATAGATTGAACACTTGAAACTTACTTTAAAATGTATGTAGATTGTTGGAGAAACTTCCCGCAATTCTCTCGTCTCCTCGGTCATGCGAGTTTGGATCCGGGCAACACATAGTGAATGAGAAAAGTGCGTTCATCGTCGATTCTCTTTCTCAATCAAAATGTTGAGAAATTGATCTCTAGTTATTTGGTCAAATTGATCTCTTTCACCATGTGTTAGTACGTGAATCAGCAAAGATCTTTCGTATATGTCTGGTTGAATGTTGTATTCATGAAAATCAATTTTGGGGTGTAATACTACAAAATTTGGAATAGGTTGCACTTGATTTTAGACTTTGACAATAATTTATGAAACTCATGGTCCGATGTTATAGGAATGGGTCTAAACGTGTTTGTTGACTATTTGATCGATAGATCTTGGTGATGTACCTAGTATGTTTCTTTAGTTCTCTCATATATATTTACGTGTCCAAAAGAATTATAGCTAATGCATGTTCAACTTTTATAATCATAACACACTCATCATCCAATTTGAAATACTCCGAGTTAAGAAGAGTCAAAAGATTGACTTAAAAAAAAAAGAACACCAACAAATTTTATTAAATTTCAATTAGTTGAGGTTCTCGCATTGAAATTAGTTACTACATCATTCTCTTGAGATGATTGTGGAATTGGCAACCAGTGCCAAGTAAATTTCGTCTTCAATTTCTAGGTCAACCCACCTTAATTATTATCATCCTACAATTTCCTTTTACAATCAAATATTATTATTTATCCTGACCATATTCCATCCTTGTTAACGATATAAGATCTCAAATGAACAATATAAAGGCTGAAAGAGCTTACGACTATTTTAAAATTCAAAACAAAGAGAGTGGCAAGAACATAAGGCTATGATGTATCCGAAGTATCATGAATCCTGTGTTTATCATAATATTGCTTGATCAGGCAACAAGTCCCGACAGTAGAAATATACTAGCGCAAGCCACATGATATATCGCTTCTCGAGAATAAAAAAAATTCAAAACCAGATAGAGCTTATAAAATATCCTTAAAAGGCTTATAAGTTATAATTGAGTACTCTCATGATGGATGCCTTCCAACCAAACTAATTAATATCACATTATATGCTACACGTGTCATTATTACATTGGCTTTTTTTTTACTTTTTTTCTTCTTCTAATGTTCCAGACAATCCAATAACACATCATCTTAGGATGTTCATATTTAATTTAATTTGAATTGTGTTGGTTTTGTCAGTTTGGAAAAGGTTTAATATTTCTCTCAAAGGCAATCATTGACCAATGTGTCCATCACTAACCAAAAACAAAAGAGTAAAGAAAGAAGAAAAGACTTTGTTACATTACATCTTTTCAAAAGGGAAAGCTTATAATTATAATTTATATTGAACTGAGATGGTAAAAAGTGATTTTATTCCCTTAAAAATATTTGTTAAAATTGTCAAGAAACTCAATTTTGTATTTAAAAGTTATTCAACATTTTAAATAAACTTAAAATTACTTAGGACAATTCAAAACAAGTATCAGCCGCTCTCGAAAAAAGTGTTTTTTTTTTTAAGTATTGCAAACACTTTTAGAAGAAAACTAATCAAATGCTTTATCTAATAGCATTTTAATTATTTTTTAAAACCTTTTCTAGAATATCTCAAATTACTTTTATTTTTAATTTACTTAAAAACACTCGTCTGAAATTTTAAATTGAAAAAGAAAAACACCTAATTCTTCTTAAATGCTTTAAAAGGTATATCAAATACACTATTAATAAAGATGTATTTGGGAGTGATTCTAGCATGGTCAAATCACTTTTGTCATCGTCTCCATTGATCATGTTTGACAAATTAAAAAATTAATGGTAAGAAAGTTTAAAATCACTTTAAATTGATTTTTAAGACATTTCTTGGATGATGATTTTGAAAAATCAATTATACTAAAATCTCTTTTTCCAAAATCACTGATTGATGTACCATATTCTCAAACACACCCTGATACTCTTTCTAAGTGCTTAATTATAGAAGAAGTATTTCACTCTAAAGTTTTATTTTCAAAGTTCTTATGGATTTGAATTATAAATTTGAATAAGTCAAGATAATCCGTTAAAATCCAATGGGGTAAATTACACACACAAATAATCATACCTAAAAGAAGGGCAAATGACATAAATCACCCATAAAATAGGATATTTGTTGCAATTACACCCCTAAACTTTCAATTGTAAAAATTAGACCCTCAAACTTTTGTAAAATGAAAAAAATTAAACCCTGAACTTAAAATGAAACCTTTAATCTTTGATAAAATTGCACCCAAAATAAAAATTAAATCCTAAACTTTTTTTTTTTAAATTGGATCTATGAAATTGGAAGTCATCG
>NW_019104491.1:614366-624751 GCF_001995035.1 Momordica charantia
TCATTGTTGGTTAGTCACATGATGGACAGACCATATTTGGAAATATGTTCCGTTGAAGTTTGTTTACTGCTTTATACTTCTACTTAAGACATACCATTGATGTTCCATCACTTGATGTAGACAGCAATCTAGACTTGATGTATTTTCCTTGTCCCATATTGTAATTTTCTTAGCGAAAGATCCTTCCCCACTGTTCTTTTTCTCCTATAATCTCATAAATCACAATTAGTGCCTAGTTTCAGCAGTCCATAGAGTCACTAGTCCGATGATTGCATAATGGAACGTCGATTTATATCGACTTTGGCCATTGAGTCAGGACTAGAACTTCAAAAATTTGCTGAAATGGAGTGTCTTAAGTAGTCAATTTATCTGCTCTGTTGATGCTAGCAATGCTGGTATAAATTGGAGGTGAAAATGAACCTGATTCGATCTTCAAGAAGCGTTTGCTTAGTTAATTCTATATGCAGTCAATCTATGTATGCAAACAATTGTTTTATTTCTAAAATTATATACTCAAAGAAAATACTCATGGGAAGCCTCTGTTTGATACTAAATTTTGAAAAATAGAAAATAAAAGGTGAAATTACGAGTTTAGAAGTTTCTGAGTATCAATAAGCTTTTGAAGTGTTAATGTCATATCTAATAAGTTCCTAAATTTTAAAAGATTTCTTAAGAGGGAGGGGATTTGTTACACATAAAATTGAAAAGTTTATGTAGTTAATTGACACTTTTTAAAATTAATAAACTAAAATTATATCCTCGAAAGACAATTTAGTTGGCAAGGACTTAGGGTCGCTTGATCATATTAGTTAGTTAAGTATAGTTAAGTATAGCTCAATTGACTAAAACATATGTCATTGTTCAAAATTTCAAATGATTTTGATCAAAAAGTTTAAATCCATGTTGGTTGAACTTTAAAAAAATGATAAGATAAAGCAATTAGATAAAGCAATAAGTGGTGGGCGAGTAGGTGAATTAGTTGAGTTGGTGAGTCAAGAAAGAGTATCATTTTACTTTTTCTTTTTGTTTGACAATTTGGATTGTTGAAAATCCCACCTAACTATACATCAAAGAGATATATATTTTAAATAGCAATTTAGCTTTTAAACTGCGTTTGAAGTATCAGAATACAGTGTGAAGGAAAAAAAAAAGTAGATGAATTCACCATTTACCATATTATGTACAATTTACAAATCTTAATCTTTTATGCATCATCCAAACGTTGTTTTAGCCTCTAAAAACTCATTCCTGCACCAGCTGGGGTTTGACATCCATACCAAACATCAATCTTCTGAAACAAATTCTTTAAAAGGGCAACCATTTTAAAGATTCTAAGTTTTAACTGCAAGCCCTTGCATAGGCCACTGCCAACCAGAAGTCGACCACCGGGTTTGACAGGCATCTTCGACTCCATAGTCACCGTTCGACATGATTCAATCAGCTAGCAGGCAACAATTGCAAGTTCCAAGCAATGTAAATCTGGATTCCAGGCTTGTTATAAAACATCAAAATGTTGATTCACCACTAGATCATTAAGAAGATGAGAATGGTGTTGAATAAATGATTGGGAAATCATTCATTGTCAGGAAATAAAAATTGAGAGAATGAATTAGAATCTGCTAACAAATAAGTCAAACTGGATAGACAGGTGTGTGGCATTCCCAACCATGAAACTGTCTTTCACTCTCCATAGTCACACCTTGATGGTCACACTGCACAGGCACAAGCCAGATGGTTTTATGTCTGAAGTTTTCCATTCCGAGCCTGGAGCTGCATTTGGATCGTACAGCAAGGTACGGTATTCTGGTTCATTCTTTAATGAAAAGAGCAACAGCTTCCCATCCAGTATGCCAAATCGAAATCCGATGCTTGAGCTACCAGTTAATGGAACCGGTACCATCTTCCATGAATTGTCCTCTGGATTGAACATGGCTAGTTTCCTTTGGTTCTTCCATTCCATACAGAAAAGTTTCTTGCCTACCACAGCATGAGCAGTGACCATTACACAACCATTTTTCATCTCACACCAACTATGCCTCTTGGGGTTGTACACGTCCACGAACTTGGAATTTCCAATTGTGAAGCTTGACCTTCCACCCATGACGTACAGCTTCCCATCAAATCCACATGCAAAACAGCCCGACCGAGGGCGGCGGAGGCTTTCAATTAGAGTCCAGTTGTCAGTTTCAGGGTCGTAAACCTCAGCACTCGACAGATTATCACCTTCTGTCCCATAGCCTCCAACCACATAGACAATTCCATCAACAGTGGCACAAGCGAAATCGTATCGAGCTACATTCAGACTTGCCAGTTTGCTCCACCTGCAACACACGTCGGACAAAAGTCACAAAACTAGCAAAAGAATTAAAGGCAATCATAAAATATCCTGAACTTTAAATCATAGGACCCAAATCTAAATATAAGTAAAGATTCCATTGTATCAAATGACATTTTGGTTTCACATGCATAAGCAAAAATTCTAAATTGAACATCCCATTTATGTAGGATCTAGGAAGAACAGCCAAAATCTGGCAGCGCTCTCTTAACTGCTGCTTAAAATTCAAATTAAAATCACATATACAAAGTTGTAGGTTAAAGACCATAAAAACATTATCAGAAAAGTCCTAGCAGAAACCAATCTCATGCTCATCATGCAAACCTGTTGTTTTCAAACTCATGTAGTCACATTCGTATTTCAATGAGAGTAATAAGCATAGATGCTACTACTTGAAACAGATAATTCTTTAGTAACATGGACAACATACCTGTTAAGACAAGAATCATATTGATAAACATCTGATGAGACAGAATCAGTCCCATCGGCAACTGAATAACCAGCTATGACAAGAAGCTTTCCGCTCAGAACAACCACTTCAAAACCAGCCCTCACTGAACCAGGCATTGGTGGAAGAATTCGGAATTTATGTTCCACACAATCAAATACTTCCCAGTGGCACTCCTTACTTTCAGCATCCATAGTTAAAAAGTATAGCCACTCCTCAACTACACCAGCTAGTTTCCTCACAGTTATGAATTCCTTGCCTTTAATGAATGATCTCCAATTCTTGCAAACACCAGCCATAGATGGATGGCTAGAACGGGGAACAAGGGCAAGGCATAGTTTTGCTACATCATCAGGCAAGCCAGGAAGGAGAGAGTTGTCAGCCTCATAATCAAACTGAGGAGTAAAACCAGGATCACTTTTTGAATGACTAACTGAATTCTGTTTAATAGTGTTGATGATGCACATATTTGGTTCGGTAAACCTCTTCTTTCCAGAAATGAATCCAGGCATTATACAAATGAAGCAACCAAATAAATCATGTACAATGATGACTGTTTTTCTTCAACAGTATCACTCAAATATAACTTCTCAATGACCAACTTCGATTAAAGAAATTCATGATATACTTCACTAATTTGGATTCTACAAGACCAAGGCATAAAGGAAGTTGCAGAACGGATCACTTGGGCAGCAAATGCGGAGGACTTTCTGTGTCTTGTCCAGTCTGATTCAAAGTCCATACCAGAAAATTCACACTTATGTTTACTAGATATGACAGTATGAGTGATGTTCTGCAACTTTGTAGAGTTCTCTCTTCCTCTATGCATTGCCAAAATACCTGCACATTGTGTAGCATAAAGCTTAAACTTGGTTTTTGTGAAAACGGAAACTAATGAGCATATATGCACATCATAAGTACTGAAGAGGAAAGAAAAACATACCAGTCAATGCCATAGAACTTGCCAAGTTAGCCCCCCATAACTTCCATCCGGAAACAAAGGAAACTGAAATAAAGAATATCATAAATGAGTTGGGAAAACCAATCCCAAGACTACAAGCTTAACATCAAAAGGAAAACATGAATCGATTGACTATTATTCTGGGTTCACAGTTGACAAGAATAATAGAATCCAAATAAAAGATAACTAGATAAGACTTAAAAGGATACAAAACAATATAAAACCAAAACCGGTTCACATAACATTCAGGCTTATCTTGCAACAGGGAAAAAAAAAGAATAATAATAGACAAAAAAGAATAATCGCATGCGTGAACATTCGGATGAGACAGGCATGCTCGGAAAAGAATCGTCCATCACTGAGTATTGAGGTTGACAAGGTTTCCTCATCCAGTATTTAATGAGCGAGCATGTGTATGTATGGGGAGGATGAAGGTGCCGAACAAAAATACAGTAAAAATCCCAATAGTGACTTCATAATGAAGTAGAAGCCCAAGCTTGGCAAATAAATGGAGAGAAATACAAGTAAACCGGCCAAGAAATTGGATCCAATAATTCCCCTTCTAGAGAGTACAAGGCAGAAGAAGCTCTTGAACCGGATCTGGATTCGATTAATCTTTTACACAGATACTGAACTCGAATTTGAAAAAGAAGTAAAAAGAATAAAATCTCTCAACATTATAGCATCGCAGAAAACAAGTTCAACCACACGGGAAGTTCCATTTCATCAGAACTACGCCGCTTCAGAATCACAACCAGCAGAAACGGCAGATACACGAACTCATACCAATTTCAAGAAACCAAAACCGACGGCCGCAAACAGAAAAAATCCAGAGCAAAACAATGGCATAGCATAAACAGTCACATACAGAAAGACAACAGCACAGCATTCGAAAGGTCTGCGCAAGCTGCAGAAGTGTACAAAAAAAAAACAATTCGCGGCCCCTGCCTCCAGGGGCTAACAAATCTAAACTCCATGGATGCAAAGAAGTCAGTGAGCACACAGCAGAACTGAAACATAATCTGAAAACAAAAACGTCGGCAGATCTGCGGCAAACACAAACCCCAATCGAAGGGGGGAAAAACAAGCAACATACAAGAATCAAGATCAAAAAGAAGAATTACCAGGAAAAGGAGAAGCAAAGAACGCAGTTGTTGAAGAGAATCAGAATTGATGAAGAGGAGAAGATGTGGTGGGAGGGGATTTATAGAAGGCCAGAAATAGGAATGGCGAAAAGGATAAAACTGACAGAAGCAGACCACGTCAGAAGGAGATTTTCCCCGCAACTGCTTACCAAGAAACCAAGGAGACGATAATTGTCGTCTTTGCGTTCCTCTAATTAAGGAATTAGCAAAACCAAAAACCAACTTAATTATTTCTCCACTTTTTTTTCCCTATTTAAATTGTTTTTTTTCTATTATTTAAATACTAATTTAGTTTCTTTATTTTCGCATTTGTACATTCAAGTCGTTAATTTTGGCCATTTACTTGTAAAAAGGATCAAAATGTTCTTCTACAAAGGGTCAATTTTATCCCTGTTCTCAAGATTTTAACAAAAATTGTATATACAATTAAAATTATTGAAGACAAATTTATGATTATATTTCAAGTAATTTAGCAAGTGAAGTGTTCTGTTAAAATTTCCATTGAAATAAAATGAGATGGTGAGGAAAATGAAGGGATAAAAATGATTGTTTTTTATAAGTACAAGGACAAAAGAAAAATGTTTGGATTTTGAAAAGTATCTAAACTAAAATGAACAATATATTGAAAATACGAAGATCAAAATAAATCAAAATTGAAAATTCAGTTACTAAAATAATATTTAAAGCTTCTTTTTCAAAGGTGATGTATATTGTAAAAGAAAAAATAAAAGATCTCAACAGCCTTAGATCAAAGTACAATAAAAACAAAAAGTCTATCGAAAAGACAATACGATCGAACAAGAAAAACAATCACACAAAACTAAAAATACAAACAAAAGCAACAAATTACAGACTTGAAACAGCTCCCAAGCAAATTCTATCAAAGTTAGGCTTTAAAAATAAATACTATCGTGCCAATGAAAGGACAAGCGTAAACCTCACTCTAAATAAATCTAAGATTTTTATTTCTTTGTTTAGTAAAATTTTAAATCTTATTAGTGTTAACTTCCAAATTATTTAAATTTTCAAAAACATGTTTTTTATGATATTATCACACATACAAAAATAGAAATTTGAATTACAATTTCTAAGAGGAAGGAAACCTTACTCATTTTAGCTCAAAAGACCAAAATAAGATCACATTCTTTTTTTTTTTTAAGTTTAAAATTTTTAATAAGATAATACATAGGATTAAGAAACTAAAATAGGCTTTAACTTTGCAATTTGATTTATTTTTATTATTTTCTCGCAATGAAATTGTTTTATAAGATAGAATAAAGAATTTGTTGGATGGTTGTCTGGTCGGTTTTTCAGACAATGATATCTATATACTCCACTTTACTATTTGCATTTATTTGGCTGCTATTCACTAACTCGATCATTTTCTATAATATTAATATGTTGGAATATTATCCAAAAAGTCTATGTTAAAAATTATTAAAAGGTTTTTCAAATTCAATATTATTTCTTACTTGAAGATAATTGGATAGTTTCTTGAAATAACATAAAGTAGAATAGTAGATGCTTGATTTTTAATGTGAAAACAAGTTATGACTTTAGTTTAGACATATTATTGAACATATTTGATAGACAAGATAAATAGAAATGAAAGAAATTTTATTTTCTTAAGCACATAGATCTTGGCAGTACCCTAGTAAAATCAAAATCTCTAATTATCAATCTTATTTTTTAAAAAATAATGACTAGAACAGCGTAATTATTTATTAAATTTTTTGTTGCTTATAATGGCTAAATTACAAAAATATCATTTGAACTTTTGTCATTTATTTAAAAAATACTCGTATTCTTTTCAAAGACAAGTTTCATAAACATTTAAAAAATATTCTTCGAGCAAATATCTATTAATATTATTTTGAACGGGATAGTTGACGTGATAGAATTTGGAATAATGTGACAATTAACGTCTCATTTCTCCCTAAAAGTATTATTTATCGATTGTCAAGAAAATTTGCTTATTCATTGTCCATCCAAGTTTGTTCTAATCCCCCTTTTAAAAATGACAACTTCTTTTGTATTTTTTTTTTTCAAACTTAATCCAAGCAAACTTTGACGTTAATTGTCACGTCAACTATTTGTTTAAAATATTACCGCATGTTTACTCAAACGATATTTTTAAAACATTTATAAACGGTCAAGAACAGTATTGAAATTTTTGGAAGGATAAATCTATTTTTGTAACAAAAGCCTTAGTTTGCTTCAAACGCTTTCAAATATAACATAACTATGACTCTTATTAATTGTTTTATTATACATGAATTTAAGTACAATTTAGATTATTTTATTTTGTAAAACTTGAAACTTTTTTATTTTGAGTTTATAATTGCAGAGTAAGATATCGAGTCATCGACCTTTAAGATGGTAATAAATACTTTCTTCACTGCCAAAATAAACAAACTCAGTGGTAATTGACATATATCTTCAATTAAGAGGTTGTAAGTTCGACTCCCCATCCTACTTATTGTACCACGGAAAAAAAATCTCACTAACATAGGTTCAAATTATCTAAAATTTCAAAATTTTCTACTATATTCGACAAGTATTCATGTAAATGCGTTTCCATTTAATTCTTCTATTTAACCAAAAACAAAAAAACAAAAACAAAAAAAAACAAAACATAAAGATTATGTAATAATTGAAAGTAATTGTCCACACGACGAATACGAGCTGGATTTTTTTTCCAATAATTGGAGGACGAAATTACGAAGTTACCCCCCCAACTCAACTTCAGCAAGTCTCATTCATGATCGGAAAAAGTCAAAAAAGGAAATGCAGAAAATAACATGGGAGTTGGGTGATTATAAATTAAATTAATAATTACTTAATTGGACGATAATAATCAAACTTCCTCTTCTGGCTTCAACCATTTACACCTCCACCGTTGACTTTATTCTTTGTAATATATTAAACTAATAATCTCAAACAAAGGCTAATTCATTTATTCCAACTTTGTATAATTCATTGTTTGCCACGTCACTAGCGTTTAAGAAGGGTGGGTAGTTTATAGAATAAAATAATATATCACTTGATAAATGTGTCAAATTGCGATCAGAATGACCAAATAATACAAAAATAAAAATAAAAATAAAAATCAAAGCAACCGTATTTTTATTAGCTAAATTTTTTTAATAAAATTTACGTATCTATTAAATGCAACAAAAATTAGATGCACAAATATGTTATATAAAGAATCTAGAGAGTGTCGACAATATTGTTGTAGGCACCAAACTTCGGACTCAGACCAAGATTCAATTCGACACTCCTGCGACCTGATTGTGCCACCATCTTTATCTGAACTACATATTAGAAGAGTGAAAACTGTCTACAGACCAACATGAGTCTTTCTACTTAATCCAAGATTACTCCAAGTCAAGTACGCTTAATTTTTGAGTTTTTATAATTGAATCACAAAAAAGGAAGATGCACCTTGTTGGTTAGTAAAGGTAGTAACTATCAATTCTTTAAGTATTTCTTAACCATACTTCCATGATCTCAAAATCTCTTTCATACAATCGTGGTACCGGTTCATTCATGTATTCATCGTCTAAACCATTTTTCACAGAAAAAGATAGAGATGAGTGAAAATAAATAGTGTAAAATAGGCCATCTCTATCTTGTGGTGTGGGTAGAAAGAATCTCAATTTCTTTACATGCTTCCCATTCCCTCATCATGGCATGGTATGGCATCCAACCCATCTCTTTCTTTTCCCACTCCCAAATCTCAAATATTCGGATAAGAAAGAACACCATTCCTTTGATCTATTTCTTTTGCGAACAATATTTAGGCATTGGTTAGTTAATATTTATTTTTTACGGATTGTTATTAAAGTTTTGATATATAGGAAAATAAATGTGGAAAAGGAGATATTTTTACGTTTTAAAAAATGAAGATTTTTCAAAGTTTTGAGAGGGACCGACATGCTGACTAATACGCACTATTGTTAAATTATAGGGTTCAACCCTGGACCGAGGTAGAAATGTAAAATTACATCCACTAATCAGTAATGAAAATTTGACCGTTGGTTACTTTTAAAAAAAAAATCTCATCTCAATTCTACTTTATTTATAAAAAATTTAATGGTATTGAATAAGATATTTATGGGTGAACGGACAATAAATACTACCAATAAGCACTTAAATGGGCACTCCACCCAGGGCCAATAAGACGCAACATGGCCCAACAATTCCCTCACAAAGTTGGTTTGTAAGCGCCTGAAAAAGACGAGCGATTTTGTAAAAATATCATTCAGGGGAATTACCACAAACACTTGGTGGGCACTCTGATTTTTACTCGAAACAACAGAGCCAAGCCAGCTTGTAATGTCGTTTGCCTAATTGGTTCGCACGAATCCGATTTCAGATGACAGAGACAAGCGATTCTGAGGATGCTCTTATTGAAAATTATTCAGAGGAATTACCACAAACACATGGTGGGCAGGGCAGATAAAAATAGAAACTAATAAGACACGTTCACGTTTTGTAACTTGTGGAAGCCACGAGAATGGTAATCTTAGAACGAACAAACATAACTCTACCTGGCTGCAATTCCGCGAACCTTGGACCTGGGATTTTTAGTTTCGTCTTCTCTGGGCGAAGAATTATGAGTGGAGGGGGAAAATAGGGCATCGATTTTAATTTTTGAGAGTCGAGATCGAGAAGAAAACGGCAGTGAGAAATTGACGTTAATGGAGGTCGGATTCGATGGAGATTGGGTGGGACTTGGGAGTGGGAGTGGAGTGGAGGTCGTGGGTCGAAGTAGACGGCGTATGGCGTGGCTGTGGGAGAGTATAATTCCGAAGGGCGAAGGGGCCCAGCCCGGCCAAATTGCAGCGATTGCCATTGATGGAGCTCACTATTAGCTAGGGCTTTCTCCGTGGCCCCATTCCTCCGACAGTGACGCGTCCTTCAACTTTTCCACCAATGGACATTGGACTTGTACGCATCACTCCTAACTCCTAATTTTGCTGCCCTTAAATTATATAAGTTTGTTTTGAATTTTTAGGTCGCAATTAAAAATTTCGTACTTTTCTATTTATTTTAAAAAAAGAATTTTATCCCCAGTAAATTTTAATTATTCCAATTTTGTATTTAATAAATTTAAAACAAAACCATGAAACTTTAGATTTTTTTTTTTATAACATGTAAGGGAAGGGATTCGATCTCACAACCCCTTGGTTGGACTGGAGGTATATTCCAACTACTGTTAAGCTATGTTCGTTTTGGCCATGAAACTTTAGATACTTGGTACTTTTAAAATTTCAGAGACTCATTAAGTACTTTTTAAAATTTTAATAAATTAATTTAGCGGTAATTGACACCGATATTTGACATAAAATAATTTTAAAAATTAATTTTCATATGAAATTTATACTTTATTCTTGATTTAAAACTAATAAAGTATTATAAAATATATTTTTATTTCTTTTTTCAATTGGAAAAAAACCAGAAATTGTTACCGAAAAAAAAAAGAGAAACAAA
>NW_019104491.1:624756-675226 GCF_001995035.1 Momordica charantia
TACTTGTACAAGGAAGTTTTAATAATTTAATAAATACCATCTATCTAAATATAAATTAACTAAATTAAATTTTATTTTAGGTGCATATCATTGAGAATCAGAAAACAACGATAAAGAAAGCAAAAATACAATAATGGGAACGTCACACACTAAAGAGAAGCTTCCACACTATCATCTCGAACCACTTGTAGGCTCACCCAAGAAAGTTTTATGTTGAATTAAAATTTAAACCATATATTATACATATTCGGACAATATTACATTGCAAATAAAGATATGGGTATATACAAAACACCTCGAATTTATTTGATAACGTTATTATTTTTTGTTTATCGTTCTTAAGATTATGCAGAAATTTTAAAAATAACAAAATAAAGTTTATTATTTATTGTTCTTGTTTCCAAGTTTTTCTAAATGATAAATAAAAATATTATTTGTATTATTATTATTTATAAAAATACATAATAATATTAAATAATAGATATAATAGTTTTGTTGCTACTCACATGTTGTACTAAAAAATATTTGTTTGAATATTTAATTTGAAATCAATTAAGAAAAAAAAAATAGTTACCCATCTCAATTCTAAAAAATATGAAACAAAAATGAGATATAGAAAATGAAAAATAAGAAACGAGAATGTTACCTAAGGGATCCTTAATTACCTAATTACTTAAAAGGTTAAAAAATAGTTTTTGGTCAGTGTGTACATTCATTGAAGAAGTAATAATTTAGTGTCTACACTTTCAAATTGATAATAATTTAATCCCTAAACTTTAGCATGTAATAGTTTAGTTTGTAACAATTTAGTTCTTATCATACAAATTTTTGTTAAGTTTATTGTATATGTACATCGATAAACCGACAAAAGACTAAGTGTGTTTATAAACTATAAATACTAAATCGTTATATGATAAGTTTTTTGTGATAAGACTAAATTATTACAAATTTTAAACTATAAAGACTAAATTGTTATCAATTTAAAAGTAGGAGACTAAATTGTTACAAACTAATATTCAAACTTTGTTATTTTCAATTTTTACTTCAACTATTTAAATTAGTTATGTGAAAGAATTGGAAGTTTTTTAATAAAAGAACAAAGATTTCTTTTCAAATTAAAAAAAGCAAGCTAAAAAAATGGGGAAAAATTGCATAGATTTATGATTTGGACCGTCGAAATTGCGAATGGTAGGTTTTGACCAAAATTGTTTATTGTATGATCCATTATCAAGGGATACCATTTCAAATCTAAAAGCTAATGCCTATTTTTATCAATAAAGTATAAAGTTGCTTTCATTATTCCTTGCTTTTTATTTGGTCTTTGTTTTTCCTATTTCTGTTTTTTTTAACACAAAAAGGAATGAAGTTGCCCTAAGGACATACTTATCATTTTAGATAAGTCGACGATTTGGATCCACCTCAATCGTTTGAATAACAAATTTGTCAAATAAATTAAATTCYGATAGGTAGGTCATGTATTGTGTCTAATAGGACCAACCACTATATTATAGTTTATAGCAACTTGATGTTCCAATGAAATGAAGGGTGGGTTAGGGGGAGAAATGACACATTTCAATTAGAAAAAATAATAAAGTGGACAAACTTTTTTCTTTCATTTTTTTTTGAAAAATTAAACATAAATCGGAACACAAAAACTTTAATTGGTTAAAGTTGGTGATTATATTAATTTTGGTTGAAATTATGAGATGTTTAGATATCTGAATGAATTAATGAGCATGTAGTTGTAAAAATTAAATATATCTATGTTTCAAAGTTTAAAGAAACATAGTTTAAACATCGTAGTCAACTTGAACATAACTCAACTAGTCAAAAAAAAATTAATAATTTCTCTAGAGATTTAACTTTTTAAGTCTCTTCTCCACCATTATTGTAATAAAAATAAATAAAATAAAAAATGATTGCATTCATTTATTATTCCTATTATAATATTTTTGATCTTAAAAAATTACCCCACATTAACATCAATATATATTATATTTCTCTCCCATCACCTGGTCTTTTTTTCCTAAAATTATAGTACCGGTCGCGAATTTATTATCAAACAATAGTATTAAATTAATTGCTTCTATAAATACTATATATGTATTGGTTGAATATTTGAACCTATTACTTCTTCATCTACCAAATTTTCTATCTATCGTTTCATGGTGCATTCAACTTACGAGTTAACTTCACGTAACTTATAATTTAAAAGTCGGATTTATATTTAATATATGAGTTGATTTATCTTAAACTATAAGTTAATTAATTCAATGGCCTATATTATTATTATATAATAAATATTATAAATAATTGATCATGGATTATAGATATCAAAATTTAGTCCATCTAAATATAACTCAATTGGTTAAGTATATATCACTCAAGCAGCGGGAGGGTGGAATCAAATTTGCAAATTAAAATTTTATAACCATAGGGTTATTTAAAATGTGAAAGAGTAACCACATAAATTAATATTATTTATAGCTCAATAAAAAAAATGATTATATGTATTTAAAAGATAAATTAAATTGACCAAGAACAAAAACAGCTATTAAAAAATTGGTGTGGCTACGAAAAGTGACTCCACGAGTTCCGAGAAGGTGCTGTTAGAATGGTCAAAAGTGCACAACCGGCGATAAGGTTGAAACTTGAAACTGCAACCTCACTCCACCATGACCTTATCATGCTCACTGTCAAAGTTTTTTATTTCCTTTTATTTTTTTTTAAATTTTATTTTATTTTGGCCCATTAACATCCTTTAATACAAAATTATAGTTACCTTTCCAGAAATTTAATTGTTAAAATTATGGTCTAAAAAATAAGATAAAAATGAAAATGAAAGGACTTGAATGATTCTTTCTTTTAGAAGTACAGAGATAAAAATGAACGTTTCGAAAGTAAGTAGGTTAAAATCTACGTTTTGAAAATAGAGCCAAAAACAAACCATACTCGAAACAGTTTAAAGTATCAAGTTATGAAGATAATATTTCAATTACGATACTGATTATTTTCTTTTATATTGATTGCATAATCAAGAAATATCTCTTAAGTTATTTTTCATTAAGCTAATACTGTCCGCCATCCATGTAAACTCACAAAACTGAGATCCCACATATGAAGAATTGCGCCGTAGAATGCAAATGGAGACCCTCTCTGCAAAAACAGAGTTGGGCCTCAATGAGGGAGAGAGCCCTTAAGGAATGGGCCTGGCCCGTGATCTAAAATTGCTGGATGGATTGGGCTTATGAACAATACACAGATCCTAAACCCGGCCCAACGTGGCCCATTTTAATCAAACGACGAGTAGTTCTGGACAGAACGACAATTAGCTCCGATTTAGTACTGAAGTCTGAAGGTGACCGTCCCATTTCCGGAAGAAGTAGCTGCGCCTGCAATAGAGTGATGAAGAATGAAGATAAAGATGCCTTGAATTTTGTTTCTCAAGTTGATTCCCAGCCGCTTTAGAAGGGAATTTCTTTATAGTTTTTTCTGTTAATCTCGATTCCAGAAGTTGATATCTGAATTTGCAGATTCGTTCTTGAATCAGCTTGGTCGCTCTCATGGCGATCGCTTCCATTTCTATGCTCCGCCACCACACCGCCGCCGCCACTGCGTCAATCCCCGCCTTCGGCAATGTACTCCGGCGATTCTTTAACGTCCGATGCTTTTCAGTTGTTGCCAAACAGCATAACCCTAACAATGTCTCCAATAAGCCTCCGCCCAGCAAGAATCTCCTCCGAGCAAAGCACACGTTCAAGGATTATTCATCCCTTGCACCGGCTCTCTCTCCTCAAGACAATCCTCCTCTCTCCGAATCCCAAGCCATCGGCACTGTCGCTGCTGCCCAAGCCAATTTCATGCGCGTAATTGTTCAGTCGCTTCCCTCTCAACTTTCTGACAGTTCGAACCAGGATTCGGAGCCTTCTGGAAGCTTAGAAGGCGATTCTTCGGAATCCTCTAGGCTTGGAGTCGAGCTGCTATGCGTGGTGAAGGCGGTGCTCAAGAAGATAAAGAGGAGAGTTCTAGTCGGAGACAAGGTGGTTGTTGGTTCCATTGATTGGGTGGACCGCCGGGGAATGATCGAGAATGTCTTCCAAAGGAGCTCGGAGATTCTTGATCCTCCGGTGGCCAATGTGGACCATTTGCTTGTGCTCTTCTCCATGGATCAGCCGAAGTTAGAGTCGTTTACACTCACGAGGTTTCTGATTGAGGCGGAATCTACCGGAATTCCACTGACGCTGGGTCTCAATAAGTTAGAACTCGTCGATGAAGAGGTTGTAGCTTCAATCTTTTACTTACAGCTTTAATCACTTAGCTTTCTGTTAACTAGTTTCAACGCCTACGCTGCATCTGAAGTCTCTTGCATCATCTTCGAATACTGATCCTCTAGAATAATAGTGATGTAGTGTAGCAGAAAGATATTCATAAATGTATTTAGTTTTGCTATTTTACTCTTACTTTGTCATGAATGCTTCTTTTTTCTCATAGTAAGATGCGTTTATCTCGTAGCATGAAATTTTGTTCTTGCGTTACTTGTCACATAGCGTATTCTTTACTCTGGGAACCTGCTTGAATCTCTAGAAGAGCAGTCATTGACCAAACTTTCTCACAATTATGCATGCATTTCCTTTCTTGATGCTGATAGTTGTTGGTAATGGCATCTGCAGACACTAGTTTCCTGGAAGTCAAGACTGCGAAGCTGGGGCTATGAACCACTTTTCTGCAGTGTCCAAACCAAGACAGGACTCGATTCCCTTGCATATATTTTGAGAGATCAAACTACAGTTATCGTGGGTCCAAGTGGAGTTGGGAAATCAAGTCTCATCAATGCTCTGAGAAACAATGACCGTGGCGTCGATGCTGTAGAGGGAGATAATTGGTTTGATCCTGTGTGTTTGATCATTCTTTGAATTTCTATTATGTTTGTTTTGTTGGTCATCTATTCACTCTGGGACTTTCTATGATCACTAGGCTCATAAAAGTTTCTATATTTTTCTGGTCTATTAGCAGATTCTAGGTAGCAAGTGGTTTGAGGATCAGCGTGTTGCAGAAGTCTCAACAAGAAGTGGTAGAGGGAAGCATACGACTCGTCATGTTTCTCTCCTGCCGCTGTCGGGAGGGGGCTATCTGGCAGATACTCCTGGTTTTAACCAACCCAGTTTGATGAAAATAACCAAGCAGTCTCTTGCCCAAGCCTTCCCTGAGGTTCATGCTAATTTAGGACATGATAATGATTGGAATCTTTTTTGAAAAATTTCTGTGGCATTTCTTGGGTTCAACTAAATTTTCTATGCAGATCCAGAAAATGCTTCTTGCCAACGAACCTGCTAGATGCTCTTTTAATGATTGTTTACATCTTGGAGAACCGGGCTGTGTTATTAAAGGAGATTGGGAGAGATACCAATACTATTTCCAACTTCTTGATGAAATCAGAATCAGGGAAGAATTTCAGTTGAGAACATTTGGAACCAAAAGAGAGGGGGATGTGAGGTATGTTCACCTTAGCTCTGTGATGCTATTTCCTTTCAATATTCTCCTTTATATTTTAAACAAGTTCCAATACAAAACATTGCCTTTAAATGTTTTTGTTTAGTGGTAGTGCCTTTGTTCTATTGGCAATACTGCTGAGACTTTTTCAGTAATAAGGAAATAGGAATCCTCCTTCACTCTCTAATTATATATCAATTTGGTAATCCTAATAACATTCGAGGAACTTAGACTATGCAACAATGAGATTGATAATCCCATTTGATACAATATTCTGATTGCAGTTTATATCCATTTATATTTATGTAGCACATCTGAGACTTCAGAATTTGGTGCATCACTGTCGAAGTAACGAGTAACACTAGAACTTGTTTATCATGAATAACGATATTGTTCAGTTAGCTCTGCATCCTTAATCCTTATACGAGTCCAAAATCAAAATGATGGAACTTTTCTTTTCAGAATTAAGGTTGGAGATATGGGTGCTCAGCAAGCAGAGCCAAGGTTGGAGCTGAAGAAGCACAGGAGACAATCTCGTAAGCGAGTGAACCAGTCAATACTTAACGAGTTGGATGAGTTGGAAGATGAAGACGAAGACGATTCATTGGACAAGGAGGACCCCATTTTAAAGGCAATGAGGAATGAACAGCAATAGCGAACAAAGCCATCTCCAGCATATAATCCCATTTGTATATACTTTCTTTTTACCCCTTTTTTACTCGCATGTTGAACAGTTTTCACCAGTACAGAGCCTAAGCAAATGAAATCTTTCGAGTAAACTTTCTAAGAAAATGAAAAGGGGTTCCTTGTGGATTGATCACAGATAAACCATAGCAATTTGAGTCCCTTTTTGGTTTTGTAGGCTAGATTTTTCACATGATTTGCAGCCGAATTCAACCGAAACTTCAACTTTTTGGTCAATGATATATGTCTGAATCAATTAATTAGGTTCAAGTTTGACATCCAATCTTCTCGGCAGGCCTTTTTAGGTGCTCGCTTAAGATACCACTATTACATTTATTTATAAATAAGAGAAGATTGCAGTATTTAAAGGAAAAAAAAAAAACTAAAAAGCTATAAAAAATTTTAAGATGGGTACAAACACACAAGTTCATGAGTCAGGAAATATCCATGGATGGTCTCATTTTAGCTAATTATGCAGTACATTACATCCAAATTAAAAGTTGAAGCAAACCCTAAAGGGTTCTTATTGTTAATTCTAAGAACAAAGCAATTAATTTAAACTCACTAGCTTGATGACTACTTGGTGGATTTCTTCTTTGGATTTGGATTCACAGGTTTTTGGGGCTTAGGATGCTTCTCGGCTTCGCTAGGGTCCAGCCACTTGAGAGGGTGGCGATTGAAGAAACGCCAATTCGGAACAGTAACCAATGCGGTGAAAACCACGACACCGGCGTAGACGAGGATCATCGTCCTGAATGATCCGATCGTATAGCCTGTCGCGAACGCCACCGCTGCAAATACCAGCAGCATTATCTGCATCAAGTGCTCCGCAAGCTTTTGCCCTTGCCAATCCATTGGTATGTACTGAACGGAAATGAAACAAAAACTCGTAAGTACGATCGCGATTGCGAGAAAAATTGAACCTAATGTACCTGGTGAAATCCAACCATAAGAGAAATTATTTGATCGACGCAAAAAAAAAAAAAAAAATCTGCGTCGAAGAATTTTTGCAAACAAATCTCCTCGATCCTCGATTAGGCTATAATTTTGAAGTTTTTGTCAAAGAAACATTGTCTGAATCGCAAATCAGGCTGTAATTTAGGAAATATGAGAACGCGAAGAGGGAAGAAAGAAGAGAGAGAGAGTACCTCGTCGAAGGATCTAACAGAATGCCAAGTGAGAGTAAGGAAGGGGAGGGGCGGGTCACGGTGGCCGAACCATATATGTGCGCAGAAGTTCAGAGCGAATTTTTGAAGAAAAAAATTTGTTTTTTAAATAAAACCTATTTTACTACCCCACCTTTAAATAAATTACTAATTTTTTTTATTTCAAATAAGTTACTAATTTATAGTTTGTTTAGAATAGTTTTTAAAGTGATTTTTGGATAACTAACGTTTTTTTTAATACAAGTGGGTTGAACAATTATAAAAGAACTTGAAAAATTATTCCAAAGGAATTGCACTTTTACAGTTAGATAAGTATTTATAGTTTAAGATAAGTACTCATAAAAATTTACTTAGAATTAAAATATATACGAAATTCATTTTAGATGAATTTTAGAAATTAATTTTCAACTTTCGAAAACTGAACTCGAAACAGCGAAGGTTGAACACTTGCTTCACCATGACACAAGAAAATTGTTGAAGAACTTCCGTTTATCTGAAGTCTTCCAAAGGTTGACTTAAATGAATTCATTTTTTAATTCATAAAAACGAAATAAATTGATCGAGGCAATCTCAAAACATTTTATTTCTTTTTTTCTACAAGACATTTTATTTTCGTCTAAACTTATATGACTATATCTTATTCAAATTTTGGAATTTAAAATTTTTCTTTAACTTTATAAAATAATTTTAACTTTTTTTAAGATCAGATAATTTAACATTTACTTCTAAATTTTTACATTTACAATTCGGACATTTGGCATCCAAAGTGTAAACAAATGGATTCAGATATTTACTATTCATATCAGTTCATTACATATACCAAATGAATCTTGATTAAAAGAAAAAAAAAAGAACATAAAAAGGAACATTAACAAAGCAAACCCTAAAACTTAAGTGACAGTTCTGTTCTATAATATAATTATTATATAAAAAAAAGTGACGATTTCGTACAAATTATCTAAACGCAATTTACATATAAATTTTCCAAATAATCTTTATAAAATAAAATTTGAGAATAAATTGCTTTTTCAAGAAATAATTTAATTCGAAAACAATCTAAACTAAATTACTAAGAAGTATTTTGAAAGCCAACCGCCGCTTTTACGGGAAAAAAACAGCATCGTAATGCGTACACTGAATATCACTGCAGCATTTGGCAACAGATGAAATTAAAGAGTCAATAGCAAAACAGAAGAATCTTTGCAGGGGCTTGTAGCATAATTTCATTAGTAAGATTATAAAAAAAAAAAGCTTCTAAATATAAATTTTTAATTTTTAAAAATTTGGCCGAGATATTGAAAGTGTTTATATGTGCGCTTCAATTTCAAAAATAGAAACAATTCATAGCTAGAACTCAGAATATCAGAATTTAGTTCATTCAGAAATCAGAATAGACCCAATTACAACTTAATAATGTGACAATATTAACGACCTAGTGAACGAGTTCGATTTAATTTTATTCTTGTGGAAGACCAAGAGAAAAGCAGCAAATACCAGAATGTGATTGATTGCAACTTACTTGAAGAAAATTGAACTAGAAAAGGTTCCAAATAAAACAATGTCACAGAAAACATCTAAATAACAATACTCCGTTCTATATAGTGTTCAATAATAAAACTCACTTCAAAAAAGAAATGGTCACAGCAAAACCCACAACAAAATTTATACTTCTGCCATTCAAGAGGAAGCACCACTACGGATAGCTTGACCTTTCTTGGGTTTGCCAGTCGCCAGTTGAGTCTCGGGCTGTATTATATATCATGACAAAATGAAAGATGAGAAATAAGCAATAAAGTAATCCTATACTTTACTTTACCATTGCATGTGTAATTAGGCAATCTGATTATTACTTACCTCCTTCTTGACAGGCTCTTCTTTTTCTGACAAAATCAGTTCAATATGGCAAGGGGAAGACATGTAAGCTGCAAACCACAGAAAAAAAAAAGGAAATAAATGTCAAGGTTAGGATGTTGAACTTGAAACGGCATCATAACATAAATCAACTGAATTCAGAACTTACGGTTGATTCGTCCGTGAGCACGGTAGGTCCGACGCCTTTGTTTCTGAGCTTGGTTTACCTGGACGTGAGATACATGGAGCAAATCAACGTCCAAACCCTTTACCTGAAACAACAGAAACAATTATGAGTAGAGAGGAAAGGAGAGCATAAACAGTTTTGTATGGAGAAACCAAGAAGTACATACTTCAGCATTGCTCTCAGCATTCTTAAGCAGATCAAGAATAAACTTTGCAGACTTGACGGGCCAGCGTCCTTGGCCATTTGAATGCCTATTCTTTGCCTGAGCAGTTCGTCCAACACCACCACAGAAGCGACGGAAAGGAATGGCCTGTTTGTGGGCAAGTACATCCTCTAGATACCTCTTGGCCTTGGCCAGTGGCAACTTCCTGATAGCATGGGCAGTTTCCCTAGTGTTCTATAATACAGAAAGAAATAAGAAACTATCACGAATCTAAGCAACAACATATAATGCAGAGCTATGCATGTTAAAATACAAGTTTAAATATGTAGCATCATTTACTGAACCTTCGGACATTATGTGTTACAGAGGTTCACCCAATAACAATGCACGTGTAATTTCCCTGATGTTTACGAGAGCCCTGTTCACAGAAGGCAACAGAGCCCTGCTTTTATCATCAGGTTACACAGAAGTATCAGGGAAACTCACTTATATGTCTACGTTTAATCTACTCATAACGAAGCACCATGAAATAACCATAGATAACATATTGCATTCTGTATATTATTAAAGAAAATTGTGGGCACTGCTGAAAAGATAACAGCTCAGTTCAAGTTTCAGACATCCAAGGAAGGATTAGACCAGCATTAGCTCTCAAGCCTGGCAAAGGCGAAAGCTCTTGGACGGCAACTGCGAATGTTTTGAGAAACGAGCCTTTAGAGATGTCATCATTAACAAACACCTTAATAAGATATCACTTAAATCAATAAATTACTTGCACAGAAAAGTGAACTGGGAATTAAATACTTTTACAGATTGGAAAGAAACAAAATAATATTTAAGGGACATTCAATCGGAGAAAGAAGAATCGTCAAAGCAAACAGAAGACGATATGCAGTAAACCAAGATTTGCGTCAATCTCCTGAAGAACAACATTTGATTCTAGTACAAAATCGCAACATCTATTCGCTACTGGTGCAAACCCTAGTTCTTAGAAATTCTAATCAATTCCACAACTTAAAAAACATCGAACCAAAAAAGGGGATTGAAGACTCAAAGAAGTGAAATAAAACCTACCTTAAAGTGAACTCTAAGGTCCGAGCCTCTGGCTTTGCAGGCTGAAAAAAAGAAACAGCTCGTTGTCAGTTCAACGCGAAAAGATCAACCAAATCGGGAAACTCGAGCATATGGGAAATAAACAAATCAAATGCAAAGTCTTGAATGAAATCGAACGAGATCTATAAGAGAAATCGAACGAGATCTATAAGAGAAATCGTAGAAAAAGAAAATTACACTTGGTCGGATTGTCAGGCTCCCTCGAATACTTCACCTGGAACAATGAAAGAGAAGAGGAATTAGAAGTTAATTTCTTCAAACTGCATTTTGCTGAAGAATAAATCGAGAAGACGAACCATGGCGA
This sequence comes from Momordica charantia, assembly GCF_001995035.1. The sequence continues at coordinate 635,715 of NW_019104491.1, forward strand.
CGGCTGAACTTCGGCGTCTAACAGAGTTTCTATTTCTTCGAGAGCAGCAGGAGAGAAACTCGGTTTATAAGCACCGAGGGCAAACTCTACAAAACCCTACGAAGGGTCAAAGTGGGCCGAACACTGACCCAATTTTTGGGTTGGGTTCACGTTGGGCTCGGCCCATTTTATATATTCATCTTCCTCCCATAAATTGTTTTTTCGAAAATTTATCACAAATTTATTCTTGATTCTTATATATTTCTTCTATATTATTTCAAACGTAATATAATTATCATTTCTCAAAAAATATAATGAGATTTGTTGCTTCAAATCTGTAACATTTTATTTATTTGTATTATTTCCGTATCCCTATACTCCCAAAAAATGACTTTTTTACCAAATAAAAGAAGAAATACTATTTTCACATACATCATGTATGTAAGGTGTATATACAAGTATATTTTTGTTTATCAATAATATAAGTTATTTACATTGCAAAATATTCCGGGTCGAAAGCTTGATTAACACACTTTGGAGTTTATGGGAAATTACCAAATGTGTTTCAAACATGTATCCCAGTGTTTGAATCTCCACCTCATATTATACTCAAACGTCTTTTAAAATCTCGATAATATATAATATTGAGATTTTCATAACTTTTGACTAAATTGTTTTTTAAAAAACAAAAACTCTTAAAAATTGGCTTTAAACGAAAGTAGGTTGTTACCTCATTTGCCTTTTACTTCGGACAATAGAGTCTTCAATAAAGTAGTTTGAATTTTGGAGGCGATTAAGAATAATTGGTCAAATTAAGAATTGCGTTAGCCTTTTCTCAAAAAAAAAAAATAAATAAATATTGCGTTAGCCACTAATTGTATTTTATTTTAACTTTAAGTTCAACAATTATGGTAAGAGGTGACTAAGCTACTGACCATAGGATGAAGATAAAAAATAAACAAAAAGAAATAACAAAAAATACATTATAAAATTAAGTTTTTTTGTTTTGTTTTATATATATTTAATTTGTCTGAATTTTGCTAATCATTTTATGTCTTAACGAGTTCAATTATGTTCTTGTTATACATGCTATATGTTATGTCAAACGTTTTTAAAATGTAGTGTAATAGAAAGTTACAATCATAAACAACGAATTTTAAATGAATAAAAAAATATACGAGTGGTGTATTTTACTATTGTAATATTTCCTTTTATTTATTCATTTTCAGATTATTTCATATTTTTCGATAAAGTTTTGCCCCTAGGCAAGGAAAGAAAAAGTTTTCTAATTGCATTTTAGTATATTGAGGAATTTATTATTTGAAAAAAAAAAAAGAACCTTGCCATATTCTTAATAATCTTACTTAAAATACTGGAACACTGAAAACAACATCTAAAAGATTTTCAAATTTATAACGGAAAATGGTTTCCCTTAATATTAAAAACAGATCACACCTATCGTATAATCAAACTAACCAAGCTCTTAAATATTAAAATCCTATATAATTATTTGAACATGAGCCTGAATGGATGGAGAGGCCGTAAGACCCAGTCTTAGGGAGAAGGGAGCATCCATCCAATAAGTAGAACTCAAACCCGAACCCGATCAACTACAACTCTTATAGAGCCATAGCAACCGAGGAGACACGACGGTGAATCAGAAGGTATAAGTAGACATAAAGCTGGAATAAGCAACCACATCTACCCAATCTGGGAAAAGACTTTTCAACTTCTTAGCTTCATTTGTCAACTGTTGATCCAATACCGCGACGTCGATTCTCAATTCTTTCGGACTGTTAGCCTGCATGTTACAGAAAGCTGAGCATGAGCCTCATAACAGAACCAACACATTCAACACCTCATTATCATGCACGATTCGAAAATATTCAAGTACTGGAAGATGGTGTTAATTATGAAATATCAATGAACTTGCTCTATAGTGAGAGCTTCTCAATTAGAACGGTAAGAGATCTTGTTCACTTGCTTTGGTAAAGAATTGGCAAAAGTTCTTCATCACTATATATTGGCTAAAATCAAAATGTGAAGAAAGAATGCAAATGTGACCACTATAAGATATGAGCTTGTACCTCTAGCCAGAAAGTCCATTTTTCATGGCTGGCTCCGCTTAGTCTACATATGTAAGAGGGCGGTCCACCATCGAGAGTCTCGGGTACTGTTCCATTTTTATAAGGACAACAATTCGTGTCAAAAAGAAAATGGACATAGACGTGAGGAGAGGTTCTGAAACTTACCAGGAAGCTTATTGTCTGCAAATGACCAGTTCGATAAAGGTCCGGTGATGTTTAGAACTGTGACCCAAACCTCCTCCAAGGAACTAGAAGAAAGATCGGCCATCAGAAAATGAAACCAAGCTTAATATCAAGAGTACTGACATACTTAATACACCTAGTTGTTTTTGTGTCAATCAGTTCAAAACCCAAAAAGTAGTTTTATAAGATTCAAAAGGCCCATGGAGTGCCTCATGGCTATAATAGATCCGAACCTTTGCCTCAAATCAACTTCCAGATTATAATTGCTCTAGTGAATAACTAAATAAAGACTCAAATTTTGTTTTTGATATTTTACATAGGAGCACAGATTCCCAACCCTACGTGATATGAGACTCCGTATGGATTTTTCCATGTTGGATTTTAAAAGCAAAGTGACTGTAAGAAATAAACAACTAAAACCCTTTTTGATTATCTGAGTTCATTCTTATAAGAAGAAAAGAAATAATAAAAATGTTGTTCGCAAATCATTAATGATGCACAAATATGTTGTCTTCTAGGATCAGTCAATATAATGCAACACAGATTAGCCATGAGAAAAATATGTTCCAAATTATAAACAGGGCTTGGCTTCTTCTAGCCTGGGAATGCAAAAGAATTGAGTTATATACCCTAGAGAAAGTTCCAAGTAAACCCTTCGAGATCCATCGCCGGAAACTGTTTGTGGCTTACTTGCAATCAAATAAGGGAAATATAAATCTTGCTTTGAAGTCGATTCTTTGGCAGGGAACTTCAAACTTCTTGAGAACAAGAAGGAAACTGGAAAAAGTGCCTATAGAAGGAAAACAGCTCCGAGATTTCAGACCACTCACATCAGAAAATTATTTTAGTATTCAAATATATTCAAAATTGGCTGGGATTTCAAAAATGTTTTTGAAAATAGGTTGGAATACACAGAAAATTCAAAGATGTCACTAAATGAGCCCTAACTTGTTCAATTTTCAAAGGACGCCTTACTGAAGTACATAATCATAAGCAACAAAATAGAGTAGAGTTTAGAGATCATATGTATCACATATAAAAATAAATGACAAGCAAGATAATAAATGTTCCACGTTTCAACAAATTTGAAGTGTCTTAAATCTTAATATATAAATGTCGATATGAGCTAGGAAATACTATGGCAATTTATTGCAACAATCACGTTACAGCAAGCACCTTCAGTATTGGCAAACCCCCTTGTATTTCACAGACATCCACGTTTGTCAGCCGTTTTTTACCAATAAGAAACAAAGTTCATCAATTAAATAAATTAAAGAGGCTACAAACCAAAATAGTTGCAAAAAAGCTTTCAAGTTGGACACAAACGGAAGAGAGAGAAAATAGTTACAACTATGTTCTTCAATATATAAAACAAAAAGGTATGAAAAATGCAAACCAGTTAATACCCTAATTTAAACGAATTTTAATTTGGAATCAGGGAAAAAAGATGAACCTATTGAAAGAAAGATATTAGAAGTCAGCAAGAAAGTCAAATTTTCTTTCCCCTGCTAGACTGAGCATAACTCATGCATTGAGCATTCAGAAGAGCGTGAAGAAAACCCAAGAGGCCAAAATCCAAATTAAGATGACGGCACTAGACATTTTGGAATCAGTAAACATTTGATCAAAGAAAAGGTTGGAAGTGGTCAAACTCTACATTACTGATGTTGTTGAGTTGGGAATTAGCAAACATCTTCACCAAAGGGTTTATACTATAATTTTTTAGTGTTCAATTTATATTGACAAGTCAGCTTTTAAACATTATGCTCCAGCTTCAAAGAAATGGCTGTCTTATATATTTTCATTTATTTTTAGTATTCTTTTGAGACCCTTGTACAACCAAAAAAATTATTCGTGTAGTTTCACCTCATAATTTGGAAACTTCCTTAAATTATTCCATTTGGGTAAAATTCAGCCAAACTTATAAATTAAGTTTCACCTAAAAGAAAGCAAACAAAATTCAATTTGATTACATTGTTTGAAGCAACTTCGAATAGAATTGACTACAAATTTACCCAAAAATAGGTGTAAAATATGATGCCGCCACCCCTCTAAAAAATGGATAAATAAATAAGTCATTCAAAGCATCGTTGCATGTGACCACCATTTGGATACTGTGTGAACTGTTTTTCAGAGAGTTTGAATCAATCTAATTTCAGACATGTAGAAGATAGACTGAAAAAACCAAACATATTATTCATTTCTAACATACAGTGACATACCAGCCAGTCCTCTCGGCGAGACAAATTTGCAGTGTCAAAGGACAGATCTAGATCAGTCTGCAACTCCTTTGCCACATCAGGAGCATGTTTCAAAAGAAAGAGCAAAGAATTAGAATCCACCACAGAGAGTTCATAACTGGAGTTCTTGAGATGATTCAGACCTGTGACAAAAATATAGTACCCTTTCAGAAAAACCAGAAGCAGCAATTTCTTGTCAATTGAACTTTTTTTCTCTTGGATAAAAGTCAATTGAACATTTTAAAAAGAGGGGAAAACTCTACTCTAAGGGTGGAATTAATATACCGCTAATATTTATAAATTAGCTAACAAACTTTTGTTAATATTATGAATAAAAATGATATCTCTGAAATATATAAACGTCATGAACTTGTTCTCTTAACATCTACAACACTTAAGTAAAGCAACATAGGTCAAGTCTAAAGTAGGAGACTAAAGAACTTAAAAACTGCAAGGGAACCCAACCCAGTAGTGTACGATTCTAAAAAAATTTGACACACACACAAAGACTGCAGTAGTAAGTAAGAGTTGAGAAAAGACATTAATAGTCCAGTTTTACACTGTTGGTCATTACACCTCATCAAAATTCTAAAATAACGTTTTAAAAGTGTGCCATGTATTCATCAGATTTTGTCATCATTATTTAGCCTTAATACCTGAAGTAATATAAGTTTGCTGAAGAACTACCCTCTTTGGAGCAGCCATACTATATGGAAAGAATTGAGAGGATACAGCCAACCCAATTACAATAAGCTGCAACAAAAATTGCAAGATGGATGACCTAGCTAACCAGTGACCACAAACTGGTATTAGAGGGCCAACACACAAACTAGTTACAACTCCAATAGTAGCTGCCACTACAATATCTGGAATGAAATACCCTGCAAGAACGTTTGATAATTATAAATTTTTCCAGCGATTTTTGGAATAACCAGACTAATTATATATATATATATATAAAGAGAGAGAGGATACAAAAGGTGTTAAAAATATATATAAATAGAAGGTACAAATAAACGTGAACAAAGTCTGATGCAGCCTCAAAATGTTTTAATATTGAGAAAAATAACAATATGAAGACTTCAATGTGAGAAATGGGAATTCCAGAAAAGCAGTTTATAAGAATGGCTGAACTGACTAAGATCTTATTTGATGACCATTTTGCAATGTTACTCCTGCATGGTACACATGAAAAGGGGACACTTAGAATCCCACATGCCTTTGTGCATTAGAAACTATTTTGGTCAGCGAAGCTACAGAAATGATAAGGAGAAGCTGAACTAGATATTAGATGGAAAAATATTCCAGTTCAAGATACTGACCGTATGGAGGTGGAATGGAACCCATCATACCCATCTTCTCAATTAAAAATTGGGCAAGGAAGCCTCCAAAATAAACAGCGTATGCAAGGTATGGAACCATTGGTAACACATAAAACAATGTTGACCTAACAGATAAAATTTGATCAGACGACTATATATAATTTTTTTTCACCAATTTCATTCAGTTTAACAACAGGAGCACTGATAAGATATGGTTGTTCGAGGGGATAAATTCATTCAAATAAAAGAACAAATACAAGGAATAAAACCAGACTCATCAGCTGTGTGTGCATGAAAGAATATTTATCTACCAGCTAAGAATCCAATTACAAATTGGTTTACAATTAAACTAATAGACTCAATAAATAAACTTAAACTGAACACGCATACTCAGTCCATAAAAAAACATGCCTACAAGATACCTAAATTCTTACTTGCATCCGTTATACAATGGAGAAAAATGATTAATATTTGGAGAAGCCATGGGACAAGGAGATGTGATAAGTGGTTAGTAAAACATATATGCAAAAGGCCTCTTTTTCATTGGTGAAGAAGATAAAGATATAAAGGATGTTGCAAAAGATTATTGGAATGAATATTCATAATATGTTCGACTTGCTTTTTAAGCATGAAATTGCAGACTGCATAGACATAATAGATCTTAGATTCTCTACGTAGACATTTGTTTCAAGATGTTGCATCCTTAAAAATATTAATTGGAACCTTGGTGCTTATTAACTTTATTAACTTTATTGTGTTTATCGTGTCCTAATATTTTGAACAATAACATATAAATGTGTCCAGACCATAAACAATATTATGGTTTGTCACATATTCCAGGTTAATGGCTCATGATAATCAAAGTAGGATTTTATTCAGCTTCTGACCACACTAGTAATACTACCTCCCATCTGACAGGAAATAATCACAGAGGAAGGTATTATTTAATGATTACTGTATAATAACATCAGGTGGTAACCTTTTACTTTGAAATGATATCATAAGCATCAGCAAGTCATAATACAGAACTGTAATGTGCAAATTACAACCTGAGAGACCTGCAGCCATAATATTTAGCTGCCAAGGAAAATGACAACCAGGCAGCAAGCATAGAAATGCACATGAAAAAGGTCAAGAAACCACCGCTAAGCCCTGCTATAAGATAAGCCTGCATTTAGGGAAGTGCTTTGAGCATTCAGATCTTTGAAATTCAGAACACATTAAAAACAGTTACTACAATTATAATAATAACATTAATACTGATTCTTCTATTGCAAGCCCGTTCCCTATGGTGAAATGTCTATCTTATAAACCATATCCTTCAACATACCATTGTCAAACTGGCACAGAATCCAAATGCACCCCAAAACCTTGCTTCATCAGACACTGCCTGTGAGATTAATGTATCAAATTAGACCTCGATAAGTTACAGGGGAATGTGATTTCAAATATACCTCGAAACTTTTAAAATTGTCAACTTAGACACTGAAGTGAGAATTTCAAAGGTTGCAAAATATAATATAAAGCTTTTTTAATTCAACTGAAAGGAGTATAGATACATTGGGTGCACCAAATTGCCAAATGTCATAGGATCTATAATCCAACGAACATAAAGAAGTTGATGGTACTTTTAGAACAAAACTATCCAAGTTTACACATGCATGTATGCAGCCTCGTGGGACAAGGGGTGCACCGTACAGGCTTGTGTGCTTATGTGCCTTTACATTCAGTACATAACCCTCGGTAACAATACATTATCTAAACTGTTCTCCTTCCAAGAAATCACAATGTAAATCACATCAAGACAGAATCAAGTAACTTAGAAGAATCTAAAATAAAAAATTGAATAACTTTTCTGCAATGAAGGAAATCCTGTGGCAGATCCATAGTGTATACAAATAAGTCCACTAAGCCTATGGAGTGGAGTAAATGACTAGTGAGATATATTTTACTAAGCATACAAATGCAAAACCAGTTGACTAGTGAGATACATTCTTTTTGCACTACCTGTACACTTCAAGTCCATTTGCTTATTCCAATATAGGCTACATCACTTGACTCAAAATTCTCGCATCCAGAGATAGAACTTTGTGCCAAAAACCCCCAAGTTACCCACAAAGTCCCAACCCCTTCACCAGAATAAGACACAGCTTTACAGATCACACCTTTTCTTTTCAATACTAATGTACAACAATTGAAAACCAGCATTTTAAACACAAATTTTAAAGCAAATAATTTGATGAACAAGTATTACTATGGTATCTCGTCAAATTTTAGCCTGATATCCATCATTCAGTTATGATTCTGACAAGGTGAGATGAAGGAAAAAGACTGAATGGAAGAGCAAATTGATAGTAAAGTACATCCGACCAGCATAAAAAAAAGGCACCTGGAATCAGAGCTCTTAAGTAGATAGACAAGTATTACTCGTTTTATCTAAAGAGAATACCAAATTTTAGATACCAAATTAGTATTGCACCTCTTTTGAGGTCTGAAGAATTGAAACATCTTGAGAGAGAGGAAAGTATCGCCAAAAAGTTCTTGGAATCAAAAGACCAACTAGTGAGCAGGGGACGAACATCACATAAGCCAAGTATGGATGTGAAAACCTGCATTAAGATAAGAATGTCAATTAGAACATAAACATTGCTTCAACATCATCAAATAAACTATGGCCAACAGATTATTTCCGAAAAACCATGGCCAACAGAAAGGTCCTCCATGCTACTTTGATACCATAGCAACATGAATGAAATCTCATACTATTTATTAACAAATCATGCAAGAATGTATCTATATACATATCTATTGCTATCTATCTGTCTATAGAGAGAGAGAAAGGCTGCGGGCTAGTAAAACAGAGAAAATACTCACCAGTTCATCGAATAATTGGTGAATAGCAATCTTAGGATGGAAAACATAATTGGAGAAACAATTGCAAGAAAGACCCCCAATGTATGAAACAGAAACCCTGAAAATCAAAGAACAAACAATGTTGATTCACACAATGTTTGCATGCTTTCACAATAAACTTTGAAATATTATGCAAAATGATAAATCAAAACATTAAAGTTGATGTATAATTGAAAAGCAAAGCAGACGAGAAGTTGAAATGTTTTTTACAAAAAGAAAATTCAGCAGAAATTGTTTACCTTTTACCAAATCAAAAAATGTTGCCAGGCATGAAGTCATGCTAAAATTCTGTAACCTCAAAAGGAATGGCAATACTATGAAGACAGCTATGGGAATTCTGTGAAGTACCAGAGCCAGCCTTCTAGAATAAAATACCTAAAATTCGTGGCTAGTAACAGCAATCATTAAGTTCATACTTGTAAAATAACCAAAGTGCGACAATATTCAAGGCATACGCCACATACCATAAACCATGAGAGGTAATCAAAGAAAATAGCTCCATCATCTTTTTCCTGATGGATAGTAATTTCAGGAGATGCTTGCTTATAAAAATTATGAAGCCTCGAAGAATTCGTGAAGCCCTTTATTATGCTGAACAAATTGTCTCCCCGTGCTTGGACGCTTCCAGGTCTGTAGGCAATTTAACATCTCAGAAAAATTTGAAGAACAAAAATACATGAAAATCCAAATCATGTATATGTACCAAAACAGCAGATGATTAGCATACAATAGTCTCTCCACTGTATCATATGAGGTATGGTAAAAGTAACCACCAAAAAGAAAGATAATATCTAGGCCAGGAATGTTGCCATAATCCTGTGAAAATATCCTATAATCTGTATCTCCGGGAATGACTGGAAACACATCCTGCATGCCAAATGGAACATCCGATAAAACAGAATACAAATGAAAAATACAGCAGTTCTATTAATTGGATGCACAACCTTGAAAACAAAGAAATATATTTAATCTAGTAGATAAAATGTAAAACAACAACCTGTTGGTTCAACAGTGTATTTATGTCTACATCTAGAAATGAAAACAACTAATCTTTATTTGAAACTAAGATCTTCCATTGCAACTTCCAAACACAAAATTGGAGAGGAATAATAGTTGAAGAAGAACCTGAGCAGCACTATGTGCCATGGGGTACACAGCAGACTGAGCATAGACTTGTGAAGGCCAAGAGTCAGGTCCAGATTGACAAACTAAATCTATTAATTAAAAACGCCCAAATTAGGGAACATTTATGTGACATGCAACATACATTGAAATTATATTTTTATTTTTTATTTATTAAAAAAAGGTCAAGTTTTTCAGCTGGTCGTATATTTCTAATTAGTTTGTAAATGAAAATTGAGTCAACACATGCATTACCATCCATTTCAACGAGGATCATTCTAACAATTTTGAAGGTCAAATATTTCGTTGAAAAATACATAACTCGCACATCATCTCCATTTTTTCTGGTGAGTACTCTTTTTCTTTTTTTTTTTTCTTTTTTTTGGGAGTCGGAGCTTTGCTCTCCTATACCTAGTGGCACCCACGCCCGCCCCAAGGCCCAGACCCGGTAGACATCAAGGATTTTTTGTGTTAAGCTCACCCAAAGGTTCGAACTCGAGACCTCTAAACCAGTATGACCAAGAGACCTCAAGCTCTTGCCAACTGGGCTGCCACTTGAGGGCTTGTGAGTACTCTTTTTCTTGAAATTCAATTGATGAACAAAGGTCATTTTGTAGGCCATTGTCTACTAAAATATAAAACTTATCCATAAAAGGACAAGACTTTAGGATTTCTAGTACCATACCAATCAATATAAATTATTTCTTACCTAAACCTCCTGTCCCAGATGCTTCAATATTTACAAAAGCTCCAATTGTATCGTGCCATCTATGTTTCTCCATAAATCCATGTGCACCCTATTACAGCATAGGTGAAATGCTCACTGTGAGAAAGAAAACATTAAATAGCCAGACCAAAAGGGCAGGACTGTTCAAAACTGACTTAAAATAACGTCAGAACAAAGATAAAGCCCTACATGAACGTCTAGCATGTGTTTGAAACCAACTCAAATCAAAATGCTTTAAATTCGACATCTAACATAGCAGCCATTATTTCGCAACTTCTAAACAAGCAGAAAAAAGGAAAAATAGACTTTTGTCTCATGTATTGTGCTTCCATCTAAATCACGATTTATAATCATGAGGCTTCCTCAAAGTAAAATAATAAAGGGATGTTACAGTTTATTTCTAGTTATGAACCAAAAAACCGAATGCCTACCAACAAAAAAAGCTCTTCTGCACCGTTGAAAATAAAAATAACAGGACGAGGAGGAACCCATTCAGAGTCTACAATAAGTCTAGAAACTTCCAGCATTGATCCTGTGGCAGTGAAATATATGATAAGAAAGTGTTATAATCAATCAAAAGAGTGTTAAGTTACTCTTCTTTGGCAAAGGTTTTCCAGTACCCACCAACACATGTGCCACAGTCACCAGCGCCCGGCGAACCAAGTGGACTATCAAAATGGCCATTTATTAGGACCGACGGGTCGGTGTCTTCCGAATCAACTGATGCAATTCTGTCATCCAACAAGAGTGAAGTCATAGTAGATTATAAATACTACCCGAATAAGCTATGCTTTGTTATTCGCAAGTTGGGACATGAACCACAATACGTAGATGGCTGATCCCACATCACAAATTCTTTCGTTCAGAGACAAAATATTATAAACCGTACCCAATTCAATTATATATTTGAAAATTAAACACCAAATATACCTCATTAATATATTAGTGTGGTCTCGATATCCCAGTGATATGCTATGGCCCAGAAACATCATATTAAAGGAACCATCGACAACGGTCTCCTCGACCTCGATTCTGCGTGATAAACAACTTCAGCGAATCAACAATCAAACTTCAACTAACAAGAAGCACATGCAAATACGATACAGCGGACCACTCCGTCAGTATAAAACAACAGAAACAATTCAACGCTAAAAAGCTTCACTAGTTGACATGAGAAACCACGCTGACCGAAATTTAGTACTGGCGCGTTCCTTCATCATCTCCAGCTGCCCCTTTATATACCGAGCAGCTTCTCTTAACCCAGGACGACCCTCCTACAAAGAAAAAGTATAAATGTACTCAAAAGTAATACTTACGAACACATTAAGCTGTTTATTCATCACAAAACAATCATATGTATCTTCCCTTGGACGCGTTAGTGGTCACCAGATTAAATAACCCACACTGAGTAAACTCAAAACAACATATGAAATGAAGTTTCACAGTAGAAACCAAGTTAACAGCATGCGAACGCCGGCATACCTGGCGACCATCGATCTCCTGAGACAAAATTCGCACATGCTCGACCGCTCTGGCTTCGGAGAAACGGTGAAGAGGCGCATCAATTTCGAGCGGCTTAACAAACTTCATGTGAACAATGGAGTGAACCAGCATCGACATGAGGCCATACATGACGGCCAAACAGAGCAATAGCTTAAAGCCAGTCGCATCATCTGAAGTGAACCTCGAGGCCATAGCCACTCGCTGACGATCTGAATCTGAACTCTGCAAAATTGGCGCGACGATGCCAACGTAAAGTAATTTGTAAACTCCAATTTCTCTGTGCCTTTCTATTTATATACAATGATTAAGATGAAGATTATGTGCTAATCATCGGTAAATCCTAGGTAAGCGGCGAATTACAGAGACGATCTGGTTAGAACGACGTCGTAATGATGCGTTGTGGAGGGGTAATTATCTGTTTCGCGTGCGTTTTGATGATAATACGTCCATTCAATCGTGGCCGTTTAAATGACATCATGCGACTTCGGATTTCTGTGGATGGTGACGATTGCGTAGATCGAAAGGGGGCGGTTGGAATTGATATGCATCCAAAAAAGTCTGTTTGGTAATTTAAATGAATTTCAACACTCTGCTTTTCTTTTTTCTTTTTTCTTTTTTCATTTTTTTAAATAAACCTGTTTTTATGACTCTTCCAATTTTTAGTCTTGAAATTTTGAAAGACGTCTTTAAAGTTTTTTTCCTTTTCGAGAACCAAAACGTTTTTTAAGTTGATAATTAATTCTATTTATGCATGGATGTCGTTATGTGTCAATGTCAATTCTAGTTTTAGTTTCAAGTTATAAATTTTTAAATTCAAATATGCAATTTTATTATGATGAGGTTGGTTCAACTTGTAAAATATTTAAGTGAACCTACTGTTTTTTATATGCATTTTATGAATAGTTCAATTTTAGAAATTTAAATTATAAATTGATTGATTTGTTATCCAATATTATTATATATTTTTTTTAAATATGATAGGCATTGTGTGTAGTAATTTTTGTCTAGAATCTCACGATGCATAAAATCTCATAAAGTGTTTTAATATTATAAATCATTTGTTGGACTAAAAATAATATTAAAAAGATTGTGAAACTTGAATGGATAAATAATCTATAAACAAATACAAAAATCAGTGCAAACAAGTGAAAATAATTAGGTAACTGTTCCATATAAATTTAAGTATTTGTTTGACTATAAGTAATATGGACAGATAACGGTGGAATTTACTTGATACACCGTTTATCGTTGTTAATCGGCTTAAACAAGTTATTTCAAGCTTTTAAGTTTGTTTGTCGATTAGTAAATCATAATCAAACATCACAATCTAATTGCTAAACTCGTTTGGAGCTAAAGTTGGATAAACTTTACGTGTTATATTGTCAGTTTGATTCATACCGACATTGCATATACATGTCATTTAAATTCTTATTTACTGACAAATAAATTATGATAACTTTGTTTTAGTTTACTTAAAGCATGACATCAAGATTATTGGGAGGTAAGGTAACGAGTCGCATGGGATGAGCTTAGCATGGATGCCCGATGAGCTCTCAAGTCGATGTAAATGGACTTCCCTCATAGTAAACGAACTGCACCCAAGCTCACAAGGAGCGAGCTCTTAACATTGTTGTCTTATTAACATTAAAAGGTAGCTCACCTATGTAGAAATCAGTTATACAATTGACACGATGGGTAACCGCACGCTTATCATCTAAAATTTACATATTGACTCCACTCAATCGATTATAACTACCTAGCTCAAACTCGCACTAAACTAAGTTTTGGAGTGTTCTTCTTGTTTTTATATGTCTCCCTCTTTCAATTTGCTATAAGGTAGTTCACTATAGTGAAGTTCATGTTGGTCTTCGACGGTTGACACAAATCAGTATCAACATTAATTGTGTTTTAAACATTTTCAAATATAACATTAATACACACAGGCGTGGTGAAATCTATTTGTTCATTTATTTTTTCATTTTATGAATCAAATATACGACTTTTTTTAAGCGTTGGAGTCAATTGAGAAAATTTTTAAACACATTCGCAAATACTTAGTAGACACCATTCTTAAAAATGAATAAATCATACCTTATAATTTAGGAGAACATTCAATTTATACACCCGAACATAAGTGGGCAAATAATTTATAACCATAAAATTTAAATCTTAAACTCGAATAAAAAAAAATTGCAATTTAATAAAATATTTTTGAATAGACAGTAAACTTAATATTCTCATTTAGCTAATTTTATTTTTCACGTCACTAATCATGTGAATATCTTAAATTAGTCAAATTCGAACATTTTGTTGCTAAATTTGAGCTTTCCTTACATACTTGATTTTGTAGTTAGATTTTAGTAGTTCTGTAGTTGAGTATGAAATGTTTTTCCAAAACGATTCTGTTAGTTGAATTCTGTAACCAGAATCAGTTTAAGATGGTAATTGTAATTGATTTGATTTACCCAGCAAGTTAAAAATATAAAATTGTTGTTTTTTCGTTATAATTTAACATTTTATTGGATTAAAAGAAAATAAAAATCAATGCGTTTCGTATTTTCAACGCAACGGTGGAGCGAACCGGCTGGTTAGATGTAAGAACTGGGTTCATCAAGAAACTGTGGCGGGAGATCTCCGGAAAATGTATCGGAAAGCTATAATCTTCCTCACTTTCTTTGTAATCTTCTTCATTTCTTGTTATGTAATCGTCGGAAGCGTCGACATCAGATCATACTTCTTCCCTCTGCTTCAATCTCAGCCAATTTCCTCCTCCCCCTGCGCCGCCGAGCCTCCTCTCAGAGTCTACATGTACGACCTTCCGCGTCGCTTCAATGTCGGGATACTCAATCGCCGGAACTTGGACCAGACTCCGGTGACCGCCTCCACTTGGCCGCCGTGGCCCAGAAACTCGGGGTTGAAGAGGCAGCATAGTGTGGAGTACTGGATGATGGGTTCGCTTTTACACGAAGATAGCGGCGATGGGAGAGACGCGGTTAGAGTTATGGATCCGGAGAATGCCGATGCTTTCTTTGTGCCGTTTTTCTCTTCATTGAGTTTCAATTCACATGGACGCAACATGACCGATCCGGCTACGGAGGTTGATCACCAATTGCAGGTACCTACCGCTTGATTATACTGTTTCAAGTTCGTGGTTCTTCTGGAATTCTATAATTTTCTTGAACCATGGGAATGCTCTCTCTGTGACTTCGTATCATTGGGTTCGGGAGGGCTTTTCCGAGTGGGGTTCTAGTATAATTCTAGAAGGCACTGAATGTATTAGCCGGACCATGTCGAGTAGGTTCCAAATTGATTGCTGCTTTTAGCTGATTCTATTGCAGTTTATGGTATCAATTGTCATGTTTGGCTGGGTTGTGATGATGTTCAATTTCCATTTTCGCTTTGATTTGTGTGCAAAGGGGGAAATCTGTACTGCGATATTTGTTATAATTGACCCATTTTTACCATTTTTGGAATGAGGGAATTTTGAGATCCAGGGATAGACCCGGAGGTTTATACAAGCAAGGAGGGCAAATCTTGTGGTTCCAAATCTTGTCAATTTTTCTGCTTCTTATTAACTATCGCATTAGCTAAACCACGGTAGTTGACTTGTCACTGAAGGGGCAATGAACTTATTGTCAACATATCCACGCTTTGAGAAAACTATTCATCTGATCACGATGTCTTCTTACATTTTGGTACACTCCAGCAGTTGCTTCATGAAACGTAGGTTCCATCCCTAGTCGTTTTTCGAAGAAAGAAACGTTACGTTCGTTGGAATTCTCACCTCAGAGATTTATAGATTTGGGTTCACTTGTAATTGTATTCTTCTGCCTGTCAGCATCTATCTGTCTTACTATATGGTTTTTTTCTTAGTTTAAAATTTGATATTCTCAGGAAATTTGATTTGATGTGTCGTGTAGATAAAGTGAATTCTAATTTGATAGCTTTTGATCATTTGACCGATGTTTATTCAGATTGACCTTGTGAAATTCTTGAGTGAATCAAAGTATTGGCAGAGGTCTAAGGGCAGAGACCATGTCATTCCCATGACACATCCTAATGCTTTCAGATTTCTCCGAGAGCAGATGAATGCCTCAATTCAAATTGTAGTGGATTTTGGCCGCTATCCAAAAGCCATGTCAAATTTGGGCAAAGACGTGGTAGCACCATATGTGCATGTGGTGAGTTCTTTCATAGACGACAACCCTCCAGACCCGTTCGTGTCTCGCAAAACACTGCTCTTCTTTCAGGGAAAGACGTTCAGAAAAGATGTAAGTTTACTGAAGTTTCATGATTGACATGACACATACCCTCCCATTCGTACACCGGGTAGAATTGTGTTTTGATGTGGTATTGTTGGTTACTGATTTTCTATTTAAATCAATATGTTTCAGGATGGCATTATTCGCGTCAAACTGGCAAAGATATTAAATGGTTATGACGATGTTCACTACGAACGTAGTGCTGCAACAGAGAAAAGCATAAAAACGGTATGATGTAGGTGCAGTTAGCTTGTTACTAAATAATTTCTATTTGAATATTATATTTGTATTAGGAAGACTTTATGCATCTACTCCTCTGATGCTCTAAAACTTGTAAACTATCTGATACCTTTAATCCAAACCAAACATCAAAACCTCGTTTCTTATCCAAGCTTCTTTTTCAATTTATTTTGTTATGCTTTGAGTTGAAATCCTGTAATCCTCATGAAAAAATACAAGTTGTTTTTTTATTGCAGTAGTTTTGGATGGTTAGGAAAAATAGTAGCAGTTGAAGAAACAAGATAATGTTGTAAAAAACAGATACTATTTTGGTTTTTTAATTTCAGTTCTGTGGGTATCTAGTGGAATATCTAGGAGTTTGGGCTTTTTCTGTGCCCCTTGCTCGCTAAGGAAAATGAACTTTTTGAAGGGCAAAGTTAGTCTTCTTATGGATTTATCTGAAGTTTAATGGTAGGAAATAATTCAGTGTAAACTCCAGTGTATCTCATTCTTATCTCCTTTTCTGGTAACTCCAGTCTTCTCAAGGGATGCGTTCATCCAAGTTCTGTCTGCATCCCGCAGGAGACACTCCATCATCTTGTCGGCTCTTTGATGCAATTGTGAGCCACTGTGTTCCTGTTATCGTAAGTGATCAAATCGAGCTGCCATTTGAGGATGAAATCGACTACACTCAATTCTCATTGTTTTTCTCCTTCGAAGAGGCGCTACAACCAGGATACATGGTTGATAAACTCCGGCAATTTCCTAAAGACAGATGGATTGAAATGTGGAAACAACTGAAGGAAATCTCCCATCACTATGAATTTCAGTACCCTCCTGAAAAGGAAGATGCTGTGAACATGTTGTGGAGACAGGTGAAGCACAAGCTTCCCCAGGTCAAACTCGCCGTTCACAGAGGCAGACGCTTGAAAGTTCCGGACTGGTGGCGAAGAAGATGAAGACTAGAGCTTTTTTTTCCCGGTTGAGCATCTCTAAACTCTCACTTTTCTAACGATTCACAGTAAATCATCATATTTCCACATCTGTCTTCTGCTGATTTCAATAATCTTCCTCATCTCCAGCATTGTTTGATACCAAATTAGGTATTAGTCACTGTTATAGTTTCAGATCATGGAGGCTTGTACAGACATGTTGAGAAATTTTTGGCCTTTTTTTTTCACTTTTCTTTCTGCTGGATATCTGTAATAGGGAAATTTTTGTATTTTCATTGCTTGGATCATGTCATTGTCCTAAGATCCAAAATGGTTATAGATATTGTATTCTTGCAGTTATACATAGTCAATTGGAATCTTCTGCTTAGGTACAAAATGTTGGCATCATTACGTTGTACTTGATCTTCATTTGCTTTTAACTGTACTTCTGATTTTTGATTATTTGTTATTAGGAGAGCAGGTGGACCGATTAATATATAATATATTTGTTTTAAATATCAAAGGTTCGAATAGCACTGCTATAGTGGAACTAAAAAAAGGTTTAGAATCATATAATAGTTCTTTTTTTTTTAGCAAAATCATATAATAGTACTTAATACTATTAAAGGGGAAATTATAATCGATAGCAACGTTGATGCTTACATTTGAACTTTTTTTTTCACTAGGAGAATGATCTATAAATATGATAAATTTTTTTTGCGATATACACTACTTTTTTTTAAATCATTCATAAGGTATATCGCTGATACTGATACAACAATTTTATATCATTGATTCACCGTATGATTGCTATTATATTTTCAATAACTATTTGAAACATATTCTATTATAACATATATGTTTCCAATTAGGTAAAGAAATCTACTGCTTCACGAAGAATATATGCCTTAATAATTGTAAAGTTCCTCAAATGGTTGTAAAGATTAGACTGCATATTGCTGCTTAATCTTTTCATAAATGAGATTCTTTTGCTGGATTAAACTATATCGGAACTTTATTCGAACCTTAGATCTATAGAAAAATATTTCAATATAAGTTAGGACATAACAAGAGGTGAAGTACGGTTTACCATCGTAGTCGAACATTGAATAGCAGTGAAGCAAGATTTGCTATCGTAGTCGATCATAGACACGTCAACCCAACAGCGATGCACACATAGTTTTAGTTATTTATGTGATTTTTTACTCGAAAGTTGTAATGGGTAAAATTTGTAAGTACCAAGCAAGTTATATATTTTTTTTTTCTTATCTAAATTTTATATGTTTACAAGTTCTGTCTTCTAAGTTCTTCAAGCTGTGAAGTCACTTACGAGAATGTCTTTATCAATCCATTGAGTCCTTCACACTTTTGGTATCTCCAACCTCTCTCCACTCCTACTTTCAGCCTTCTGCCACAAGATTGACTCTGATATTAAAAAAAAAAACAAAAAAACAACTAACAGAATTTAAATAAATAAAAAAAAGGTAGAAAAAGTAGTGAAAAAACAAGCCTAAAATTAGAAAATTGAGGAAAGTAAAATCTTGGTTTTGCAGCAAACAATGTAAAGCAATCCCTGGTTCAAAGTAACGTAGATGGAAATTTTTCTTGTAAATATAAGTCAGAAAAAAACCAACAACATTTGTCTCACTAACATGAATATCTTGTACTCACATGCCCCAAAGACAAGACAACGATTATACTTTTGAGCCAGAAATTTGTTGGAAACATAACTTCAATAAAACCAAGCTACTATTTTATTCATTTAAGGCCGGTGTTGTATACAACCATATGGCTTGCTTGAGAATCAAGTTGAGGAAAAGGCTTTAGCTTTTATTTTTTAAGAGAACTATGAATGAGAAGGACTTGGAATAAGAGAGACCATCTTAATGGGGGGAAGAGAGGGACTTGCTGTCTTAATATTATGGAAGAAGAAATGATGGAAGAGGGAGAAGGGAAGGAAAAAGCTGAGGAGCTAAAATAAAATGGCGATCCTTGAATCCAAAGCATACACAAAACGCACTATACCCACCCTCTCTCACATACACCCTACGCTTGTCTTTTAAGCAAAAACTAAAACCCATCTCTCTCTCTCTTTCTCTTTCTCTTTCTCCAACCCACTTCCAGCTTTTGCCTGCATTTTCAGTTGATTAACTCAAACTTTGAAGGCTAGAGGTTCGGGGAAACACTCCAATCACCAAAGTTCCCAGAAAAGATGGCTTCATTCCAAACTCCTATTGGAATGCGAAGTTCCACTATGCTTGAAACTTCATGTGGATATCTACTCCAGGAGTTGCAGGCATGGATATGGAATTTGTTTGTTCCTCCTCTACTTATTTGTTTAGTTGGACATGTAATATCAGTGGCATTAACTTTAAATAAACTAATGATACACAGATGATTTGGGACGAAGTGGGAGAAGATCAGTTTGATAGAGAGAAGGTTCTTCTGAATTTGGAACAGGAGTGTCTAGAAGTTTACCGGAAAAAAGTTGATGGTGCGAATGTGTCGAGAGCTCGACTCCATCAGGAACTTGCAGAAGCTGAGGCTGAGTTTACCCAACTTCTCTTGTCCCTTGGAGAACGTTCTCTTCCTGGACGGGTACGCCATGATTATCCTCTAAACCTGTTCCATCAGTTGAAATCATGACTTAAAAATATGCAACTATCATAATATAATCATAGCAGCAGTCATTTTTATATTTGATATGATATGTCCCGAGTTCTCACCCAATTGTTTGTGTTGATTGGACGTGTCTGATCAGCCAGAAAAGATGGCGGGAACTTTGAAAGAGCAGCTTGATTCAATAACTCCAGCTCTGAGGGAGATGCGGCTGAGAAAAGAAGAGAGGATGAAACAGTTCAAAGCCGTACAAGGACAAATCCTGAAAATTTCTGCAGAAATAGGGGGTCAATCAGAGTGTGATGACTCGTCTCCTGTTGTCATAGTGAATGAGAATGATCTCTCTCTGAAGAAACTTGAAGAATATCAGAATGAGTTACAAAGACTTCACAGTGAAAAGGTGCTAATTTCAGCCATATAATTAAGATTCTACTATAAAATAGAAGCACACGCTCACTATTTTCAACTTCTAAGTTCTTTTACATACCAGTTTTTTTGGATTTTTTTTTTTGGATAGAATGAAAGGCTTCAGAGAGTGGAGAAATATATAGAGACAGTCCACAAACTGTCTGCAACACTGGGGATGGATGCTTCCACGATTATCACCAAGATTCATCCAAGCTTGGATGACCCATCTGGAATATCAAAGAACATTAGCGACTCCATTTTAGAAAAGCTTAAGCGCACAGTGGAGTCTCTTAAAGAAGAAAAGCAGCAACGGCTTGAAAAGGTGAGGAAACTTATACTTACCCAACAACATATTTATGCTACATCCCCAGGAGATAAATATAAGTAGTAGCACAATTGTTCAAGGGTATCAAAATCATAAAAGCATCACAAAGTGAAACATAGCTGTTATTGTTGTATCAAAAGCACAAAAAATCAAAAAAACCAAGTGAAGCCAACAGTTACAGTATACCTACACTACACTTAAATCTAATGGTTTGAATCTTCAAATTGCAACTGTTCCAATACTGTAAACAAATCACTGTTTGATAAATTTCTGAAATGTTTTCCGCAGCTTCACAAACTTGGGAAAGCATTAACAAACTTGTGGGATCTTATGGATTCACCTTATGGTGATCGCAGACTGTTTTCCCATGTAACTCGTCTGCTATCAGTCTCATCGCCAGAAATATCTGATCCCGGGAGCCTTGCAGTATATATAATCGAGCAGGTACCATATAGTATATACAACATGTGGTAAAGGTAAATAGAAAATATAATGAATTAGGTGACAATTTTGTGAAAAAAAAATATTCTAGGCTGAGGCTGAAGTCAAGAGACTTGATCAACTAAAAGCAAGCAAGATGAAAGAGCTATTTATCAAGAAACAGAAGGAGCTGGAAGACATATGTAACAAATCGCATATGGAGATACCTTCAAGATCGGAAATGGAAAAAATAATAAATCTCATTAATTCTGGTACAGTGTGCAATGGCATCAATGCTAAAGAATATCATGTACTTTATACAAATCAAAAGTAATTCAAAAACTGACTTCTATGTACTGCAAAAGGGGAAATTGACCATGCCAATCTCCTCACAAGCATGGATGAACAGATATCAAGAGCAAAAGAAGAAGCATCTAGCCGGAAGACTATAATGGAGAAAGTGGAGAAATGGATGTTAGCATGTGATGAGGAGCGCTGGTTGGAAGAATATAGCATGGTTGGTAACTTTCCTGCAATTATGTAAACACAATTACTTTACTGTAATCTTAATCATAGATATTAAATATACAAATGAACTTTCAGGATCAAAGCCGATACTCAGTCAGCAGAGGTGCTCACAAGAATCTCAGACGTGCAGAACGAGCTAGAATAACAGTCAACAAAATTCCAGGTAATATCAGCAATAATTTCTATGAACTGCAAGGAAGGCTTTAAAGATGGGTTGTCTGCTTAAATTGGCAAGACCATCTTTCACTACAGTATCTTTCCCGGCCAAAGAGATGTGAGCTTCTTGAAATTTGAACATATAAATAGGATTTTAGATGACTTCACCATCTCTCTACTCTTGAAAATGATGTAAACTGCAGCTTTGGTGGAATTGCTTTTGGTAAAGACTACGAGTTGGGAGGCAGAAAGAAGTAAAGTGTTCTTGTATGATGAGGTAAGTTATATAATTGCCTGCAACAATTATGTCGTTTCTCATGTGGTAACCATCATTTGAGAAAATGATTCTAATTCTCATAAATGATCTTCTAAAAGCATTCAACTAAGAGCCTAAACTAGTGCGACGTTCAAGGTAGAAAAAGAAAATCAGAAGCAGAGACATATATCAATTGAGATACGTGCCCAGGCAATTTCAAATAAAATGAATGTAGTAAACACACAAAATTCCCAAATTTTAAGCATGTAGAGAATCCGTGACTTCTCCATAAAAGAAATACTGGTTCTTATTCATGTCACCCTGCAAAAAATACAAAGTTATCACTTATTATCCCCTTTTCAGGTGCCTTTGCTAGCGATGTTGGAAGAATACAATGCCCTGAGACAGGAAAAGGAGGAGGAGAAGAGGAGACTAAGGGTAAGTAAACCGGACACGTTGCACTGCAGCAAACTTTAAATCTGAATCTGCTATCTAAAACATGTCAAAAGCGGATCTCTTTTTCCCCCACAACAACGTCTCATAATTTGAACTACTCTGCTGCAAAAGCTAATTTACCAACTGCTCGTAGATGGTGTGGTTTCAAATGATGGTTTTTCTATCAGGAGAAGAAAAAAGTGCAAACCCAGGTTGTAATCGAGCCAGAAAACTTCTATGGACCCAGGCCAAGCACCAGCAGTCGGCGTCTTTCAAATGCTAGCATTAATGGAGGTTATAGCAATGCCATGGCTTTGAACAGAAGGCTTTCTCTAGGAATCCAGCAATTGGGATCAAACAGCATGAATTCAGCAACTCAAGGCATCTCATTCATAAAGGAGGGGAAAGTCTCACCTGGACAAAATATGACTCTTCGACACACCCTTGTTTCTCAGGTCAGAGATGAAACAGCTTCAGTGGTATCCACATTTTCTGGCCCAATATCCCCTTAGAGTCTCACTACATGACTTCAAGTTCAAATGTCACTGAAAAAGATAATCCCACAGAATAAAGTTTGAGAGAACCATTCTAGCCTGCGAATAAGCTTATTTCTTAACCGAAGATAGAGAAGATACTCGAGTATTTATTCTATCTTTAAGTTTTTTTCTTCTTCAAGTGAATCTTTCCTGTACAAACCTCATCTAGGTCCTCAAAATAATGTTTATACTTAGAGAATGAAAGTCAACCTCCCCGCCCCTCATTTTGATTGTCTACATTGTATTAAATTTCATCTTAATTGTGTCTATCTATAGTTTTGAGCTTTGCCCTCATTGTGCAATACCTAGATGGCATGTTCTTGAAATGACTAACATAATATTCATCGCGTTCAATAACAAACAGATTTTCTCATCTAATGATAAAATATAGACTTCCTTGCATACAAACGCTAGAAAGTAAAAACTATAAAATGTGCTTTGTGAGCTTTTGCCTGTTGAATCTCGAGCGCCTACGACTCGTTGTTCTCATCCGACGTTGTCTTCGCTGGCTTGCGAAAGAAATCGTCGATTCGACGGGTTCCCTCGGGAGCTGCTTTGTCGGCGGCAGTGCGGGTGCGATTCTCGTTCTTCGCCGGAGCATCCGACGGCTGAGGTGGAAGAGGTAGCGAATCGAGGAGAAAATCACTGATCGGTCGATGCCTTTTGACGGCGATTCGGATGTGTTCAAGCTTAACTGTCTTCCGTTTCTTCTCCGTGGCGACTTCTGCAGACTTTTCAGCGAGAAGCTTCAGGAAGAGATCGGTGGCGCATGAGACAAGAAATAGTGCTTCAGAGTTCACTTTGCATACGTCCTTGTCCACCTTCATTATCTTCTTGACTCGTCCGGTCGGAATTTCGGGACGGATAGCCTCCCCGGACTCTTCTTCGGCCATGGCCGGAATCGGCAAGAACTCGATGGCTGAAAAATGGCCTTCCGTGTAGCGCAGATTGATCAGATGATGCAGATCAATGGAAACCTGGGGATTTTGTAGTGGCGGGAAGATGGGGCTCGAATTTTCTATCTGACGAAAATATCCCCGTAGTATTGTTTGGCTCTCCAGGCTTGGAGCGGTCTTTTCGAATTGTCGTAGGGGTTCTTTGGGCATTTAACTAAACCGCAGTTCGTCCTTCAGGAGTTTTTCCCGCCATAATTTTTTTTTTCCTATTCTTTACTTGTACAAAATTAGTGGGTAATATACTTGACGAGTTTGTTTGTTTAATATTTAAAAATTCAAAATTTCGATCATAGCTTTAGATTTTGAGCTATGCTTAGAGTATGAGTTTGATTAAGTGATATAGTTTGCCATTAATTTTATAGTTTATAAATTTCGGTAAAATATACCTGTAAACAATTACATTTTCATTATTGAATTTAGCATAATTCAATGACTACTAGATATATGTATGTTTGTTTAGAATAGTTACTTCTAGTATTTTCATTGGAGTTAGTAATGTAATTGTTATTTTAATAAATAGTATGAGTGTTTGTTCCAAATTTAACTAAATTTAAAGTTATTTGTAGTGAGACATTCAATGTGACTTTGTCTATTTGTCCTGTGTGTGTAATTGGTCATTTTATTGTGATCGCCTTGCACCTCGTGCCAACATATGATTGGAATAAATCTCGTTTATATCATTAGTTTTGAACTTTCAATCTCATCCTGTAGTTCAATTGATGAGTGCTCGATCAACAAGATATACAAATATATGTTTGGATCGTGTACGATGTCGTCCACACTTATTGTCTTTTATATATACAAATTTTCTATAATAGGTTCGATGTTTCTCTATATAAAACATAATTCTATTGAATAAGTACATAATTAGTAAAGTTTCTTTCTATCTCGTCTCCATTTTAAAAGATTGGGTTATGAAAAATATTCAATCAAGGATCGAGAACCACGTTGCGGTAATCATAATGGAACATACCAGAGATGCATCATATATTGTTAATAAAACATATGTACAGGTTGGGCATTTAGGTATTCAACCCTATTTTAGTGGAATAATGTACTCTTTATTCCATCAATTGGTTTGCATATTACAATAACGTTCAAATGACTGTTCAACGTACTTTTGTCTCTGAATGGTTGAGAAAATGTAAGTCTCTTTATGTTTTCTCTTATATCTATCATATTTAGCTACATAATAATGTTGTCACCAACGAGGCACCGTTATCCACTCAATATATATATATATATATATATATATATATATATATATATATATATTAATATAACATGTAAGGTGGATGATTGAACTCACAAGTCATAACCTATTGGTTTAAGATAAATGTCAGTTACCGCAGAGCTATCTGCTCAAGTTATGCATAAATAATCAATTATGTGCTTATTCCATAGGTATACAAACTCATCAAACAAAATAAAACAATGGTTTGTTTTGTTTGCAAAACTCAAAACATCAACCATAGTTAGTTTTACTATTATATGAACTATCATATACCAAATTTTATTTTATCGACGTATATCAATGATATAGTCTATCATGTGTAAAGTATATCAATAATATGACATGTGAGTAATGAATGTTTGCTATGAGTAGACTACTTTATAAAAGATACCTGAGTGGGTTTGAGTTGGTTTTCCATTTATTTATTTAACACATCTATAAATCTATAATACTTATGCTATATTTAGAATTAATTAGTGTGTTGGTATATTAGAAATTACTAAAATTTTAAAAAGTACGGTAAATAATTAACACAAACATAATTCAATTGGTTAATCGGTTAAAAGAGGGGAGATTCCAATCCCACCAGTTGTGTTATTGAAAAAGTAAAGCCATACATATGGATCATGGATGCAAGAGATTTATCATCTATGTGATAATTGATTCGAACTATTTTTCAGAATTACGGCAATAATATAATAAATAATAATAATAATAATAATAATATATGTCGACAAGATCACCGACTTGTCGGCTCCAGTCAGCAGGTGAGTCTCTCGGGTAGTCGGACGCGCTCTGTCGCCGTGAAAATACTCAAGAATTTTCCTCCCGCTGTTTTTGCCACAGAATGTAAGTCTCTCGCAAGTCAAATTTCTGGTCGTCTTTCATCAGATCGTCACTTAGGAAATTGAAAATTTTCGCATCCATGGGGCTAATTGTTCAAGCTCCACACAATGGATATAATTGCGATGCCCTAATTTGTGGTGCGACAGGAGGGCTTCCATTAATCGACCTCCGACGCCCGAAGCCGAGGATGATCGAGATCAGCAGCTTACTTTTCAAGAAACAATCAATATCAAGGTCTGCATTTTTCCTCGGTGTGTTCGTTTTCTGTAGGACCTTGATTGAATTTCCTTGTTTCTCTGTGCATAGCTGATTGAAAGTGGCGAAAAAGAGCGGCTCAAAGAGCTCTTGAGAGAGAGGCTTATCGAATGCGGATGGAAAGATGAAATGAAAGCCCTTTGCAGGTTTCCTCCATTCACTCTTTTTCGTGTTAGCAATTTAACATGTTGTTCCGCACTTCATAATTCATGTGTGATCATTTCTGTGCTGCTGTTCCATCGTTAAGGGTGATAGTATATTTTCAGTTTAGGTACAAATAAGTACGTCTATTAATCGTTAATTAACGAGAAATTGTTGAAAGGAAAGTTCCAGTATGCCCATTTCTTGTCAGTAGAGCTGGTGATATTTGAAATGATGTCCTAAAAATCTGGACGAGTAAGGCAGTTCATGGCTTGATGGGTGAAGACAGGTCTAAGATTAATTAAAATGGCCATTTGAACTGAACTAATTCAAGTTTTGTGTGATTTAAGATTCTTTGCAGGTCTTTTACTAGCTCTTCAATTGGACCTACTTATGCTCATTTTAAGTCTTTCATTTCTTGAGGCTCAGATTTCTCTCTCCCTATTGTTTCTCCAGGGCATATGTAAGGAAGAAGGGAAGGAACAATGTCAGTGTCGACGACCTTGTGCAGGTCATTACTCCAAAAGGCAGAGGTTGGTTTTCACTTTCCATTTTAGAAGTGGTTGCTATCAGTAACATTTATCATAAATATCGCAATAAATTTTTTTTTTTTATAAATCGACCTGAAAAAAAAATTGTATTTTTTGTCTAACAACTTAAATAAGGTATAATGCAGCAGACAATTCTAGGCTTATGGCATTGCAATTTGCAATAAGTCCCCTCACATTTCTTATTAAATTATCAGCTTCTTGAACCAATAAACTGCTCATTCTGGAAGTTGTGGTTTTGGTACATCACACTACCCCCTCTACATGGAAAGAAAAACGATATTTCATTCTACTGCAAATACTACACATGATCATTCGACTTCTAACACTAACCACCAGTTCTCCACATTTGATCGCCTTTTCTTTTATGGTTTAAATTGTGTACGATCCAATATGTATATTGTTATATCGAGTGCGTGAAATCATGAAGATTGTGAGAACCCAGTTCTTTTGGTGATCACGGTGGTCATTCTTGCTGTTTGTTATCTTTTTATTTCTTGTGTGGTTAAAGAAAAGAGACGAGACTTCAGATGAGGATTCTACATATGCTTTATGCTGATAAGTGCAAGAGTTACAATCAGATGTTTAATGTTTAATTTGCACCCGTATATTTTCAATAAATAAATTATGATAGCTTTCTGATAGCCACTAGTGATTTAGATACTACTGTGAATAAACTGTGTGGTCATTCTGGCTCTCGAGTAGAAAGGATCCTTGATATGATACCTTCTAAAAATTACCAAACATAATCAAGAAAACTCCATATTTATGTATCCTATAAAGGCTCCAAAGTTAAATCCTTTCATGATATAGCATGAGGTTAAACAAACTTCCCCTTCATATAAACCCGACTTCATGTGCTCGCCACATTCATTGAACACTTTTACCCCACATGCTCAAAGGTAAGAGACGAGTCCTTTTGTACTAGGAGATCATAGTGTTATCAACCTCATGAAAAGTCAACAACCATAGGAGAACCTTTACCTTTGAAGATTTCCTTCAAACCAAATCAAATTTCAAGTAGTAAAATCACAGGTATACACAAAAATTTCGCCCAGAACAAGTAGACCAATAATAATGCCTGTCTTTTAAGTTACAGAGGTAAATTCCTGTTGGAGTAGTTAAAGCAATATATATTCAAATTTGAAAATATGAGCCAATAATAATTAAGAAGGCACTTACCTTAACACCTAATGAAGTTTGATTTACACACCATTTCCAAGAACCAGCTTTTAACAGAAAGAAGAGTCATCAAGGGGGTTTTTATATTGATTTTCATGGAGGAGAATTCCACCCATTATCTTGCATCCCATACATGTTTTCAAACTGTACCTAGGGCAACCTCCAGAGGAGATCTCCATAACCATATGCCCATTAAACCTCCATAAGTTCCGGTTGATTTCGTGTTATTAACGTTTAGAAGTATTTCCTATGAAAGTGAATTGCATATTGTGTTAAAAACGTATTCACAGTAATGTTATTTGTCTTGCAGTACTCTGATTTGATTACATGTGTACCTTTTATTATCTTCCTATTTCATTTAAGTGTTCTTCTGGTTCTTCTTGCTAAATTCACCGTTGACTCTGGTTCAAATGATGTTATGTAGCCTCAGTTCCCGATTCAGTGAAAGCTGAGCTGCTGCAGCGGATCCGATCTTTCCTAGGATCAACAGCCATCTGACGTACACACAAGATGTACACACAAGATGATCGCAAGTAGCCGAAAAGTATCTTCTTCATACCCTAATTAACCTGCTAAAACCAATTATTCTACACTATGTATGGAACTTGTTTGGACTAATTACTCAGAATTAGATAGCTTCTGTTGGAAAATCCAAGTCGAGTTCCTTTTTCGGGTTACGGATTGGAGGATGTGGTACCATGTAAACTTCACGGATTGGAGGATGTGGTACCATGTAAACTTCACACGCTGTCAACTGAATCCTGATTGGTGGTGTTTTATTGTATGATGCAAGTAGTAAAGCTTGTAGTTTGAGTTGGCAAATACTCTAGACACTGTTTTACCCAAAATTTGGTCAGTTGTAACTACTTACTGGGTCTACTTTGATGTGATATTGTATCTTTCAGACTCCTCCAATTGTTTATAGCTGCAACTGCCAAAATCTTAATTCTTATCAACTTCTCTGTTGTGGCTTCCATATAAAACTGGTACAAACTGTTGGTCCCCCATGTTAAAATTATTTTTTGTTAAAGTATCTGCTTATTATGTTCTTCTCTTTGTTAAGCTGGTCGTCGAGAGCACGGTAATTAGCACTTACTCATTTCTTCGATGTCGAAGGTTCAAACCTCTATAACACCAATTTATTGTACTTAAAAAAGAATACATGCAAGGATATATTTATGTAATAGAATGTCGTTTTCGATAAGTCATTGTTTACTAATTTTATGAATGAATGAAAATTGATTTTCAATTTGTGGGATTCACGACAAAAATTAGGAATTCTCATGTTGATTGATTCCTTTAAAAGGGGTAGAAAATGGTAATTTTATTCCATTGTTTTGATAGGTCTTGCTAATTTGAATTAACTATTAATTATTTGTATTTTTAAGCGGTATTATAAGTTCGATTCATATTTGTTTTAAAAAAAGGTTTGATTTCATATTTTTAACCTTGTGAGCATTATTCGTGGTAACACTTCCGATTTTGGTTTCAAATCGGAATATATCAACAACTTTTTTTATTTTTTGCTTTAAGATTTACTTTATTTATTCCAACTTAAAAAATAAATCAAAATCTAGGTTACGAAGAAAAATATAGTTAGAATGCAAATATAATCAGATAAGGGTAGAAGGCAACAACTCGAAAAACAATAATATTTGAAATATGGATTACTGCAATAATCACCTCAATGAATATTGTAAATGTAGATAAGATATCGATTAGCATTCTTAAGACTATGTTTAACATGTCTTTGAGTAAAAAAAAAACGTTTAGTAGTTCGTTAAAAATTCAACGGGCTTTTAATTTTGTATTTAATATGTCATCGGTCAATTAGACATTTTCTAAAATTTACGAACTCATTCGATAGAAAATCGAAAGGTATTAAATCGTATGTTCAATAGATTTGTGTATTTTTAAAAAATTTCTAAGGCTTATTAAACACAAATTTAAAAATTAATGAGCACATTATATACTATTAAAGTTAGAATCAATTAGGTACTTAGATAGGGTTAGATACAACATAGCGTTTAAAAAAAAATCTCCATTCCCTTCGGTGAAAAAAAAAGAAAGAAAAATTTTCGAGTGGGCCTAAAAAGATGGGCCTGGTTAGACGAATTCCGGCCCAAATAAAAGCTCCGTGGCATGGAACCCTACTGGCTGTGTACCGGGTGCCATATCCACGTGAGTCAGAGAACATTGGAGACTGGTGCGTTCTCAGTTGTCTTCTCGGACCTTAAATCTGACTTTCTGGGGTCGCCTCCCCCTATTTCTGTTTCTCCGAATCCTTCATTCGTCAACCATGGAGTTTTCTCAGGAGGACTTTGATCGCCTTCTTCTCTTCGAGCACACTCGAAAAACCGCCGAATCTAACTACGCCAAGAACCCGCTCGATGCAGATGTATCTCTTTATTCCTTCATATTTTATTCGTTTGTTTCATGTATCATATTCTTTCGCTATCTGATTTCCCTTACACTTTAATTTCATCAGTTTCTGTTACATCCTTCCTATTTAGTTCAAATTACTGTTACGGGGAAGGGGGCTGGATGTCGTTAGCTAATGAATATCATTATTTAAACTGCATTCAGTTCGAGCGGTTGAAAATAGTTTTTTCTTTCTTTCTTCAGAATTTGACCAAGTGGGGAGGGGCACTGCTTGAGTTATCTCAATTTCAGAATGCTGCTGATTCGAAAGATATGATCAGAAGTACTTTCATTTTCCCTTTAAATGTTTGAGAGCCTGCATTGGTTGTATTATGCTACGAGGAACTAACATATAGAAATGAAAACAAACCTAATCTGATGGTGCAGGCGCTGTTTTGAAGCTGGAGGAGGCTTTGGCTATTAATCCCACGAAGCATGATGCTCTATGGTGTCTGGGAAATGCCCACACTTCTCAAGCATTTCTAACTCCTAATGCAGACGAGGCCAAAGTTTATTTTGATAAAGCACGTGACTGTTTCCAGAAGGCAGTAGATGAGGTGATGTATTTGAATTTAATCGAACCAATACGACTTCTGAAACTCGATCGTTTTCATTGAATCTAAATAGTTTGATATTTTGTTTTCCTCAGGAACCCAGTAACGAACTTTATTGCAAGTCTTTGGAAGTCAGTGCAAAGGTGATGATATGATATAATATAACACTGTCAAGTGTCACTTAAGCCTCAGCTTGTACTACTTAGAATGTACTTGTATATATTGCTGGGAAGTGAATCATTTCAGATATACAATGTACTGTGGAGCACCTATTGGTTTCTTTAAACTTGATGGATGTGGTAGTTGGGATTCAGGACAGCGTGATATTAGTAACTAGGGAGTCCACTATCTGAAAGTTCGTATCCAGTCTTGACTGATGTATATTGATTCTTACTGTTAGTTTTCCATTCCTTGCTCTAGGCTTTGGGGTGTGTTGCCACTTGCATAATAGAGTTGAGTTAAGATTGGATTGAGGATGATGACTTCCATTAATGAGGTAGGTTGTGCTTTTGTGGTAGAATCCTCTCCCTTCTCCTCTTCGTTTGCATGTCATTGTTCCCAGAGTCTTATGGAAGTTTCTCTTGCATGGTTAATGAATTTTAAGGTTGAAAATATGCCATCAAATCATTTTAGGGTTCTAATATTTTTCAACATCTGTTTGGAAAGAAATTTGATCAGTTCGTAAGAAAGTTCAGAATATTTTTAAGTATGGTTACTATAAAATGTATATTATTTCAGAAGACCAATGGCATGTAATCATGTTCAAGCTGAGGTCGTGCTCTCAAGATTCAAGATTTACTTCTTCTAATGTTTCTGCTTACAGTCTTTGTAGAAATGGCTAGAATCTCATAGACCAATGCTACTGCTGCAATATCTCGGTAGTTTGGTGTTCAATATATATGGGTTCACGTTTAAAGAAAATTTGACTAGTCTTGGGTGGAAACTGTCGATTCTTGGCTTCTGGATGGTGTTCCTTGTCTAACTCCTTTTGTAACTAAACTTCTTAGATGGTAGTCCTTGTCTGGCTGGGTCTTTTTGTAGTTGTACTTATTTTGTGATTCAAGTCAATGACAGAGTTATGGGAGAATGTGAATTTGTTTCTTGTAAAAATGAGAAAAAAAAAGTCATATAAGGATGAGTAATGAGAATAAGACATGGATATTTCTCCCATCTAGGATTGAGGAGTTGCTCGTTCTTTATTGTATATTTTCAGTTAATTTATAGCCGACAGTTTCTAAGGGGATGCATAAAGTCGAAGTATGGCCATTGCTGAATATCTGATCATTCTGTTGTCTCAGGCGCCCGAGTTCCATTCGGAGATCCACAAGCACGGGAACAGTCAACAGAGTGCAGGGCCTTCAGGCGGGGAAGCTACTGCTGCTTCAAACCCAAAGGTCATTTATCTTGGATTTTTTTTCTCCCAATTTTGGTAAATCATTTGATCTTCCTGCTAATAAGGGGGTGCTTGTTATTTTCTTTCTTGTGTGGGACAAACACCAGAGTTCCAAGAAGAAGAGCAGTGATCTCAAGTATGACATATTTGGATGGATCATCCTTGCTGTTGGAATTGTTGCATGGGTTGGAATGACGAAATCCCACGTTCCGCCCCCTCCTCCGAGGTGAGACTTTTTGATTCTGCAACCGCAAATTTGTTCTACTGGATAGTGTTCTTGCTGAAAATGCCCCCCATGGAAGTGCTGAACAAGATACAGTGAAGAAGGATCTTGACATTGATGCACAATGCCTGCCTTACCCCTCCTGGTATTCAACTCACAAGTGCTTCTCATTTCTAGTGCGCTAGGTGTTAGCTTCGATCTTCTATTTTTGCTTAGTTGATAATTAGCTGAAAACTCTAATATGCTGTAGCGGTTTCTGATTAAAGAAAGAAAAGTAAAGAAAATATTTGCTGTAGACTCTCGTAGTTGGTTGAATACCATATTATTATTTCGGTTTGGTTCGACTTGTTGTCTTTTGATTTTCTCGTACGATTCCGACCAGGGGAAAGTTTCCCTGTTTTTGTAGT
This sequence comes from Momordica charantia, assembly GCF_001995035.1. The sequence continues at coordinate 669,047 of NW_019104491.1, forward strand.
TTTATTACATTTTGATGGCTGGTGGTGGTTGTAAGTGTAAGCGGATCAGTTTCGGGTAAAATCGATGTTGAAGCCAATGCTGAAGCTAACCTTAGCAGAGCGTGTTGTACATGATCATGAAGAAAATTATCATCATTATTGTTTTTAAAAATTGTGTATGAAATTCCTTTCTGGATTTGATGTATCAAATCAATTCTCAGTTTTAACAATGATTAAAGAAAATATTGTTAAACATGTTCGGTTTTGCTCTTCTTTTCAAAGAGCTATTGAAAAACGCACCTTATCAAGAAACCCACAATGTTACATGAATGTCCTTTTCTTCCTCTCTTTCCTTGGTTGTATTCTTTTACATGATTTCAAACTTTTATTATTATTAATTAATAAAAAATACAAGTATTTAATATATATATATATATATATATATTTGTCACAATGCACATTATTCTATACTAAAAAGACTAGTATTTAATATTTATTTTTAGTTCATTCTGGTCTCTTTACTTTCAAAACGTTTATTTTGGTTTTTTACTTCTTATTTTAGTTCTTGTAATTTGTAAATGTCTATGTTGGTTTGGTAGTTTTTAAAAAGCAATTTGGTTTATTTATTTTTATTTTTATCTCATTTTCTTTAATCATAATTTTAATATAATATTTCACTCATTCAATTTTGGAAAATCTAGGCATAAATTTGTATAAAACGTTTTTTTAATTGTGCATATATTTTGTGTTAAAATTTTGTAAATATAAATTAAATTAGTCACCTTTTAAAAGTACAACTTATGAGGATTAAAATAGACAGTTTTAAAGTATATGGATTGAAATGACAAAAGTTAAAATTATAAAGAATAAAATGAACAAAATTAAAATTATAAGGAATAAAATGAAACGTTTTAAGAGAATTAATGAACCAAAATATATTTAAACAAAAATAAATTTATCGAAATTAATAACCATTAATAAAACAAAAGAAAATGCATTTGTACAACAAATTGTAGCAATACAATACAGGAGCTTGGCCCAACGACCAGCGTACCAATTATTGCCCTGATCTGATCCCTACACGTGGCGAAAATCCACAAGACCACGTCGGGCAGATTAAATTCAAAAGTTGATGAACGAACGGCCGAGGAGCTACCGCGGAGGCAGCTTCGTGTCCCTGTGCGGCGCTCAATTTTTGAAATTTCAAAAAAAAAGATTCCCCCAACGAGGCAATAGCTGTGCCAAATTTTCACCATCGGCCCCCTACTTTTCGATATTCCCGAATACCCTCCCAATAGTTTAGCTTTATTTCCATTAAATACACCAAAACAAAATTTTCAGACACGCCATAAATTTTAAAAAGTAAAAAAATAGTAAAACGAACTGAAAATTTTTTAGAGAGAAAAATAAAGTCCTTGCAAACTGGGTAACTACAGCAATAAAATATAAATTGGGGCTTGTCTTAAAAATTCAGGAAATAAAGGTTCCTATCAAGGGGAACAGAAGTCAATTTCTCAGAGCGACTAATCCCTTCAAAATAAGAAATAAAATAAAATAAAAACTTGGCAATCGAGATCCATTAATGGAGTATTGTCCAAGTCTCCCTCAACATAACGTGTCAGTAAAACGTGGCGAGTATCGTAATTTGGACGTCAACCGCGAGTAGGTAAAGGACGAGCTTCCCCAAGCCTTAAAAAAAGATTAAAAAATAAAAATAATAAAAATACTTATTTATCTTCTCATCCTTTTGTCCGAACGAAAATAATTTTCGATCCCTCTGCTTTCCCTCTCTCTTTTCGCTTTCATTGGAGGGAAAAACCTCCAAACTTCCAAAATCGAATCCTCTGTTTTGCTTTCTGCAAAACCAGACTAGGGTTTCCACTGATTGTTCGAGCTTCAGCTCGATCTCTTGTTCAATATCTTTCTTGAACTGTTGTTCTGGTCCTTTTTCGGTCCGCTATCAGTCAAAGCAAGCAAGCTGATCCCCGCTTTCTGATCTTCTTCTGGTTAAATTTTCCCTCAGGTGCTTATTAACTTTGATTTCGTGGCTTTGAGCGTTAGATGTTGCTTCTGTTTGCTTCCTTTAGCTTTCTTGAACTCGAATTTTGGTATCATTTTTAGATTCTAATTTGTAATGATCTCGAGCTTGCTGCGTCATTTCTGTTATTTGAGACAATGGGTTACGGGTTATGTTCATTTGTAATCACTGCTTTTTTAAGGCTTATTAGTTTAATTCGAATCTCGAGGATGTTTTAATCAATAATCTACTTTTAATCATACCGAAGTTAGTCATATTTGAAAGTTCTTGACGTAAACCCTAAAACATTTATGAATTTAGATATCTTCTATTTAGCTCTTTGTATCTGAAATGGTCTCATTGGTCTGTCCTATGATTTATTGTGAGTTTCGTTTTAAATGTACTAGTCTGCAATTGCGTTGGTGGTTTACTTCTTGCATACATGATGCATAACTGGGTGTTTCTAAAGGAATTTAGCTTTGCTCTGTGGAAATTTCCGTAGTACGTAATTTCCAGCTCTAATACTATTAATTATAGTGATGAGCTGTATTTAAATCAGTTTCATTTGGACGTCTCTTCTTTAGATACTGTCATTTAGGTCGATGTATAAAGCGCTTGGAGTTCTATTCTTCACTACATTTTAACTGGCTTTCATGTGTACTACTACTCACTAGTGATTATATGCTCTGCTTTAAACTTTTGTATTTATTCAATGCTAAATGTTATTGTTTATTTCAAGTTTAGAATATTGATCACGTGCTTGGTCTGTAGTGGCTCCATGGTAAGCTAATACTCGATCAATGTAAACTAATTATTTTTCCAACTTTTTTTTTTGCTAACTCAAATTTTCATTTTCTTTAATTTTACTAATAATCATGCAAAATTGTTTTTTTTTTGTTTAATATGGAATGAAGTGGCAGTCTTTTCAATCCTGTTTAAGTTATGAAATCTTTTGAAAATAGTTACCTTCTGGTTTGTTGAAAGTGTAGGTCATTGGTTTATTTGATTTTCTTAGTAATTACCTACAGCAATCTCTGCTAATTGTTTGTGAATATTCATTAGCTAATTTATTGATTGCTGCCAAAATTAAGTGGGCACCCATATCGAATGACTTCTTGAGATTGGAACTTCTTCCCAGCAACTTGGAAAATGCAGACGAAGAAAAAAAGTCATGGGAGAAATGCTACCCGAGAGCTTGTCAGTCCCAAGGTTTTACGATCTCAAAGAAAATATTCTGAAACATTACAAGTTGTAGAAAAGAATATTACTGATCTAATAACATCCTCTGCTAGAAAACGTACTCTTGGTAAGCTGCTAAATTCGCATGTAATGTAATTCTTTCACAAGAATTTTCCTTTTCTTGTATGGGTGGTCTGTCAAGTATTGACTGCTCTAAATATTCTAATTGTCTTGTCATCTGGCAACCTGGAATTTTCTTTATGCTGTCCGTCACTTTTGAATATTTTTTTTTTGTTTTTCATTCTAGATCTTATTCAATAGTGGTTGCTATGTAAATATAAGTAAAATTAGTTTAGCCATCTAATTTAAACTTGTTTTTGTCAAATGGATTTATTATAATTATTTCAGATAACCATGAATTTTACCGATCCTTTTACCTTGATTTGATCTTATAAGATTTCTATCCCGCCCTCGAAAAAAAGCAATGTAATTGAAATGAAGTTCTTCATATTAGAGTTAAGTGTGTCAATTTAGTTTAAGAGTTTGTCTCATTTTCAGGTGGTTTTCCATCAGAAAATAATGGAGAAGATGTTTTAACAGATTTAAACATTAAATATGATTTTCTACGCAATGAGACTTCTGGTGCTTGTTTGGACCATGGTACAACTGATGGTGCTACCTTGGGTTTCAAGGTAAATTATTCATGAATACTGCCTAGACTAACCTGCATGCATTTGTAACTTCACGTTGAGGGTTATTTCTTTTCTGGTTTTGGAGGGGAGAATGGTCTCACAATTTATGATGGACGATGCTGCATCTGTAATTCATTTGGCAGGGTTATGATGATGACATTGCTAACTCTGCATCAGAAACCATATTTTCTCCATCTTTTCATGTATCTGCTCATGCTGGAGGGGAAGCTCATAATGGAGGTAGATGATGAAATTAGTTCATCGATGACATTATTTTTCATTGGAGTTAAAATTATTCTATAACATACTTGCTTTTTAACTTGAGGTTTTTTTATTCATTTATTTCCTGTCAGTTGAGTTTATAAAGTTCTTTCAAGGTGGAGATCAAGTGTTCCATTCAGATAACTCAGAATTTACTGTTCATGGCGATCAAGAGATGACTTACAGTAAGACCATATTTACTGTTCTTTGTATGAGATTCTCTGATGACATGGAATTTAGTTGTGCAAAACTGTTAGGTTAAAGAAGGAATCTGTTTACACAATGCAGATACAGGGGATGCAAGTCTATCATCTGAAGTATCAGCTATATATCTTGCCATGAAGAACTCTAAGCTGGAGTGTGTCGATGAGCATGCCCACGATACTATAGCAGCTGAAGTTCACATGCAGGATGATGAATATGAAGAAATAGATGATTTTGATCCTTACTTTTTCATCAAGAATCTACCTGAGTTATCTGCAGTTGTCCCAACTTATCGACCTATGCTACTACCAAAACAGACTCGGAGTTGTCCTCCTACCACCCTTGTTTTGGACTTGGATGGTAACAAGTGTTAACGCAGATATTGTGCTTGTTTCATATGATGAATATATACTGGTTATCCTGAAAGTTTTTCTTGAATACCCCCACTGATTTCTTTTCTAAGTGCTTAGGCTCATTTGCCAATTTTTTACCACGCAATTATAAGTGGTGGGTAGTTGAAGTTTAAAATATAAAGACTTTGTGCATTAATTATTCCAACCCTATTCTTTTGTGCTGATGCTAACGGACATTTTTTTTTTCATTAATTCCGTGTATAGTCAGTTAAATTCATTTAACTTTCTTACATTTAACCTTTTATAATAACTGACCAAGTAACTTCATTTTGCAGAAACTCTGGTGCATTCTTCACTTGAACCTTGTGATGATGCTGATTTTACATTTCCTGTAAATTTCAACCTCCAGGAGCATACAGTTTATGTTAGATGCCGGCCTTATCTCAGAGATTTCATGGAAGCAGTTGCTCGACATTTCGAGATTATCATATTTACAGCCAGTCAGAGTATTTATGCAGAGCAGCTTCTGAATGTTCTTGATCCAAAGAGGAAGATATTTCGACATCGTGTTTTCCGCGAGTCGTGTGTTTTTGTTGATGGGAATTATCTCAAAGATTTATCAGTTCTTGGGCGTGATTTGTCTCGTGTTATTATTGTTGATAATTCTCCACAGGTAACCACGTCTAACCATTTCCAAGTTAGAACTTCAGATGTTTTGTTGGCCCTTTTTCTTTCTGAAGCTTGAAATGTTCTTTATGTTCATTCCTCATTCCAGGCATTTGGGTTCCAAGTGGACAATGGAATACCGATAGAGAGCTGGTTCGATGATCGTTCGGATAAAGAATTGCTTCTGTTACTTCCCTTTTTGGAAACGTTGGTTGGAGTTGAAGACGTCCGACCGCTGATTGCAAAAAAGTTCAACCTTAGACAGAAAATAGCCGCTGCTGTTTATCCTTCACTGAATTCAAATAGAGATCCCTTTGAAAGGCAAGCCTCTAATATGTATTAAAATTTTGTGGGTTGTTGGAATAAGAACGAACGATATTCTCCCTATTTAACATATTTGCTCTCTCCTTAGTATTTTTCGATCTTTATTTTTTCAATCAACAAGAATAGAAAAAGTTATTAGGTCATTAGGATTAATGGTAAAAATGATGAATCTAATATTAGGTGCCAGCGTCGATGAAGTCTAATACTTGGGTATTTGATTTCTTGGGAGAATAATAATTGGTTTGAGGCTTTTAGTTGTGTTCATGTGTTCACAATTTGAATTGAAGAATGTTATCATATGGTAAATTTTGAATTGAAGAGTGCTAAGATTTCTGAATTGTTCGGTAATGTGTTAATTCACTGTTAGTAAATTATTTTCAATTTTGTAAACCATTTTTAAGCATTATATTTGGATAACTTCTTTAATGGTATCGTGTTGTGTGTTAATTTTTTTTGTTTTTGTTTTAAAGAATCTGTAATTATAGGAGGAAGAATAACTCTCAAC
>NW_019104491.1:675281-685356 GCF_001995035.1 Momordica charantia
TTTGGTTTCTGGATCTTTAGTTTTGGTTGACATAGTTCAAGAAACATTTTTAGTCTATTCATCTTTTTCCATAATAATTTTAACATGACATTTTACTTTGTTACTTTTTTTTGTAATATAGTCAAAATTTTGCAAGTAGAGATTACATTAGTCAAGTATATGAACTAAAATGAATGTTATGAAATTACAAGGACTAATGAACAAAAATTGGAAGTACATAAATCAAAATCAACGTTTAAAAGTATAGAGATCAAAATAAATTAAAATAAAAAATACGGACCGAAATAGTATTTAAACTTTATTTTAAATATAATTTCTACAACTTTTAATTTTCCGCTTAAGTTAATTACCATTGAAGGAGTTTTAAAAATTGAAAGCAGGTCCTTTAACAATCATTTAATTACATGGGGTGTCCATTCGTAGTAGTTCCATACTTCCATCAACCATTTTCGCTGTATTCTTGTGGTATCCTAGAAAATTTGGTTTTAATAATACCCCAATATTGTTAATTAATAAAAAAAATTGCTTTAACATTCTTAAAAATACTCACGAAAGTAGTATTTTGGTAAAAAATAGAATAATCACGAGCAAAGTGAGATATTGAACTAATATAAAATTTAAATATTTATATAAATGAAAATACCAAATTTTAAGTTGATGTAATATCGACATATATATATACCTTTTGAGTACATATTGATATGATTAAATATCTCTTTTTTTTTGTTGAAATATTATAGAAATTACCTTAGCTAATAAAAACTGTTTTAATTAAGAAGTAAAATTTTAGGACTTGCATTAACGTCTGTAAGCTCAGTCAACCAATGTTGGTTAATTTGTAACCATGGTTAAGATTTCTAATCCGCCTATAAAAGAGTATCCATCATCTTCATCTCCCGCCACATTTCTCATTCGTCTCCTGCCATTTCAAAATTTTGAAACAGCTCTCTCGAACTCGAAGGCATCTCTACTCTTCCGCTTCTCTATTTTCCGTTATCAGCACTGGAAACATGGTGATATGAACAACCTTTACGGATCGTATTTTCTTGCTTGATCATTGATGTCTCGCTGCCTTTAGAATCTCCTGCTCACAGGCTCTTTCTGAAACTAATCTTTTCCTCCAGGTTGTTGCACAGAAATTGAAGGAATCAGAGATCACGGAGCAGGATTCTCTTCTCCTGGTTAAATCCTTTGGAACTTTGCTTTATTTTTTATTAATTTATTCTTGTGTTTTCGAGATAGATTTGAAGTTTTCATCGCGGATAATTGCGGTGACAGAGAGCTGAACTTGAATCCGTTTGTTTGCCTTCTTGTTGAACGTAGATTGTTCTCTTCTCGTTGATCTGATACTCTTAGTTGCCCTAATTTCAACTCCTGCAATATCTTAGAAGTTAGCCATATAGACGAACATGGACATCGGATTTCAAGTATCTGTAAATTGTGACATCATCGAACCTTTATTGGAGATCGTTTCCTTGCATGAATCGGAAATTAAAATGAGTGTTGCTCACTTGTTAGGGATTAGAGTAACTATAGATCATTATGATTTACATACTACTGCAATTCAGGCTCGATTTTGTGTGCTGAAGGGATCGAAAATCACACGATAAAACAAGTTAATCAAATTCTTTTCAACATTTTACTTTCGGCGTAAATTTCTTCCGTAGTATTCAACTTCTTAACTTCCAAATCGATGCTCTGTTTTTCCTTGCCAAACACTCTTACTATGTGAAGAAAATATTTTATGACCGATGATTGTATAAAATTGGATCCGTTAACTTGTTTGTGTTCATTGGCTTCAGACGAGAAATCTACTGCGCATCGCTATATTCAATATCAGTTATATCAGAGGTCTTTTTCCCGAAAAGTATTTCAACGATAAATCCGTTCCTGCTTTAGGTAAGCCGATTTTACTGATAGGTTTCTTCAGTTTTTATCAGTTATCATGCCACCAATTATTATCCGATAATAAGTTCGCCTGGTTAACAGAGATGAAGATCAAGAAGCTTATGCCCATGGATGCAGAGTCTCGAAGATTGATTGACTGGATGGAAAAAGGTATTTCGAGTTAAGCCTTATTTATGATATTTTATGCTTCTCAACTTCTAACCTATTGTTCACTGTTATTTTTGTGTTTCTTCAGGTGTATATGATGCGTTGCAGCGGAAGTACCTTAAAACGCTTCTATTCTGCGTGTGTGAGGCAGTGGAAGGGCCGATGATTGAGGAATATGCTTGTAAGCTCTCTGAAATTTTATAATCTTACATCTCTGCGGTATTTTGGTTGGCAAAATGAAATGTTTATTTCTTAGATATAGAAAATTTTCAGTGGTTCCAGCGAGGTAATGTTACAGATTTCCGATAATTCTTAAGATTGATACTTACTAAGTTCTTGCCTGCAGTTTCTTTCAGCTACTCCAGTTCTGACAGTCAGGAGGTCTCGATGAACGTCACTCGCACTGGAAACAAGAAACAGGGAGGAACGTTCAAGTGTAACTCCACAGCCGAAATAACTCCCAACCAGATGAGGTATGGCTAATCGGAGACCAGATTGCGCAATGTTTGTCTTTTATATATTTTTTTTTCCTAATACTAGCGGGGGGATATGTGACAATAAGTTAAAACTGTAGGAGTTCTGCTTGTAAGATGGTTCGGACACTGGTTCAACTGATGAGAACATTGGATAAGATGCCCGAGGAGGTAAATGCCGAAACGAATTAATAATTTGAATGAGAGCGTTGAAGTTTTTAAAATGAGAATTTCCATTAAGTATTACAAGATACCATGTTTGGTATCAACATGATTGATTTATTTTGTCTCAGCGCACCATATTGATGAAACTCCTCTACTACGATGATATTACGGTATGTTTCTTGACAAGCTCTTCTCCAAAATTATTTAATGTTTGTTTCAATCATTGACTCATTTTTGTACTTTACATTATTAGAGTTGAGAGTAAATTTAACTCTTGCTCATCTCTATTCAATAAACAGAAGGCTATATATATAGGTGCTTATCTTTATTCAATAAACATAATGCCATATATATATGCAATCGTGTAAGCAAACTTGTTACAACAACTAACTACATGTAGAACTAACTAATATTAATAAACCTAATATACATGATATTGTGATGCATTTTTCTTGTTTATAGTTTACAACTACGTTACACTGGCCAACCAACTGTTAATTTGTGGTGCTACATACATACAAGGCTCACGCGTTCACATTCCTACAGTTGAAAAGGAATTTTTCTCCTTCAAAAAAATCCTCGTTCGGAGAGATTAGTAATTACGATTATCTAATTGCAGCCAGTCGATTATGAACCTCCATTCTTTAGGAGCTGCAAAGAGGAAGAGGCACATCACCCCTGGAGTAAAAATCCATTAAAGATGGAGGTTGGGAACGTCAACAGCAAGCATTTTGTATTAGCTCTCAAAGTAAGCGATTGAAATTCATGGAAAGGGAACAATAATTATGTGTATGATCAATATTTGAGTTAACTTTTTTTTTATTAATTGGCAAATTGTACAGGTAAAGAGCGTGCTTGATCCGTGTGAGGATGAAAATGATGATAATGAAGAGAATGAAATTAGCTTAGGAGCTGACTCGGAACAAAGGCACGGGTTTTCTGAAACTGACAGTGAGGTGAAATGATCCTAAGAACTTTGTCCGACCTAAATGGCTTATTCAGAGCTAAATTCAAACTTAATTTCAAGGTGCTCTTCAGCACATGACAATGTTTCTGTTCCGTAACCAGGTTGACCCTTCTCCAGAAGGCGATTATATTGTTGCTCCAAGAGGTTGTGGGTTGAACCGTCCTCCTGTATACTATTTATTATATTCATTCCAGTTGTTACTGTAAGTAACTAACATTTTCTTGACAGAAAAACTGCAAAAACAAGATAATACTAGCAAGATTGATGAAGGTAAAATAAAATGAATGCGTGCCCGCTTCTTTTGTTGTAAACGTCTATGCATTTTAAGTGATATGTCATCAGCTGACAGCTGGAAACAAGAAGAGGGAATGGTATTGTTATATGTGATACGAAATTAAGCAAATCCACGAAGTGTCTCAATACATTTCCTGTAAACCTTCACATTTTCGCATTTAACGACTCTTCTTTCGGCAATAACCCTTTACAGCAATTTGGTGCTTCTCAGCTAATTGGCCTCTCTCCGGAAGAATATTTAGTTAAAAATTATATCGTGTGCAGATGATACACAGGATCCAGAGGAAGATGAACAACAGTTAGCCAGGGTGAAGGACTGGATCAATAGTTACCAATACGACAAATTAGAAATTACTGATGTTCTTTCAAATTTTCCTGACATCTCGGTGGCAAGGACCTTGTTTCTCAAACTATTTGCCAGTAGCTGTTCGTTTACTTTAAAATGATATTGTTCTCTTTTCTTTGTGCTGCAGGTTTTAACCGAAGGTATAGGAATACGTCCCTTCGAAAATTTATTAATGGAGAAAGCTAAGTTTATTAATGGAGAAAGCTTTTAATGTGCCGGATCATGTTTGATTACTGTAGATTTGATTACAAACATATAAATATTTTGATTGCATTTCAGAAATTATGGACAAGCTTGTTAACGAAGGTGTTCTATCCAAGACCGGAAGAGATTCTTACAACATCAACAGGCAGAAGGTTGTTATCCAACTTTGTTTTTGTTTATCAGTGCGTTTTATCATAAACTTGAACACATGATTGAATGTGAAATGTCCATATTCTGTTGTGAATAATGGTACCAGGCGTTTGACTATGAATTCGACTTGGTGAAGGAAGAAATCGATGGTCAAATAGACAAAATTGGTATGAAAGCTGCCACTGTCCACGATCTCGTGTATATGAAGGTAGCTAAACTTATTTTATTCGACCATCCTCTGGATGAATCTATCTCAGTACTGCTACTACGACTTCTATGTCACCCGATGCAAATCACGAGGACATTACTCTTGTAATTTGTCACAAATATTCGACCCTTGCAACTGTTTTACTCTGTTTTTCATATTGATGAGTTGAACTAATGGAATTTGAGTAGGAGATGTGCCCGATATACAGTTAATTTTGACTCTTGACTTTTTATTTCAGGCTTTATATCATACTCTTCAAATGAGTTATGTCACGGTTGCAAAGCTTCAAAACAAGCTTGAAGGAGAGGCCAATCCGACCACAGTGCGTAAAATGATTGATAAGATGATTCGAGATGGTTTTGTTGAATCCAAAGGGAGCCGAAGACTGGGTATGCACCATCCCAAAAGTTCTGAGTGTTGGCCTTATTTTAGAGGATCCCAATATTTGCATTAACCAACAAGCAAATCAATGTTTCTATTGTACACAATCAGGTAAACGTGTGATCCACTCAGATTTGGCTGAAAAGAAGTTGAAAGAAGTAGAGAAAGTATTGAACTACGAAGCTATGGTAACAATTCAAGACCTTTATAGCCACATGCCCCAGCTTTCCGTATGCTTTTCTTGTTTTCTACTTTCATGTCTCTAATTTTTCGTTCCAGGAAATCGATACTTATGAACCACATGAAAAGTCCAACAAGATGGGTTAGTGACGACAAATTCGTAAATACTTAAAAATCCCATTCCACCACAAATGGTACAATCAATGCTTACGGTAACAAAGTATGACTTTGGTTCCTCAGATAGCAACCACAAGGACTTATCCACTTGTGGTATCCTCCGTTCCATTGGATCAGATTTAACGCGCATGAGAGTGACATCAGACACAAACCAAAATGCTTCAAAATTAAAGGAGCTTGGAAACACTCCCACAAGCACGCCTGCAGTAAGTCTTTACGTTGCTTTCATTCACATCAAAGTAAATAACTACAGAGTAAAAATTTCCCAATTAATTTCTATTTTTAAAAATTATTCTTGTTTTTTCATATTTCGTTAATATACTTTTTACTTCTATTTTTATTATTTTTAAAAAAATTTGTTTAGATTTAACCCTTCATCTTAATACATACAAACTGTGACTAAACGTGCAGCCAGTTGCCTCGAGAGAGAGTTTCGTGCCAGGAAATGATAATAACAGAGTGAATGGAACTGCAAGCCACCTTGACGAGATGGACGTCGAAAAGTCTACTCAAGATAAACGATCCAGGAAGACAAGCACGGTACTTTTTAATTTATATATAATTCACAATGAATTTCCGGTATGGTACTTGGACGAAAATTTAAAATCTTCTTGTTCTTCTTTAAGGTTAAGGATCCCATCCTTCAGTACACAAAGCGACAGAAATCTCAAGATCAGTGAAGGGTTTTAAATATCTGACTGGTTCAACCGTATTCCCTTATCAAGCTGGTAATTCTTGAAGTTAGAGTAACTTTCTAGACCTTGATGAAGGCGTCATTATCCATGAATTATTAACATTCCATTACTTTCTTAGGTGATATCGTGGAATACATCTCTCAGATTCTTATTTTGCACCAACCTAACGTTTTCAGGTAGAAGATGAATCAAACACCGAATCCATTAACTTCGGTTTGTTCCTAATTACTAGTGGTTGGATGTTAATGTTAGAAATCTACCATATAGTTTGAACATTTGATTATAATTCGCTTTCTTTGTTCATGGCAGTCGAGTTTAGTGCAAAATCTATAATATGATGTCCGTTTTCAACATTGAGTTGTTCAATGAATACTTTTCGGAACTTAATGTCAATGGACATAACGAGGACATAACGAAAGGAGTTTCGAGACATATTTTCCTCCGAGTGAAAGGGGCTATGAACTTATAGCTGGTGGCGTGTTCGGGAAATACTCAAAGATGAAGGAGAAAAATTGACCAAAGATGAGCGAAGCATTGAAAAATAAGCAGGGACTCACCATATCTTGTAAAATTGTGAATAACTTTTTTAGGGCTTATCTGGACGGTCGTTAAAGAAAGCATAGCATTGGAATTTAGAACAAAACTGACGTTCAATAAATCATTTGGAATTGTGATAGCTATGCTGGAGGAGGCAGCTGACTGATTTGAGCCATCCCAATGGAGCTGGGAATTGTGGCGGTCGAAGGTGCGGGGCAACTCCCATCTCCTTGGTCTTCCGGCACCGATCTTTCACCGCATACAGGTGCTCTCTAAATCTCCCATCTCTCTCCTTCGGATCCTCCATCATTCTCACCTTCTCAGTATTAAATTTTCTGCATACTCCATTCCAAACTTCATCTCCTCTCCTCTTCTTGAATTATTTTTACTATTTCCGAGCAGTTAAAAACCCTAACTTCAGAAGCCACCAAAGAGGGAGAGAGAGAGTCATAGGTAATCCAAGGATCGGAAAATTTTTTAAAAAGAAACAAAGCAAATAAATGGATTAAATTGAAGGAATTCACAATCGACTTCCAAAGTTCTGGGGTTGTACTGTACTGGTGTGCTCCTCCTTCGGTGCTTCCAGATATCATGGGCCTGAGCAGTTCTTAATTAGGCCCAAAGAGATCATGGGCCTGAATCTCTCCGCCCCTCGGGTCCAAATCTTTCACAACTCTTCCTCTTCCAAAAGTTCCTTCTCTCTTTCTCTCTCTCCTTCTCTTCTTCTTTTGGAGAAGGGGGCCAGAAATTTTCCATAACGGCGGAACTTTATGTTCAAACATTTTACAGGTTTTTCTTCTTTCATTTTTTAAATCAAAGGAAAATTAAAAGAAGAACATTTAAATTTAAATTTCTATATCTAATTTGAGACGGTGCCCTCTGTTTCTTACAGAAAGAAATTAAGAAAATAAAAATTTAGTCCAACGTACTGATTTAGCTGGTTTCAATGAATTATTGGATGCAACTATTCTAGAGTAGTTGGGGTTTATTTATTTATTTATTTAAGTTGAATCTAATTGGACTGATTTAGCTAGTTAGAGTTATACATCATTGATCATTGTGTCGAGATCAATGAAAATTTGACAATTTTTTAAATCTTTTTGAAAAATTAAAAAAATGTATCTTTTTATTTAATAGTAGTCAGCAAAATATTGATATTGATGATAAACACCTAATTATTTTTCTTCACATTGCATTTACAGAATAAGAGAGTTTATTGGTATTTTTTTTCTAGGCAAGATGCAGTCTCATCCTAATTATTTATTGATGAGTGTAGTCATTCTTAAGTTGGCTCTACTTTCATCTTATTGATCACTTTTCTATCAAAGGGTTAAAAACCTCCTTAAAATTATAACATTAGAAGTCTTTAAAACACTAATAAAATATTTATAGTCTTGCAACTTTTGGGATTAGAAGGGAGTGAAAACAAGAGGTTACTAATCTTGGTGCTCACCTTTTTTATCCTATTTGAGATGGGTAAAAATTTTAACATCTCTACCTATGATTTTTAAAAAAACAAAAATATTAAACTACAGTTTTATGGTGAAGGTTAAAAAGTTTCAAAACGAAGATACTCTTGGATAGGAATTTTTGTTAGTTTTTAATAAGAGAATTAAATGGCAATAAATTTGTCTAATATATACAGATGGGTAGTAGGGTACTTGCCAGCCCAAATGTTACCAAATAAAACTATCAATTGGCAAATAGCCATACCTAAAAGCACATATCCAAATTAAAGAGAGGGAGGAAAAAATGGAGAATCATTGATGGTGAAAAAGACAGAATAAGTGCACCCCCATGTCTATGTATCTAATTGTTCCTTTTTTTTATATATATAATTTTTTTTTATAATGTTCCCTTTTTCTTTATTATAATCGATTTTGAGGGAGAAAAAAGAAAACGCAAAAGATTAGCAGAGGACTAGGTCCTCCACTTGCAAGTGTTTTTGTGTGTGTGTCTCCCCACTACTTTCTTTTCTCTCTCTTTTTTCTTCTCTCCCTTTTTCACTTTTTATTTTATTTTCCCTCTCCTCTTACTTGAATCACTAAATGCATTTGACCCTCAAAAGAGCAACCACCCTGATCTCAAAAGCTTCAAAAAGAATGTTAGAATAATTGCTTTATTTTTGTTTGTCATATGTGGTTGCCCTCTATCCTTCTCCTCTCCTCTCACATGCTCTTTCAATTCCAAAATCTTTCCCTGCACATTACTCTTACTCTCATGATTTGACTATTTTATTGGATAAATAATTATTCTTAGTAAATTAAAATTTATTTAAAGTGCTTTTGTTTTCGAAAATACTTGGAAGTGCTTGTATACCTACTTCACTGAAAAATCTTACTCCCAAACATAAGAATAACTTTTAGAAATATTTCTATTTACTTAAAAATATTTTGCTATTTTTTTCTCTTTTGTGAAATGACAATAAAATAGTAACTTTTATTTTTAGAAAATGACATATTGAGTGTGTAGAGAAGATATTATTTTTAGATTTTACTTTTCAATTATATGTGTTATAAATGTATTGTCATATTTTTCTTTTGCTATTTGTGGAATTCCTTTAATAATTTTCATTGTCCGAAAATGTATGTCTAATTTATTATGTATCTTTGTTGGAATTTCGTGGAAGACACACCTATTTTACTCCAGCTACTTTACCATCCGTGGGGTGAAAAGTCAATACTACAAACTCCATATTCATTAAAAGTTCAAATTCTCACAGTAGAGTAAAAAAAGATATATAATAAAAAATATTGCAAATCCTTCGCACAATTTATTTTCAATAATCTCAAATATCATTAATGAGATGTCTTGGTTAGTTTAAGATAATTCTATTAATTAAGTTTAGTTGGAATAACATTACCCCACAATCTGAATCAAACAAATGGGACAAGGAGAAGTTCGAGACGAAACCTGAATGAATCTGCGGCAAAGCGGAGCCTCCGAAAAAGAGTTGAATTTTTTAAACAAAAGGAAAAATTTCCTAAACAAGGCGAACAAATATTTACAATGAAAAAAATATAATATAGTTTTTTTAGTACAACAAAGGTAAGAGTAGTTCGAATATAAAAAAGTAATTAGTTTCATATCCATTTAACTAGATAGTTCATTGGCAAATAAATAATAGAAAAACTTGTAGATTCTGAAAACTTTTAAAATTGAGATCTTTAATTACCTAAGATTGAAGATGACAATCGATGAACTGTACTACAAAAATTATATTAACAAAAGTTAAAAGAAAAA
>NW_019104491.1:700653-726539 GCF_001995035.1 Momordica charantia
TCATTTACAACTTATACACTAGTAGGTGATTTAGATTTATTATGTGAAATTGAGTATAGTTAAATTGGTTAAGACATGTATTTATTTACCGAAACCTTACCCCAATATATTGTTAAAATTTAGAAAAAAATGTGAAGTTATTAATTTTTTGACAGCAAATTATGAATCGAAGTAGTCTTAAAAATTGTTCATACTACTAGTATTAGAAAACTCTTACAATTAACCATTCTATTTTAGTGAGTATTACTCTCATTCATTGTCAGCCACGTCATATTCATATTTATATAAGAAAGATGTGTGAAGTTCAACATTAAATAATTATAGTTATGTTACAAGTTTAATCATTCAATTTTAAAAAAATCTCCATATATTTCTTAATTTAAAAGGTAGATATTTAAATTCTGTTTTATAAACATCAGAAAATGTATTAAACTTTTAGGCTTTTTAATTTACAAAGAAAAATTAACCACATGAATGGAAAGCGCGGTGGGCAGCGGAAACCGGGCATGTGAGGCATCAATAATGAAAGCCGCTGCCAAATCTGAACCAAAAAAATATACACACAGTTCCATGGCCCATGGGGATGGGGGCCCAACCGCACCAGATCCCTTTGCGCTTCCAAATAATTTTGTTACTCTCAAATTCGGTATTTTGTGGTGATAAAATTATAGTAACCACCAAGATTTCACTGCACACAATCATATCCATGGCTTCCCCTGGATCCAGCCAAACGTACTCTCTGTTTTTTTCTTCCTTCCTTTGGGTTGCTTCCTTCGCAAACAACTGATTAATTTGATTCTGTCGACAATGGATTCCAACTGGGTCGCTCCCAATTATGTGCCGCACGGAAAAATCTCAAAGGTGAGACTGCTTTCAAGGTGTTTGTGAAAAGTCCTCAATGAAAGTGAAGCTCTACTCTTCAAACCATGCATGATTGCCTTGCGCAGCAACAATGCCGCACATGCCTGCATCAAATTAAACCACACATCTCATGCTCAAATTACACTCTTCTTTTCATTTTCTTTTCCTTTTTGCTCTCTACTTATGATTGAGCCACATTTTCGATTTAGTCTTTGAAGTTCAATTTAGTCTCTATAGTTCTAAAAGTTTTATTTTACAAATGTGGTTTCTGTGTTCAAACCATATAGAACAATTTTATAGAGATTAGTAAAATTGAGTTGTAATAATAGGGACCAAATTGGAACTATCACAGAGACTAAATTGGTAATTGAACTTTTTCTTTATCTTTTCAAGATTTGCTTTCTAATTATTAGTGCGATCTTACCAAACCCAACTTTTTAATTTCCTGATATTTGGTAGAGATTTGTATGGTAAGATTCATTAGATTGCATTATAATGCTATGATTTGCAGGCACAAAAACAACTGTTTTGCTTCCTTAAATCCCACAAATTTTGGTTTTTCTTGGTCGGTGTGTAGCTTCTTCAAATCTCTAATCCTGGTGTTGTGTTGCATAATCATTGTCTAAATCTATTGTGAAATTAAATCCACACCCCTTCATAATTGGGAGTTCATTTTGTATAATTATATAGTTTGAGTTCAAATTAAGCATGTTCTAATTTATAACAAATAAGAAAGAATTTTGAGTATCGGACTTGGATTATTCAGATGAATTTTGGAATGGACTGAGGGATGAAGAAAGATGGGCAGATCCCATCATGATTAAGCCCAAAAAAAACCCGCACCTAATGATCCAATCATCCCACTTTAACAATTAAATCAAGGTTTGCTAAAATCGACCGACACGATTAAATCGAGTCAATTCGACAAATTATTTAGTCTCTAAAGTACCGCGAAATTGTGATGAATATCGATCGAATTTGACCATTATAATTTGGACTTAGTTTCACTTGAAGAGACGTTATATGAGATAACATCTTTACAATTCTTACAAAAACTGATTTATTAACATTACATTGAATAAGAAATATCAACTCAGTTTTACCAAAAAGAAAAAAAGAATCAATATATGTCTATAAAATGTACCAAAAATGGTGTTTTGCCAACATGCGACAACACGTACAAATACTTTGGAAAAAGGACGTGGTGGCTCATTAAAATTAGCTGACAACCTCATCAATGGAATCTTATTCTTGCGGCTCTCAAATCTTTCGGGGGAGGACGGAATCTCTTGGGACCATATCCTCTAACCATTCAATTCCTAAACTTCAATCAATTCAGTTTAATATGTTGTTTAAAATTTGTAATTGACTTAGTTGTCTTGGAGTATAGGAAAAGTTTCTTATATCAGTAAAATAAACAAAATAGTAACCACATTTAGTTTTTTCTCAAATATAGCATTTTTTTTAAAAAAAAAAATTGAGGTCCAATTGTAAAATTACAAATTCACTCTTTAATAATATGTAATATATCTGACCATTGATATATATCTCTGATATACTAATGATATACAAGTGATTTACTTCTCATATAACTATGATATCTACTAAACTTCTAACATGTCTTGCAACTGATATACCTATAATAACTATTGATTTACCACACTGATATATATGTGATATATATTTAATATGTCTTTAATTTACCATTGATATACTTAATATGCTTCTAATTTACATTTATATACATCTGATATAACCATTATATCTCYTAATATAACTATGATATATGTGTGTTGATATCATACTATTATATCCAATATTTTTTTCAGATGAAAACAATGATGTAAGATTTTTTATTTTATTTTTGAAATATAAAGTTATTATATAAAAAAATTTGTGAACCCCAGCGACCAAAAAGATAAGTTAAAATTTTGATAACTTTATAAATTTAAATAGTTGATATCTCTTATATTTAGTATCTAATATTAATATTGAATAAATAGTAATGATATAGTAATCAACATTATTGATAATATTAGTATATTAATCAACAAATTGAATGATAAACTATAATTTAAACGGCTGATATACCACTAAAAATTAAATATTTGATATACCTTATATTTAGTATATCATAAATTAGAAGTACATATATATATATATGTGTGTGTACATTTGATGTATATCAGTGGTATATCTGATAATGTATATCATGGTACATCTGATACTGTATATTAGGGGTATATCGAATGTATATCGAAAGTATATCAGAGTTACATTAGATGTTTATCAAAAATATATTTCATGTATGTATATCATATATAAATTGGATGTATCTTTTATATATATATATATATATATACATACATACATACATACATACATATATACATACATACATTCAATGTATATCAAATATAGATATACATTAGGTATCGTATATCATCAGGATAAAATTGGAATAATAAAATTTCCGAAAATAAAATTCAAATATTTTGTTATATTTGAAATTTTAAAAAATTAATGACATTTTTTGAAATTCATGAAATATTTTTACTAAAATATAACAATTAATGCATAGCTCAGCGATAATTTTTAACCTTCCACCCCACTTGTTATACTAAAAGAAAAAAACAATTAATTAAGTTATATCCGTACAATTGAACTAAAACATTGTTCAAATTTAGTCTTTACAATTGTGCTAAATTAACATTTAGTTTCCCATTTTAAATCGGTAACAAATTAATTCCTACACTTTTTTTAACTAATTTAATTTAATTTAATTTAATTCATAAACTTTAGCATACTATAATTTAATTTAGTTTCTACATTGGAGAAACTCCTCAAAACCGGCGGTTGGGTTGACCGGCTGATAACTGCACTGTAATCGGCCGCCCTCTTCCACCGCCGCCGCAGCTTCTGCACGACATCCGACCCGACCCGGCACATGAACGGCACCCGAAATCTCCATCTGACCACCGAACACATATGCACGTGACCCGACCCGATCCGTTGCAAGTCGGGCACGTGGGCAACGGCCCGGCCATCGGCTTCTGGTCCATCACGGACTTCACCACCACCGCGCCGGCCACCACGCTCAGCCCCGTCGCCAGCTGAGCCAACCCCATCGGATCCATTAAATTCTGAGCAGAAAACGGTTCGTTTAGATCGGAGAACAAATTTTAGAAAATTGGGTGAGAGGAAAAAGAACACGGCGAGAGGTAGATATCGAGCAGAGAGATGGCGTTTAAATAAAAGTAAAAATTTGGGAAAAATAAGAGACTTGGAATTGGAATTTAGCGAAAAAGGAATTTAAAATTGGTTACTTCGCGAACTTTTCCTGTGAAGTGGGCGAACTTCGAGTTGACGGTTTCCATGGATGGATTTCAATCACGTGTCGAAATTACGGAGCGAGGACGGCAGTCGAGTCAACGTTGGAGGCTTTGACTTTTTGGAGTCTTGCTGATCCCGATGGAGAAGGGGACGGCGGACGGTGGCCGGGAATGTCCACATCGACAGCGTAAAATTTTTTAATTGAAGATTCAGCGAAGTGAAATATGGTTCGAGTAGGGCACAATGGGCTTGATCTTACGAGTTGTTTGCTTTTCTCTCTTTTTTCTTGTTTCCCTTTTATGCCTACAGAAGAAGATCAAATAAAACATATTTAGATGTATATTATTTCAAATTTTTTTATGTACACTTCTTGTGATTTATTCCATATGTTTTATAAAATGTTAATTTTGTATTCAATTTTAGGAGTAACATAAATTTAAAAATAACGTGGAGGTGTTTACGGGTCACTCACTGTCAATAAAAATCTAACAGCTTTTTAATTTTTTGAATAATAAAAAAATCCCTCTCTTTTTTTTTTAATTTTATTGTTTCTACACGTCAAAAACTTAATAATGATTAGAAAAAGGAAGCACTAACAATAAGTAATAAAGTACGTTTCAAATTTCGTTAATTTTTTGATTGAGGTTGAAAATTTAATCTTCAATCTCATAGTTCTAAAAAAAACTTGACGAATAACAATTCTAAACACCAAAATATATATATATATATATATATATATATATATATATATATATTTTATTTTGGAAAAATAGTTTTCAAATAAACTTTATTTTTTGAGCTCGAACAAATTACTAATGTTTTAATATGGTGGCAATTTTCGAACAATTCTAAGTTTGAAAACTCGAGTGTGTTGGGTTTGAATTAGGAGTTTTTTGGGCCAATGGATGTGATTGTATTTGTGGATTGGGCCTTCTGTAATTTTTCAGGAGCTGTGGACCTTTCAGCAACATCGGGAAATTAATCATATTCATCCTTTTATTTTGAGTAATTTTCAAAATAGTCGCTAATATTTATTTGTTTTAAATTTGACCAGTACGTTATTCTCACATATTTCTCAACGTTTCAATTTCAATAATAGTTTTACCAAAATATTTGAAAATTTTAAACTTTAAAATGGTAAGCAATTTATAGGAAAAACAACAGTAAAAAAAATAAATAACTTAGCTTGTTTGATATCATATTTGTCCAAAATGGCATGGCAAATATAGAAATATTTATATGCAAATGATAACTTTGATAATCAGATAATATAAGTTTTCATATTTTGGCTGCACTACAAAATGTGGAAATAGAAGTTTGTGAGAAAAGGTTGGTAGGTAGAGAGATAAATTATCTAATTGAAAAATGTGAATAAAAAAATAGCCCAGTAAATTGTTCATCAGTAAATAAAATTCTATAAGAAAATATTTCGAGTCTTTTTAGTTTTATGTTTTTATTTTATTTATTTTTTGTGTGTAAAATTTCATTAGTTAGTTTTTCACGTCTCTTCAAAATATATTTAAATTCTTAGTTAATTTTCAAAAGCAAAAATAAGTATTTGAAATTTCTTTTTTCACTTATATTTTGAAAATATTTGTAACAACTATATAATATAACAGAAAAACATATATATAAAAGCAATCTTTATAAACTTAATTTTTAAAAATAAAATGACTATCAACTAAAACCTTAGTTGTTAGTAAGAGAATTGTGTACATCTCAATAAGTCAGCAAGAGAAATCATGTGTGAAGGGAGATTGGCAAGAGATTAAAGTTTAATAATCAATACCTATTTAAAAAGCAATGCTAAGTGATTTTTATTAAAAAAGAAATACTAAATTATTGTAGAATTTAGAAAGTGTTGATGATATAAAATCATTTTTTTTAAACAGTGCATATGTAGAAATATGAATCTGAACTTTCAATTTATAAAAGTAGTTGTTAATATTTTAACTAATTAAAATATAAGTCTTGTCCTCATTCATTAAAAATGTGGGATATAATGTAGAGAAAAATAAAAAATAAAAGAGATATAATTTCTTTTTTTTTTTTTTTTCCCAATCTTGATACCCTTTTGAATAGGGAATAGGAATCCTCCACTACGTTTGAAGCAAGGTTTCATTTTCATAGGTCCAATTCTTTGAAAAAAATTTGTGATCGCTCAACTGTGACGGCCATTTTCATAACCATCACATGTATAAAAGAGAGAGAAATTTTTTTTTCTTATATTAAATATTTAATTCATACTAGGTCGACCATTGTAATTTACCCATAAAATATATATATATATATTTTAGTACAAATGAGATCGAACTCACAATCTCTTAATTGAAGATATATGTCAATTACCATTCAGTTATGCTCGTTTTGACCAGAAAAAAATTATATTGATTACCTCTTTTCTTATACATAAATGACGTATGTAAACTTCTCGAATTGGAAATCAGAGTTTTCTTTTTTATAAAATTAGAGTTTCATATGGGGATTCTTTTTTTTTTAATGTTTATAGTTATTTTTTTCCTTTTAACAGGGTTTGTACAGGCATTCTACTGTTTGTATAATTAATATATACATTGATTTTAATTTTTTTTTATAGTACAGCAACATGTAGAGATGGAAACTCTGATGTGACAGAAATTTCTTAACTTATTGAAGATGTAAAGAGGATGATAACTCGTCGGATAGCGATTGCCTTGGATCACGT
Organism: Momordica charantia; assembly: GCF_001995035.1. The sequence goes on from NW_019104491.1 coordinate 707,552, forward strand.
CGGACGCGTGAAGAATGCTGCAGCTCACGCTTTGGCTCGAAGGGCTACCGTTTTAGAATCCTCAGGAATTTGAAGGATATGTACCCCATCCCGGATCTGTAATCTCATTTCTTCTAAGTTAATTTAATGCACTTTACTTTTCAAACAAAAGAAAAATGTAGAGATCGAGATTTGGATCTACTGGAGATAATATGCTTTAACCAATTGAATCATATTTAGATGTTTCATTTAGTTGCAATTAACTTGATTGATTTTCAAATTGATTACTTGGTTTGTCTAAACAATATTATAATTTTATTTAAAACAATAATATACAATGTATATTACAATTCAATAAATTTATTAGTGCATGTGAATTTCATGTTCGTATAATGGTTTATTTGATTATCAGAAATCTCAATTAAATGTTGGCAAAGATCATTTGATACTTAGGTGCAATGGTAAAGAAAGATTGCAATTAGCTTTTATTTTTAYTTTTGTAATATAGTATATAAAGCTTTGGAAGCTCCGAAAAGAAGAAAAAAAAACAAGTCCTTTATTATTTGGCACTAGAGACTTTTTATTTTGCTTGGAAAAAAAAATTATSACGGATATTATGCAATAAAGTTGGTGTGACGTTGAACTTTGGAAAAATGTTTTAAACAAGTATCATATATTATATACATTCAACGCCTATTAAAACCTTTCCAAATTGATTACGTGCATTAAAATTTTAAAAAGTTTACAATAAATAAATATTAATTTTAACTAAGGTAAATGGTAACATTAAAATTTGACATTCATGTTAAATTAATTTAGGTCCGTTTGGTAACATTCTCCTTGTTTGTTTTCCGTTTCTAATTTCTTAAGAAATTTAAGTATTTTGCAACTAACTATATTTATTGTTTCTTTTTTTTTCAAAATTGTATAGACAGAAACAATCAAAAGAAGATTTTTTTTTTTGCTCCATTTCTAATTTATTTCAAAACATAAATAAAAAGATCGTTTTATCATACTTGAATTCATAGATGTTTATGCCACGCAATTCATTTTTCTTTATTGAAAATGAAGAAACATACACAAAAAACAGAAACGTTACCAAATGAGCTTTTAATATTTGAATTTTAAGGATTGTACGTAGTCCCTAAATTTTTTTAAAAAATTTAAATATTTAAACTTTAAATTGTGATTCTATCGTGAATCTAAACATAGTCTTCTGATGGACAAGAATGCTGGGCATATATTAATTTTTTAACCCTCCCCTCCCATATCCATATTTACCTAAGTGGATATAATTTTTTTAAAATAACCCCAAAGTTTATGTTCACTTTGAATATTGTGATTGTTACTGATATGGTTCTACATATCTGTCGATACGTCGACATTTCCATTGACATATCTATGTTTTCATAGGTTTGACATCGACATGAAAGATAAATCGRCATTTACATTATAGTACAAAAAAATCGACAAAATACGAAAATATCAACAAAATGTCACTAATATATACATAATATTAATATTAATTATTTTTAACTAATTTAGAAATAGGAAAACGTTTATTTGTTAATTTAAATATTTTTTACGATTTTTAAAATTTTTCTAACTTTTACGGCGTCAATATTTCCATCGATATTTTCATGAAATTGAGAGCTCGGCATTTCCGAAAAACATGTTTTCTTTTAGAAGTTGGTATTGTTATTTTTTATTTTTTTTTATAAAGTGCTTTTTTTTTTGTATAAATAGGAGCTTAGATTCAAAAATTCTTTACAGGGCAGAAAAAGCTGGGCCTTGCCGCTGTCCAAAAGCTTTGTTCCACCAAAAAAAAAGAAGAAGAAAAAGGGGAAAAAAAGCCCATTTTTAGAGAGAGAGAGGAATTGGAGAGAGAGAGAGAGAGAGAGAGAGAGAGAGAGAGAGAGAGAGAGGAATTGAGGTTGAAAGTGGAGCATTGCCGGCCAGTCTTAGCATCACATTCACATACGTAAAGTGGCATTTCCAAGGGCGACCATTTTTTCTCTTCTTCTGTGGAGGAACCGAAGCGGCCGTCCGATAACCGTTTTCCGGCCAACTCATCGGAATAACGAAGATTGATACCAAACCGCTCGGAAAAAATGGCGCTCAAATTCCATCCTCTCACCTCTCAATCCCCCAAGCTCCCTTCCTTTGCGCTGCCGCAGCTTGCCAGTCTCAGATCTCCCAAGTTCCTTATGGCCTCCACTCTCCGCTCCACCTCCAGGTACCTCGTTTTATGTCCCCTTGTTCTTCTTTCAATGCTTTCCAGATCTTCCTGAATCTTTCGCTTCTCTGCTGTTTACTGCTTTTGCATTGTTTCGCCTTCCATTCGCTCGTTTTTCCTTATTTACCACATCGCTCTCTCCGTTCATCTCAGAAGAATTCGATTCGATTTGGTTTGTTAACGATGCTTTTTCCCTTTTTTCTCAGCCTCTAGTTCTTTTTTTTTCATCCGAGGATTGTCATTTAATTACATAGTTGGCGCGTTTTGGTTTTTCGTTTTTTCTTTTTTTTGTACTAATGCGCTGGTCTCTTTTGTGTTTCTATGCGCATTATATGTTGTGTATGCGGTTTGTATTTGATTTTAAGATAATTGTTGTAGTTCCATTGGAATTTCATAGATTTTCTTCATATCGTTGTACTTTTGGCGAATGCGTTTGATCTCTTTTATTCATGTGAAAAGTGCTCGTGTATGGCGGTGGATATGGACATTTTTCAGTATATCATCTTGAGTGAATGGTTATGGCTTGCTGGTAGGAACAGCTTTCATCCTTATTCTATTGTAATTCTTGAGAATGAAAATAGATGTTCAATTTTCTTTTTTTTTTTTTGTGGGCCTGTGTGGTTGCATGATCGTCCATTTGGTATTCTCTGGTTTATTTGGCAGTGTGGTGTTCAATGCTCTGTCTTGTTTTGAATGTTCTGTCTTGTTTTGGAGGCTTCTTGGTGCAGGTCTGTCCTTGGAATTTTTGGGTCTTAACTTGATAGCTTCCTTTATTATGTGGCACCACCATGGGCTCTTGATGTCCTTGCTCAATTATTCCACATTTTGGTCCTCCGCTGCTCATTCATTCCTCATTATGAACTTCTCCTGCTCATATGTTTAAAAACCTTAAAGAGGCCAAGTTTTTCTGATTGTAACTCTTGAATTTAATCCAGTTTTTTTACCTGCCGTGGTTGCTTGAAAGAATGTGTATTCTTTGGAAGTACTCAATGGATTTAAAATTTAGTCACCTGGTTTGTATCATATATGTTCTGTAATGAAAATTGACATATGGGAAACATATACTTAAGATGTCTTGGCGACGTATGGTATGACCATTTTGTTGTGCAGTTCTGTTCTGCCCTGTCGTCGATCCAGCAGGTCTTTTGTAAACAATTCCCTTTGTCACAACACTTACAATTGTGAAACAAATCTCATTTGCTTGAAGGAAATGTTTTAACTCAATTGTGTAGGAGTTCCAGAATGCTACTCTAAACTATATGATCTGCACGTGCAGTGACAACAATTTAACTCATTGACTATTTTGATTCTTTGTGTTTCCTCAATATACCAGGGAGGTTGAGACCCTTAAGAAACCTTTTATGCCTCCTAGGGAAGTGCATCTTCAAGTAACTCACTCAATGCCGCCCCAGAAGATAGAGATGTTTAAATCTATGGAGAATTGGGCTGAAGAGAACATTTTGGTTCATTTGAAGCCAGTGGAGAGGTGTTGGCAACCACAGGACTTTTTGCCAGATCCGGCATCCGATGGATTTCACGAGCAAGTCATGGAGCTTAGAGAGAGGGCAAAGGAAATCCCGGATGATTACTTTGTCGTTTTAGTGGGAGACATGATTACAGAAGAGGCCCTTCCTACTTATCAGACAATGCTGAATACCTTAGATGGAGTCAGGGACGAAACAGGAGCAAGCCTCACTTCTTGGGCGATTTGGACAAGGGCTTGGACTGCTGAAGAGAACAGGCATGGGGACCTACTAAATAAATACCTTTACCTATCTGGGCGAGTGGACATGAGGCAGATTGAGAAAACAATTCAGTATTTGATTGGATCAGGAATGGTGAGATCCATCTCAACCTATCGAATTTTCCTTTTCCTCATAGCATTACTTTGACGGTACTTTTTAACTTGAAACTCATGAACTATAAGAGTACAGTATGTACATAAAGCTACACATGCGATCCCCTTGTGCATTCTTTGCAATTTCGGCAGCATTTTGGAGTATTGCATCAGTTTCTATCTGAAAATCCAGTTTATCTTGTTTTCTGGGTCAAGTATATACTTCATAAAGATTTGTTTTTTGGGTATCATTCTCCTTTCGTTCGTGGATATAAAGCTTGCCCATATATAAGCTACAGTTTTTACATGCAACTAGGTTATATTGTGAAATAAGTTGGTATTGGAGGTGTCCTGATTGTTTACAAACTGATCGGCCCTTCAATTTTTTCTTTGATCCTTATAAGTTCTTCAAATTCTTCTTTTTGATTTCTATGGAATGTGTTTGTAGGATCCAAGGACTGAAAACAATCCCTACCTAGGATTCATCTATACCTCATTTCAAGAAAGGGCAACCTTCATCTCCCATGGGAACACTGCCAGACAAGCAAAACAGCATGGAGACATAAAGTTGGCTCAAATATGTGGAACAATTGCAGCCGATGAGAAGCGACACGAGACTGCTTATACAAAAATTGTCGAAAAGCTCTTTGAGATAGACCCTGAAGGAACTGTCATAGCCTTTGAAGACATGATGAGGAAGAAAGTCTCAATGCCAGCCCATCTGATGTACGACGGGCGTGACGACAACCTGTTCGATCACTTCTCGGCTGTTGCACAGCGACTGGGGGTCTACACAGCCAAGGACTATGCAGACATATTGGAGTTTTTAGTTGGGAGATGGAAGGTGGAAAAGCTAACAGGACTCTCAGCTGAGGGGCAGAAGGCTCAGGATTATGTGTGTGGGTTGCCTGCAAGGATTAGAAGGCTGGAAGAAAGAGCTCAAGGGCGGGCGAAAGAAGCCGCTACCATTCCGTTCAGCTGGATCTTCAATCGGGAGGTTAAGCTGTAGTAGGGTTGAAAGGCAGAAGAAGAAGTGCATGGAAGAATCTCAGAATCTCAGAGGTTTTAATAGGAAAAAGAGCAGAAATCATCATTTGGGTGTGTAGTTTTAATCTGTTTAAGAACCAATCTTAGTATCATTTTCTTTGCTCTATTTTGAACAACCCCTCTCCCTCCCTCACTCAAAAAAGAAAAAAGAAGAAGAAATGTGTGTGTGGACTGTAGATATATGATTGTGCTTTGGTCAATTAGAAATAGAGGTAGGAAGTTCAAGTCAGTGTTCTTTCTGTTTGTGGTTTTACTTTTTTTGAGTCATTTATTTTCCACTCTCCTACTGTAAAATCTGTTTCCGAGTGTAACAAAACAATCTACAATTTTGATCATAAAAATTCTCCCTTGTTTTCTCCACTCTCCCTTGAGTTCACAGTCACAGCTACGGTGTAACCTAGAAAAAGAGCATCATTCTGTACATCGCATTCTCCCAATATTAGAAAAAGCTATGTTCTTTATTCTCTCTCGCACTGTCCACGTATAAGATCGCATTGGAGGTTTAAATACTATTCTCCGTCTACTTTTGAAATTTTCCGCAATTTTCGTCCTTCACTTCTTTTCATAATTTCCTTACCCACAAATTTATATTAAAGAACTTATTGCCACCTGTGATACATGGGAAGTACGAACAAAAAGAAAAAAGAATGATAAATCAATCGACTCTAACTATTGGTAAACTTTAATTATTATACAACATGTGTGGGTGGGGGGTTCGAACTCATAATCTCTTAGTAAATTTCTATTATTATTATTTTTAACTTTTGAAATATGTAGTGAAGTATTTGATGTTGATTTTTTTTCCCTCATGACACAACAAAATATCAAAAATTATATATAAAAAATTTACGTTCCCAGTCAATGTAGGATTGGACAAACTTTGTCCCTCAAATTTTATTTTTTTTTATAATTCAAATTTGAATTCTTTTCTTCACTCTTCTTTTTTGTTTGAATTAACCTTTTCTTCACTCTTATATTTCTATTCCTCCCCACTAAAAAGGAACATCCTGACATTTTGATCAACATCAATATTTCAAATAATGGGTGAGATTCCCATAAACTGTTGAAATTCCAACACCTAACAAGCTAAACGATTATTTCAAAATTTGCTTTAAATTTCAATATTATTTTAAACATTTTACTTCCTGTACATCTATATTTATTTCAATTATTTTCTTAAGGTAATAATTTTAACATCAATTAATATTTAGGTGTGGAATACAAGGGAGTAGGTAGGAATTGAGCTACATTTTGGACCCCAAGCAACAACTCCTTTACTATTAATCTCTTATTTCCTCCTTCCCTCTCAATGATCATTTTATTTAGGGTTTAATATTAACTCTCAAAAGATGATCCTTGTAATATAATATATATATATATTTTGGAATATTTCTTATTCTTCTTTCCCCCACAATATTCATCAGCCACCAAATCCAATCAGTAAAAATAATTTAAATTAACATGGTAAGAACTCTTACTCTATCCTACCTTTTACCATTCCATTTTTTGCCAATTGTATTAAAAACTATATTTTTTACAAATAAAACAAACTCTGTTCACAAATTTAAATATCCAGCTTTAAATATATAAAACAAATATCATCTTTCAATTAAAAAATCCAAATATAAATATTAAGATCTCTAACTTTTTGAAAAAAAATATCTTCATCAAATAAATTTACTCTTAGTTTTCAATACTATCCTAGTCCTATCCTAGTCCATGTAATTCTTCCAAGAATTAACACATGAAGATAATCCTTAATACTTTTTTATTATCATTTATTTTTCACAATTTTAATCTGATACTTCACTCTCTTAAAATATATTATAAATGAAATTTAAAAACATTCTAAATAGAATTTGAATTAAAATTTTACAAATAAAAATAGTCATGCTTTAAAGTACAGTAACAAAATTGRACAAACAGCAAAAATTGTTAATACCTAAATCTGTTCTACAGGAATATTTAAAAATCCCATTATAGACGTCGATATTTTAATYATTGATTATAAGACATTCATGGCAGATTYGATCAAATTCAATTACTTTTATAATGGACCAAGCCGACTTGTCCCAAACAATTATTCGGAAAATTTCAACAAAACATTTTTTATTTTATACTCAAGGAAGGCATATTCGTTGGAATAMCGATAATCGATTCCGAGCGTAGATTCAACCAATTAATAGATGCAATACACCAAGTAATTCCCGATTCATATATTATAATTCGCGATTAAAAGGAAGATTACTGGCCATACTCTAAACCTCTACCCTAAACGATGAACATACATGAGAGAACCCTAACAGAACCATAGGACAAGATGAAAAAGCCATTGCAGAAAGACTAAAAAACAATTATCGTCGTTCGGAAAACAAAAACATTTCAGATTTGTGAAGGAAATGAAAAAGGTTTGAAGTCTGCGGATGAGGATTGGATTCAACACATTCGAACCAAAATCCAACTTCAGTTTCAAGAATTTAATTCAAATGGGGAATGAGTGTAAAAATAAACTCTTGCATAAACGAAACAGAAAGTCATGGATACTTTAGGGCTATATATTGTATGCCTACTTTGATCCGAAATGATTTAATCAAAAGAAATAGATCAGAAAGAGGAGGTCTAAAAGATGGAATGAGTGTAGCGACTTGTTCGAGGCCATGATCAAAACTAAAGATGATTTGACAGGCACGGAGAACCGCTATCATCAGTATTGCCAACCTTCAATGCAATTCACGCCATTATTATAACAGACGCCCTTGCTCTGCAAATTGGCTTTCCTCCAATTTCTTCTTCAATTTGAAATTTCAAAGGCTCTAACAAAAGCAGAGAGAGACAGAGAGAGAGTAAGCTGAAACTCTACAAAAACCCTAAAAGAAGCGTCGGCATTAACGAAGACGAAGGAACCCTAAAAATGAGGACTGAGAGACGATTCTGCAGTAATAGGGCATCGGGGGCGGCTTTTATAGACTCGGAAACCCTAATCGCAGCATATTGGGAATTACAAATGGGCCCTTGCTATTCCACAACGCTATCCATTATTGGGCTTTCGGGCCCAATAACTTAGACATGTTTGTTGAATCCAACCCAACTCAAATATGTTGTGATTCACCCAAATCCAACTCGAACAAACTTCTAAGTTATAACTCAACCCAATTCACACTGTTAATCAAACATTGTTGAGAGTGAAAATTTGAAACTTCGATCTTCAACAGAGATTGTTAGTGAAGTTTGACTCCTAAATTGAGTTTTTTGAACCACATTTACTTTCCCTTTTTAAGGATTATAGGTAGGGATTCTAAAATTTGACCTTGTATTTCATCAAAAAAAAAAAAAAAAAAACGTAAATTTTTAGCTTAACAAATTAAAATCGGCTCTGCTTTCCAAACTTTAATGTAATCATGTGATCAAATGCCATTAACTTACAAGTTGCCACCAATAATGCCATATTTTATCATTGACTAAGAATCATAATATGCAAAACGCAAGAGAAAACAGTAGATTTAGCAATATTGAATTAGTATGTGCAAAGAACTCTACATCTTTTCTGAAGAGAGAGAGAAGAAAAGGCAAATTCATTAGTAGCTCACTATATTTCTTGAGCAGCTTATCCAAGCCATTCATTTCATCTTGCTACACTTTTTAAGACTACTTGGATCAGCAATCAAGTTCAGAACAAGGAGCTTTCATCATAAACCATTATTGACTGCCAGAAAATCTTGTCGTGTCCTATGCCTCAGAAAGGTCTACACTCTCACTGACTGGGATTGTTGCTTCCGGCGATCTGTTTTGGACGCCTTCATCGACCGAGGGCTGAGATTCGTGCTTTGCAGCAGCCTGCAACACCCTGTTTTGAACATCCAAGGAGGAAGGAGATGTCGGTAATCCAACGCCATTCGTCTCCAATTTCTCGGCAGCCCACGATAATGCCTGAGCTCCAAGACTGACCGGAGTAAACAACAGCCTAAAAAGAACCACGAGATGGAATATTTAGACTTTTTTTTAATACTCTAGTTAGATGATCAAATAGAACTGGTACTGGGTTAGTTGAACTTCACACCTCACATCTTTCTTTAAATCTTCAGCATCTTCATAAGATGTGACCCGCCGATAAATTGTCTGGTCGGGTTACCAAACGATATCAATTTAACAGTAGAGTAATAGTATTTCCAAAGTGTAGACAGCGTAACTATTTCTACTTGTAAATATGAAAATTAGATCTATGGGTTTTGATTAGTTCAACTTGCAGAACACAAGAAGTACCTGACCAAGGCCAATAATGCCAATTATTTGAAGCGAAGTCTCCCATTCTGACAGACAATGAATCGTACTTGTCAGTAAAAGATTAAAGAACCTAATTCAATCAGAGGTGCATCTCTATCTAGCAAAATCTAGCCCTTTTTTATGGATCTTTTGTTTCCAAATAGAAATAGTAGAGACATTCCAGTATTTAATATTTTCAAATGATACCCACAAGCTTGGATTTGTTTTCATGATGACCACTAAAAATGAAATTATTTTCAAATGATATCAGGTTGAATTGTTTGAATTTGATAATAATGGTTTTTTCTGTTTCATATAAGAAAAAATCATCTAAAAAATGATCTGCTAATTCTATTTTCCAAATATCATAAATATAAATTATAAACATGGTTTTATTACACCACACAATTACACAGAAGTTATTGTATGAATTATGATGTTGGACAAGGACTACGGATACACACCAAGATTTCCGGACATTTTTTAATTCCTAGGTAGAAACTGGCCATAATCTCAAAATCATGATAAGGCTTATAGTACTAAAAAAATCAAGGATTAATTAAAGACATCCACCTCACTTGAGATTAAGCAAAAAAGTGCATTAACACATGTAGAAAGATGAGTATTAAGGTTCTGCTGAATTAAACAGAACTAAAAGATTTTATTAACACAGTACATTGTAAATGAGACTTGCGTTACCTAGTAAAGCATACAAAGTTGCAGCGAGACCCTGCACATAAAGAAGAACCAAGTTTGGAGAAAGATGAACATCAGAGCGAGCCCCCAACCAAAAAAATAATTAAATAAAAAGGGAAGAACTTTTACAGAAATGTGAAATAAATATTTTATCAAGCAATATGAACCTGATATCTACCAAACGAGCATTAATATGGCAGGACTAGGACACTGAGGGAAAGTAAGTAGAGTCGGAAAATGTATTCTTAGAATTACTTTTCAAATGATTTTTACTGGAAAAGTTTGATTAGAATTGGAAAATTACTAAAGGAAAGACATTTAAATTGCAAACAATATGGCAAAGTGAGAGAAAGTACGAAAAGAAAGAGAAAATGTGTATGTAAAGATTAGTATGTCAGTATGTGTAATAAGCTACAAAGAAAGATTAGCAACAGAATGTGTGTAGAAAGAAGATAGTGAGAGAAAGTATGTAGAGAGACTAGTAAGAAAGAAGTGTATATAAAAAGAAAATAATGGGATAAAATGTGTATGTTGAGAGGGATTAATAATAAAGCAATTGAACCAAAAGAAACTGATAAAGCAGTTATCAATGATTTTTTTTGGGAAAGCTCTACTAAATGCTTTTAACATCTTTCAAACATACTTTCAATTGTAAACCAACATAAATAAATGCAGAAGTACTTATTCACCACTTAAAAATACTTTTACGCTGGTCAAAAGCACTACCAAACATGGGGGATAATGAAATGCTTAGTCCATCCCTCTGATTGTAATGCTTTACTTGAGATGGAGATAACTATCGGAGCAAAAGTCATGTATAAAAATTAATCAAATGGTCATCGATCTCTTACTGAAATATTTTGTAAGTAAATTTAATCTTACCAAACTATAACTGAGAACTTGCACAGGAGATGGACTTATTTCCTCCAGGATTGCCTCAGCTTCCTGAAATAATTGCAGTTTGACTCGGAAGTCACAAAAACATAGGAACTAGATATCTCTTTGAGATATTTTCATAATTTTGGATAAGTATAAAAAACATTAGATACCTCATTAAGTATGCTAAGCGCGGTTTCAGATTTGAGCTCCTTGATGCGGAGGCCTTGTTTCACCCAAGACTGAAATCCACCTTGGATCAAGTATGGTTTCTGTCAAGAATATCCAAAAGGTATTTAATCTTGAGCAATCTTGAATGTAAGAACATTCAATTACATGATTTGTAAGAATTATTTCCAAAAATTACTTGAAATAATAATAATAATATTTTAATATTAAGTTATTGGTAGGCAATTCAACAGATATTAGGAAAAATATTAGGATTGCCTCTCCATTTGTTGTTTGTACGTTCATGTAAAAGAATTTTCGGATTACAGAATACTTGCCTTAACCCCGAGTTTCCTCAATGATCTAGCAATATTTTTAGAACCTGTRCCATTGGTATCCATGACAATGACCTTGGACCTGTCCTACAGAGAGCACAAGCCAATAATCACATCATTAATCAAACCAAATCCTATTTTCTAGGAAATGGATATCACGAGAAAGTGCAGATTTAATATCAAACAATACATTAATACAGACACACACAAGTTGCCAAAGTGACATCTTTCGAAATAGAATAGGTCATAATGGCAACTGCAGAAATTGGAACATTTATTTCATGCAACTTGGTCATTGGCATGTATATTTCAGATTAATTAGTAAAGAAAATAAAAGGTAAGAAAATTATCTACAGAAGGCAACTACTCTTTTTTTTTTTTAAGACAGCAACAGCAACACGTGGGATAGAGATTCGAACCCACAACTTTTTAGTCGGAGAAATATATCTCAATCAGTTGAGCTATACTAAAGTTGGCAGCAGGCAACTACTAACAACAAATGAAGAAACTAAGGAAATAAAAGTATCAAAATCCTTTCTGCAGTTTCAAACATAAAAACAGTAGGAAATTAGTTTTTTGAGTTCCATGTCGTAACTTCTTTCACTGTCAAACTTTAGAAAATAGGCCAAGCGTCCAAGCCACTTAAGAAGAGGAAAAACCAACTACCTGAACAATCTTTAAGTTCCGGATGACAGATGCAAGTAAAGTGTCATCAAGGTCTCTTCCACTCGTCACTAACTTCCTTATAGAGCCATCAACCTGAAAATTAAGTACAAAAATTAAACTTTAAAAAGAAGCATAGAGTAGAATACAGTGCTTGTTTTTTCTGCCACTAAGAGCATTTAATTTATCTGAATACAAAATTTCCAAATTAAAAAGATGCATATGAACCAACCTCTGGTAGGGTTACACTTGCATAACGAGCTCGTGCTCGGCGTCTTAGATCTGGAATGCCATCTTTTTCTCTCAAATCCTTTAGAAAGAGAAGGGAAAAAGAACAAATTAAAATTTTTTGAAACTTTCTATTAAAATTTTTCATGATGGGGAAGTCCATATTTCATTGATGCCATATTGCATATTGGACAAGTCAGGAAAAATATTAGAATTCAGAACAGTAGCCAAGATAGTTGATTTTAAAGGAAGAAGTTACTTTTTTCTTTCTTTCCTATTCCTCCTTTTTTTCTTTGATCCAGGACATGATGACGTTTCAAYAACTTTATATGACATATTTCATGGAACTTTGGAAGAGTAGGGGTTCGAATGAAACATTCAATAGAACAGTTATTTTGTTGAGAAATAAGGACTTTAAACATGCTCAATCCTGTGAATACAAAGGCCGTGAAATTTTACAGTCTCTTGCCTCAGGCCGGACATCAATAAGAACAGCATTTTCTGATCCTTTCAGGAGCTCAAAGGTTGATTGAGGGGATAAATCTCCAGAATAACCACTATATGTCCATGTCCAATAGAAAACCCTGCACAAATCTGATTAAAATTTTAAACCTCAAAGCAATGGATTCTATGTTCTACATACTACATCATAATGAAGATATGCTCAAGCTTAAAGAATAACCATACCACAGAGTGACGGAGGTTCCAAGGAGGAGCAAAAATGGAACAAGGGGATCACTTGGATCTAAGCCAAGGGTTTTCTCCAAACTCTCAACAGTTAGGTAAGCCTGTTTTTCAAAAAAATCATCACAATTGGGATGCTAATGATAAGTTAATAACTTAATATATCATTTAAACAAACATCTTAACTTTTTAATTAATACCTGTTGAAAACCAGTTTTGACAGGGCTCAAGATTTCAGCTGCTCTTTGCTCGGACGAACTTAGAGCATTCCTGATCTCAGGAGGAAAGAGTTCCTTGACTGATCCATAGGTGTAGACAACAAATGAAGTTGAATTTATCAGAGAATCCTCAATTGCAACAACTGCATGTCTTAGTAAGTCAATTGCAAAACCAGAAGCCTTAATCGAGCTTTCCTTAAATCCAGTTGAAAAGTTGGTCAGTTTATTACGACCTTGTTCCCCAACCTGATCAGCAGACGAAAATATACCATTGAAGGCATCATCTACAGTTTGATTGGCCTGTTTAACCACGGTTGATATGGATGAATTAATTGTATCCAATGATTTCTCGATAGTGTTTTCTCCTTTTTGTATAGAAGCATTGAAGGACTCACTGACACGATCAAAAAAATCCTCTGCACTTGCTTTGATGCTCGATACTGAATTATTAGCCACATTTAAGGAGTCAGAGACAGAGAGGATTTTATTGGATGCAATGTTGTCAGTTAAAACGGTTTCATTCTCTACAGGTACAACTTGAACTGATGTAATTTCAGCAGGTTGTCCAGAAACATTAAGGAGTGTCTCTCCTCCTTCAGATAAACTGGAATTCTCTACATATTTCACTCCACCTGTCAGAATGGTGTTCTTCGTTTATTGTCACAACTGTACAACCAGCAATTTAGATTATTGATGCATTTTGAAACCAATAACTATTTTTACCCATGAATAATGGCTGTTTAGCGCTTGCAGTCAAATTAGAGAAAGAAGGTCTTGTGGCATAAGTTSTAGGAAAACCTCCATGGAAACGAGTTCCACGAAGCAAGCCCATGAAGCTCCCTTCTTCTGTAGCATGGCTGCCAACATGAATATCCTTTTGGTATGGAAGTAAGAGTCTCCGGCCACCGTGGAAAGTAAACTGCAGGTTTATTCTTCCAAGTTAGAAACATTTGGTTACTTCATACAGTTCAAGGATTGACGCACCCAGACATTAAACAGGTCTTTAATGCCCAGAAACCTCCGAGTAAAAATTCATCGGTTTGATTAACACAACTCCAAATTAAGAAGGTGCCATCAACTAAATGCTCATTGATTTATTCTCCAGCAGATTACTAATCATCAGTTTTGAAATCTGTATAGCATTTTTGTACGGATGCTGAATGATTGATAAAAAGTAGTTTAAAAGCAGAAGTTTGGAACAAGTTCCCACCTTAGATTGAGAAGAACAGCTGGGAGACGCCGAGCAAACCGACAACATTTTGAATCAAATCCAACAAATGATAAGAATGATGGGAAAAGCTTCAAAAGCCTCTCATCCTGCTATAAATGAGAAGAAAGCTCAGATTAGAAGAGAGAGAACACAGAAACTCCGAAAGTCAAAACCATTCACCGAGTAAGAACAAAAAACCTCGAAATTATAACAAGAACACACGGATTGAGATCAAAACTAAGCCAAACATTGCCGATCCATGGAACAATTAGATATTAAGAAGCAAATGGTATAAGATCATTTTTATTTCGCCCTGAGGTAGTGGGAAACGCGACGAAGCTGCAAAAATAATTGAAAAGGGAGAAGTGGGAGAGTGAGCTGAACTTACATGGAGATTCTGAAAGATAAATTTGGATATTGGATGAGATTGGTAAAGGAAGTTGAAAAGGAAAGTAGATAGAACGAATAGAATCGTGTGGCTTATTAGAATCGTTACCTTGAAACTTCATCTTCATCTGTTCCTCGTTGCCTCTCGTTTTTCCATTGGTGGGGCGAGACGAAATCTTGTTCTTGAATTTATGTGGTGTTTGCTCGCTGCCTCAGATCTTCTGATTATTGCTTGTCACTTCAAGATTACACTCAACTACAGATTTCTCTGCATTTCCACTAATCATTTCACTGAATTTTTACTTCGGATTATTGCTTCTCATTTCAATCAATTACATTGAATCAGAAATTATTGATGCCTCAAATTTTACTTGTATTTGTTACTTGTTTTAAGTGTTAAACTTTCGGAAGTCAGAACTTTAGTCGTGAGAGAGAATTCTAGGCTTTTTTTTACTTCCCTTCTACTTCCCTACATATTATTATTGAAGAACTAAAATTAATATTTTTAACCTTTATGGGATAAAAACAAGTTCAAGACAAAATAATAATAATTATTATTATTATTACTGAGGATCAAAATTGGAAGGGACGGTTTGGTTAAGTTTTGAATGTTATATATAATTTTAGGCCTAAAATTCTGACGGTAACAAGTATGGGGGTTGATAAACAAGAATAGCTCCATTTGAATTTATAATATTATTATTATCAATGAAGTAGAAAAGTAAAAGTTCAAAGTGTGTTTGCTTTCCTTATTATATATAAGAATGTATGTTTCTCCGAACCCAAATTCTTATGCATATGCAAATGCAAATATTCATTTTTAAAAGAGGTAAAAAATAAATTAGAGGAGAAAAAGGAACAAGTATATTGAGATGATGAAAATATAAAATCACCAGGCTCACAAATAATTCAAAATTATCAAAAGAAAATTCCTGTGATTGGGTCAGCATATCAACCATCACATAATCGATCCAATGAACAACAAAATATAAGAAAACAAAAGATGCAATTGGCAAAACTGAAAAACCAAGTTAACATCTTCATACCCAGAATCTCATAATTGAACTTTGCCAACTAAAACTAGAACATATGACAGAAACGCTTAAAAGCCTGCAAAATGGATCTTCTCAATTAAACTAAATCGTTTATAATAATGGAATTGGTTGAAATAAACAGGCATCGATTGAGTCGAATCACTCATCGTCSTCGTCGTCGTCGTCAGCTCCAGCAGCAGAATTCAAGGCATTCAAACGCTCAACCAACTTGGCCTTCCTTTCTTCATACGTGAGCTTCTTCAAGTTAAACCTATCAGACAACAGTAACTCCTTAAGATTCATCAAATAATCACCGAACAATAAACAGCAGGTATCAAAGCTGAAAACTAAAAAACAAGTTTAATCATGAATAACGAATAGAGTTTCGCCTTTTACCTCTTGTGCTCCTTTGGTGGTTGCTTCTCAGTTTTCTTCACCAACGGTTCTGAACGGATAGCAGCGTGAACTTTCTTCAACAACTCTTCAATGTTGTCAGGCTCGATTCCCTTTTTGATRTAGTCGCTGAAGTGAGATTGATACTTCTCTGGCTCATCCTCCATCAAGGACTGTGGATTAAAAAACTCGGGGTGAACATGATTTTTTATGACTATTCTGATTTCTAAGTCAACTATTCACTGATATTAACTTCTGAAAGTTTACCCTCATGTAGGCAGCAACGTGGCCGCCAAATATGTATTTCCGGTGAACCTCAGCATCGAGCTCCTTGTTATCCTTTGAAAAACCAGCAAACCTCTTGACACTGTGTGGAACATCCAATCCACCATCCAAAGCTCCCTGTGTCATGAAAATACATATAGATTCAGTCTCTAAAAATACAATGGTTTGAGAAAGATACAAAGAGAAACTCAAGCTGTCCTGATGTGGTCAATTTGTAATCATTCAAAAATGCAGTGAACTTACAAACTCCTCACCATAGTTGTAATAAGCCACTAAGTTATAACGAACTTAGAAGATCCAACGTGGAACAGATGTCAGAAAGAACAATATATATATATATATATATATATATATATATATATTGTGTGTGTGTGTGTGGGTACACATATTTTACATATGTCAAATATTATATAGTTGGTTAAAGGATAATGGTTTAATCATTTTGTATCCAATCACGGTTTAGAAAATAAATAAAGCTACTCGTGTGACATTCATCAAACCATGTAAATCTAGAAGCACAAATAATGAAATATTATAAACAAGAAAAAGAGATGGATATTGTAGCTCATCTAACATGGACTAACTAAATACCTTGAGGGCACCAAAAACACGGTTTCCCGTTGTTGTTCGGACTAGACCAACATCAAGGAGAGCTCTGAAGGGCCTTCGGTTATCTGTGGGTTCCACAGAGAAATCCTCTCCGGTAACCTAATGATACATGATACAAATGCTTTAAGTGGACACAAATAATGATGGAACAGTTGAGCCATAACAGACAAGGTATATTATTACTTCATTTTGTTTAATTTATTTGGTTTTGGTTTTAGATAAGGTCAAGAGAGGGTAGATAGAGTACCTCGAGATTACCCTCATACTCTTTGTCCATCTCAAGGCTCTTCAAGACACGGCGAGCCAAGAGAAGTCCAGTACAGTAAGCTAAACAGTATTCAGATAGGGATAAAAAGTTAATAACAGATCAAAAAGACCCGGCCCCAACAGACTTACACTTGAAAAGAAGTACCTGCCGCATAATTTGTTAGACCAACTTCAAGACCATAATGAGGTAACTCGTGAGAATAAGCTGCAGCAAGAACCATATCACCAGCAATGCTAGAAGATACTATTTGTGCTGTAATATCCTTATTAGTCTACAAATAAACGTTAAGGTCTCCTTTCCCGAGCAAACATAAACAGATCTCACTATTCAAAACAAAAAATGCTCATAAAAAAGTAAAGATACATATTTACAGAACATCAAAAAATAAATCATGGAAAATCAAGGGCTTGAAGTGATCTTAATAAATCATAAAAAGAGGATTGATCCGATGATCCATAAAACCTAACGCTACAATGCATCTGGGGTCGTGACGGGACTTGCGAGTGTGCATCCAAATAAAAATTCCTATTATTGAAGGAAATCATAAAGATTCCTGATTTAAAAAAATAAGTGGGGAAAAAGAGTGAGCAAGATCCAATTCACTCATGCAAGTTCGGTAGAAAAAACAGCTGTAAAATAAAACAATAAATCAATGGCACTACTTAGCCAACTGTTATGAGGATACAAATCTAATAACAAAGCGGTATTTAGGAGTGTTGTACTTGTTCTTGTCTTGATTAATGAGACGAATCCTAGCCCGATAGTCTGTCTTTCCATCTGAATATTATCAAGAGGAGAAAGCACTATCAGAAACCGACCATTAACTTTTCAAGTATATTCATGAGTACAAAAAAATGAAAATACCTCTTCTTCTCTTGTATTTGACCTGGTAGCGTTTGAAGTATGCTTTCGTCTTTTGAGCTTTAGCAAAAGCCTGCAAATAAATCATTAAAATTTGTCTGGCAATACTTTCACTGACATAAATAACAAAGCTAATCGAAACAATGCAGTTACTTGCTTCAATCATTCCCAAAAATGCCTGACGATTTCAGGCATGCTAGGAACAATTCACATATAACAATCATCAGCAAGAATCGAACATATATAAAAATTCATGCGCGTTAGACTAGCTGTACTCCGACTAAGAACACATAAAGAAATGAGAAAAATTATTCTAGAAAGCAACCCAATTGAAGAACAGGCATCATGAATTAGAAATTTAAAATTTTGTGTATTTAAGTTCTAATTTTTAATTAGTATTTTAATACATATATATATAATAAACTTAAAATAAAAATGATAAATATTTGAACAATCCTATTGAAATTTCAAAAATCAAACAATCTTTTTTTAATTTCTAAATTGACCCTTCACAACACCTTTTCCAATGTGATGGGGACCTTTTTCTTCCCAGCAGCCCAGCCAAAATTAATTTTTAATGATTTCACTCATGGCCCAACCTAATTTTTCTCTCTCATAGTTAATAATCCGCCTCTCACTAAAAGAAATCTGCCTCCCACTAACCCTAATTTTCATGTACTAACAAAAAAAAAACCCTAATTTTCATGTACTAAA
>NW_019104491.1:735030-748844 GCF_001995035.1 Momordica charantia
AGCCCAATTTTAATGGACGACGGAGGAGCTGCTCAGCCGGACGACACCGTCATGTCGGAGGCGGCGTCTGTTCCGCCGCAGCAGCACGACCCCGCGGCGCACCAGCACCAGCCGCCGCCGATGGGGATGGAAAATATTCCGGCGACTTTAAGCCACGGAGGGAGATTCATTCAGTACAACATCTTTGGCAACATCTTCGAAGTTACGGCCAAGTACAAGCCTCCCATCATGCCTATTGGCAAAGGCGCTTACGGCATCGTCTGGTCTGTACCATACCCTAGTCCTTATGTTTTCTTCAAGAGTCTTCTCTCTATTTTTTGCCGCTGTTTTTGATTTTGGGACTGCGCTTTGATTGATCAGTTCCGCTCTGAACTCCGAGACAAACGAGCACGTTGCGATCAAGAAGATTGCGAATGCGTTCGACAACAAGATCGATGCCAAGAGAACTCTTCGTGAGATCAAGCTTCTCCGGCATATGGATCATGAAAACGTCAGTGAGTGGTTAATAGATTTATATGGAGTGTTGTTTCCTTTACATTTTATTGCCTTTTAACAGTTTATCGAGCTCAAGGATTTTCTATGCCTTCTTTTTCATCCTTTATCTCGAAACCTGGAAGATACGTAATTTTTCTGGACGTTTACGCTTAAATTTTTAATTTTTTTTTTAATCACATTCATTAGTTATAGTTATTGGCTAATTGGTAAAATGCATTCTTATTTCTCTTAATTGCTCGAAAGCTGGTATCCCTTCCAGTTTCCTCCTTCCTCTGGTGCATATGTAAAAAGAACTATCCTTGAGGAGTCCCCGATGAAGCAATAACCTTGGAACATACATAGAGTAGAATTCCTGTACGATATTGAGGCGATKGGCAGAATGATTTTTCTTGCTTTAAGTCCTCACTCTTGTATCACAATCAACGATTCATATACAAGAAAACGAATACATAATGCTGTCCCTAAGTCTGAAATGGAAATCAGAACTCTTACAGTCTTACTAATATATAAGTCACTGTGTGACAAGCCTTTTCATTCTAAATCCTCACTGGTTTTCTATAAACTTACATTGTAGCATGACAGTACTATATCATTGCATGAAGGAATGTTTTATCTCTCTCTGTCTCTCTCTTAATGGGAAACAAGATCTTCATTAAGGATAATGAAGATGTAAGAGATATAGGAAATAAAACAGGTAGTAAGAGACTTACGGAATAGGACAGAGGAAAGGTGAAACTCCTTCCTTTATTAAAGGGAAATTCGAGAGTCTGCAATCTTGACGACGACTTAAAAAACTACTCATTCCTCACTAGCCTTTCCCCCCTTTTATTACAGACACTCATTGTGATTGTGACTGCGTACACTCTTATTCCAGCCATCTATCCAACTCTCCTTGATGTCTTTTCCCCTTTCCGATATAGGTGCATGCTTTGGTGTTCTATCAAGAACATAGATACATAAAGGTCCCTCGAACAAGTTTGCAACTTATATCCTAGCTTACTAAGAACACGGGGAAGTTGTCTGTTCCTATATACACAAGTCAGAGAAGATTAAAGCAGGGCATGAAAGTGTCCTATATTCCAAAATTTCAAGATTCAACACCTTTGACTTTAAAAATGGATTTATATCTCCATACATAAAGGTCCTTCGAACAAGTTTGCAACTTATATCCTAGATTGCTGGGGAAGTGGTTTGTTCCTATATACACAAGTCAGAGAAGATTAAAGCAGAACATGAAAGTGTCCTATATTCCAAAATTTCAAGATTCAACACCTTTGACTTTAAAAATGGATCTATATCTCCATATTTAAAGTTGTTGACATRGGAAAGGGGTGACGGTGACCAAATGAGGTGTCTTCCCACCATCTTTGACTTCCAATTCCCTCTCCAGGCGAGCATTATAAATTTTTTCCTAGAGCCCAAAGGTGATTATATGGACCTATGGTTTTAAGCTTAAAAAGAGGGCTARGTTCTTTGGCCTAATGCAATATGAGTAATCTTTTCGGAAAACACGGTTAGAGAGGAATAGGAGGTTTGTAATTGTTTTTTAGAAAAATATTTATTTGTTTTTATTTATAATTTAAGAAATCTAGTAATATCAAGAGAAGAAATTACAAAAAGAGTAGATGTAAGCTATCCATCTGAAGTGCTGAAGGGGCTTATCAGACAGGGACTCCAATTGGCTAAAATCAAAGAGGAACTCTCGTTATAAAAAGATCTAGAAAGGATACACCAATAGAAGCCAACAATCTAGCTAAATTCTCCAAGTCTCTATCCTTATCTTCAAAAATTCTTTGTAGCCTTCATCATCAATTTTCTTAGGGGAGTGTAAAACTAAAAAGATCCAACAAAAAAGACTGTCCTTGACTGAAAGTGKTTTTTGTAGCTTCCACTCGGAGCACTAGTTSCAAACCTTTTTCTTTTTAATTTTTTCCTCTTTCCTCTATTGTCTCCAGTAGGCGAGCATTTGTATAGCCAGAACCAGGAGGCTTTTCCCCTTCCTTTTGTTCATTTTCATGTTGTTAATGAATTTGTTTCTTATAAAGAAAACTAGAAAAGTAACTGGCTGATGCGATACAGGACTCCTTAAGAGTATAAAAAGGAATTGAATGAAAGGGTAAATAGTGAAAAGAGAGGAATACTCTACTCAACAAACTCATTGGATGTTCGATTCTGTTACAAATTCTGTTCAGATTTTCATCCAAGGCAATAGTTATTGAGATAAAGATCACAAACCTTATGCACTTAAAAGAATACAATTGGATGATATTTCCTATCCTCGTACAATATTTCTTTTGCTTGAATTCATAAACACGATTGAATTCATAGGAAATGTAAAATTATGAAGGATAAATTGCAAATTACATCTATGCTGTTCAGTCTACTTACGAATATCATCTATACATTATCTTATTGAGATCATAAAATATTGTATTTTAAACAATTATACACTATTACATTTAGATCCAACTTTTTTGGTTAATACTAACAAATTTAATGTGGTTGGGTAATGTTTTATCGTGAGTTAAAGTGGGAGAGTAGTTTTTGAAACTTATCCTAGATTTTTAATGTGTCATGTTAGCTTGGTTGTATTAATGGAAACTTTATTTGAGGGGAAACTGTGGACCTTTCTAAAGGATTTATGATTTAAAAACAAATAATACAAGAGGCTTTTAAACTTCTAGCACAAAGGTTACTTAAGCAATTTGTCAAATAATGAAACTAATTACTTAACATGATCTAATATGTAGGAAATCTAATACGCAGATATATTGAAATTCCAAAAATTACAAARAAAAAAGAAGTTATAATGCATTAATTGCTCCTGCATTTAGCAGTTGCTATCCTGTCTATAAAACTAGGGTGTAGACTAGGGCAAATATTTTTATAAGAATTAAGATATAACCTACTATATAATGATCCCTTTTAGTGAACTCAATTACTCTAAAATTACATGAAAAAGCTGAAATTTGCAATCGTACGTCCTACGCCATCAATATATTTTTAACCTTTAAAAAGGAACAAAATGTCATAACGGTTGAGCTATGCTCATGTTGGCAAAAGAAGAACCAATTGGTTTAATTTGGATGTCATGACATATTTTGGAAGTACTTAATTATGGAATGATATTACTCTGATCTTGAATCATTGTATTATAATTTCTTAAATGTTTAAAATGTACTCTAGGTTTATTACGTTGGATTTTGTTTTGTTCTATTTTTCACTCAACTCTCTCTCTCTCTCTCTCTCTCTCTCTCTCTCTCTCTCTCTCTCTATATATATATATATATATATATATATATATATATATATATAAGGTGGTAGTTTCTGTACTATCACAATAATTTTGTGAAAGTTATGTACCTTTGAATTGAATTATTGTACCCATATAGATGATGTTTTAGTCTAAGGGAATTCCATGTGGTTTTTAGTTTGATTATGCTATTGCCCCCAATGAGATGCAGTTATAGTGTCTTTGAGATGTTGGTTAACTTGTATTGTTGATGATGGTGATTCAGGTTGTTGCAATTAGGGATATCATACCTCCGCCTCAAAGGGCAACGTTTAATGATGTTTATATAGCATATGAGCTAATGGATACTGACCTTCATCAAATAATTCGTTCAAACCAAGCATTATCAGAGGAGCATTGTCAGGTTACATTCTGTACATGTACTTGTTGATTGATTACTTTTGCATTTTAAAATTCATTCCGATATCAGCCCTCTGGATCATTTGGAACTTATACGTTCTTCCAACTAATTTTAGTAAATCTTCTGAAGCATTTTAAAGTAAGTTAGTTGGCTAAGATTGATGTCGGATAATCTTTTTTGTTGGTTCAATGTTGATGCCGTGCTTCGTAAAAATCTTGGGCTAGCTTTAAAACATCAAAATGGACTACCCCTGGTAGGGTGGTATAGGTCCTGTTTCAGATGAGATTATCACAAAGATGGTTAGAGGTCTGTTGAAAAGACTGCATTATGTCGATAGTTTGTACTTGGGTGAAAGTCCCTACATTTTTTGTTCTTTACTATCTGGGGAGTTTTTTTTCCCTCCCTTGATCATAGCCTCAAAGGTTTTAGGTGGACACCTCGTTCTCCTTTACCTTCCCATAATCTTTCTTCTCATGTATCTTCTTACAATCTTTCCTGTTTTTCTGTTTTCCCCTCGGTGGCTTTGGGTCTTTGTTTTGTGTTCAAGGCCCTATTTTGCTCATCTTTTTACTTATCTAAATAAATCTCTATGGTGCAAGTGGCCATTTATTCTTCCTTTCTTCTAATCAGCTATTTCAGTGAAAATTTAGGTCGGGTATTTATGATCAAAATTAATTGGTGACAATCTTGTGATACCAGATGTTCTTCTTTCAATATGTGCCCAAGTGTTATTCCATTGATCTTGGGTGAAAGAATGAGACTTGGGAACTCTTGGCACTGGTTCTTTTAATCAGGATGGACTTATAAATTAGTGGCTAGGCAGATGTTGATCTTGAAGAAATTGATCTCAACACTGGCAGATATATTTKATGATGGTGCTCAAATTAAACTTTGACAAGCAATGTAAATCTTGGAGAGTATTCAAATTCAAAGTTTAGATTAGACTAAGAAGATTATAATCAATTACAAAGCCAACCATAATGGTAATAATAAATTACAAATTTGGAAGATTTCTTTCAAATATTCTTCTACTGTGACCTAGCAGAAGCTTCAACTCTAGAAGAGCCGTTAGGGATCAAGAGCTATGGGAATGGAGCACTCTAATGCAAATAATTGAAGATCTATAGGCTGAGAGGTACAAATAGTAGGAAGATGTGTAATCTGGAKGTCTTGGGGCTATTTTCACCTAATGAGTCTCGTTTATATTCTTCCTTTATCCTTGAAAACRGGGTGGCAGAGAGCACTAGAACTCCGGAAAAGGTCATGTTTTTCAAATAGTGTATGGCTGCCATAACAACCAGGCTTTAGAGGGTGTATTTTACCTCCTAATAAGCTGGAAAACAACCAGGCTTTCAACGGGAAGTGAGTGTTTGGTGAAACTCTGGAAAGAAGTTTGATTTGAGTGTCCTTTTTAAATGCTTATCCTAGATTGTTCAAACTTGTTGACGGGAAATAGCCTTCCATTCAGTCTATGTGGAATGCCAAGAACATGTTGAAACCTAAACTTTACAAGATTTCTTTATGAGAGAGAGGAAGAAGAGGACTTAGATTTAATTCAGATTCTTGAATTCTTTGTCTTCTAATGGTTCTAAGTATTGGATCTTGGTCAATCTTTTGATTGTGAAAAGAATTCTGTTTAGATGCTTTAGATAGACAACAAGATTTTAAAATTTGAGG
The DNA here is from genome assembly GCF_001995035.1 of Momordica charantia. Next base: position 740,856 of record NW_019104491.1, read on the forward strand.
ATTGTGAGAAACAACTTGGTGTAAAAAATGCAGGTAGCTTTTTTTGCCTTCGTACCAAATCCAACCATGCTAATAAAGTAGTGTTCGACCATGTTGAACATCCTGTACGTCAAAATAATTACTATCTTTATGTATCATGCAGTACTTCCTGTACCAGATTCTTCGTGGATTGAAGTACATACATTCAGCAAATGTTTTGCACAGAGATTTGAAGCCCTCCAATCTGCTATTAAATGCCAACTGTGACCTGAAAATATGTGATTTTGGACTTGCTCGTGTTACTTCAGAAACTGACTTTATGACAGAATATGTGGTTACAAGATGGTACCGTGCACCAGAGCTATTACTTAACTCATCTGATTACACAGCAGCTATTGATGTCTGGTCTGTTGGTTGTATTTTTATGGAACTGATGGATCGGAAGCCCTTGTTTCCTGGTCGAGATCATGTGCATCAGTTACGCTTGCTTTTGGAGGTAATTTCATAGTCACTCTTGATACTCTTTATGGTTGGGTTCTTAAAAGCAATCATCTAAGTTTGATGGTTGCAAATAATCTGTCACCGTTGTTTGATAAAGTTCATTTTAATTAAATTGAAATATATAAATAGAAAAGAGAGAACGTCCATGTGCTTTGTTTGAGTGTATTTAAAAGTTKTTCTGAGCTGAACTAACCAAAACTAAACTTATTTTGTACATAACAGAACCAGACCACACTGAATCTGAAGAGGTTCTGTTCAGTTCTGACTCTTTGGTTTTGTTTTGGTCCATGTTACAGAAATCAAATTAAAAGTGGCTGATATTCACCCTCATTATGCATATATGATATATGTATGTGCATCTGAATAGTTTCAGACGTAAAATACCCCCAGAAGCAACTAACATGAAACATATCCGTACTTCACAAACAATTCTTATTCTTGTTGTTATTCACATGTTTACTGTTTTAGTCTGCTCCATTCTATCATGCAGCTGATTGGCACTCCATCAGAGGCTGATCTTGGTTTCTTGAACGAGAATGCTAAAAGATATATACGGCAACTTCCTATATACCAACGGCAGTCATTCACTGAAAAGTTTCCACATGTCCATCCTGCAGCCATTGATCTGGTGGAGAAGATGCTAACATTCGATCCAGGACGGAGAATTACCGGTGAGATTTACTGTTGCAATTGTTTGCATAGCAATCTTGTTACATTCCTGCAAAATGGCTTTATAAAATTTGATAAAAATAGAGGAGTTTCTTTTCCCTAAAAAAAACCATCGAGATCAAATCAACCGGGACTTTATCGTCTTTTAAGTAAAAAGGTCTCACAAAATCCAGATGCTGTATCCTATCCTGTAGTCTGATAATAGGGCATTGCTAATTTATCCATCTCCTCAATTAGATGCAAATCCTAATTAGGATACAGGCCAAACCCAAACCTGTTTCTACACGTACTAGTTGATTTCCTCATTCAGGTGTTTCAATTGTCCGACTTCTGAACTATGTAGACGGCCATTTTTCTGTTAGTTCATTCTTTTTCTTGGAACATTTTAGTGTATGCGGGTTTCTTTTTTGTTGCCTGATCGGTTGGCAAATATTAAATGCATCTCACTGTTTTCAAAATGAGCCAACTTTACATGCAAGATTTATCTTTCTATATTCAAACATTAGGACATCATGTAGACTGTGACCTTTCTCTGGATTGTGGTAGATATGCCAATATTTGATTCTTTGAATCATTCTTATTATGACCTTACTTGAACCGGACCTGTGTACTTTTGTGTTGTAAGGAGTCGAAGAACTTAAATAGTCAATCTTATTTGTGGATTTTATTAACATCTACCTACGTTTTTGCAGTTGAAGATGCTCTAGCTCATCCTTATTTGACTTCATTRCATGACATTAGTGATGAGCCCGTGTGCATGACGCCCTTCAGCTTTGATTTTGAGCAGCACGCACTTACGGAGGACCAGATGAAAGAGCTGATCTATCGAGAGGCACTTGCATTTAACCCTGAGTATCATCACCAATAATGAGCTATGTTATTTGCTGGAGGATTGTTTGATCTGTATGATCTCTTTATTCTGTATGTTCATTATTAATTCCTTTGTGTATATTAACTGGCATTCACACGTCTGGGATGGCTTTGGAATCAAAATTGTCTGAGTATGGCCAGAATTAGGACTGCAAGAATCTTCATGTTCATGAAGTTGTATCTGCCCTTTCTTCTTCTACTACTTGTTCTATTGTTCATCAATTGAATCCAGGTTGTTCATTATGAGTTAGAGGTTGATTTACGATTCTATTTATTTGTGTTCACTTCATCAGAACCAAATACTTTGGGGCAATCAGCTGGATGATGAAACTTATGGTGGCACAAAACAGTTGCTGTGATCACCATCTATTTGCACTTTCGTTGTCGTTGCCACGATCGTCAAGGCAAGTCTCTACTACTTCCTGTTATATTTGATTTTTTTGGTTCCTTCATTTGCTCACGATAAGGATATAGTAGAGTGAAGCCCGGGTTCAGGTTCTAGAGCTGATGACAAAGCCAATTCTCCAGCTTTGGAGAGCAAAAGGGTCGATATGCAATGTATTTGATAACTTGGAGAATGATTTATCTATACGTTCAATTGTTGAAAAGGCAAACATAGTTCATGTTGAATAGAGGAGAGAAAGATCCATAAAATATAAGTAAATTACAATATCGTTCTTGGTATGTTTGGTGAAATCAAATATAAGTAAATTACAATATCGTTCTTGGTATGTTTGGTGAAATCAAAAGTGAAATCACGCAGAACTAAGACCTAAATCATACACTAGCATTTTGTAGGGGTTAATAAGKATGCATGCCCTCCTACCATTTATAATATATTTTTTACTTTGCAAAAAAATAATAAATAATAAAATACAAAGAAGAAAAAGAATATATAAAAAGCTTTACTCATTAGCCACTTGGTAAGCTAAATTTTTTAAGGTTATTTTTTATCTCCTTTTTTAGTTTGTTATTATGGATAATTTGTTTTTTTTTAACAAATAATTAACGTTCTTTTCAAGGATGGTTTAAATAGTCCCATATTGTACTATAAAAAAAAAGCCACCAATGGCAATTCTAGAGAACAATTTGAACACATACCCAAAACAATTCTTCCAAATTTAGCAGGAAAATAATTATGTAATTCGTTATTTTACAATTTAACTCTCTCTTTGTTTACTTATACTACTAATGATTCTTTTATTGTTTACAAGTTTGGGAGTGTATCGGTGGATTAGCCCTCGTCCTCTTTGTTGGCGCCTTTTTTCCTATTCCAAAAAAATTCACTTTTCAGATTTGGATGAAAGCCGGAAAAGGAAAGGAAAAAAAAGGAAGCTGGCGAACTATGCACTGACTTTTCTGAAAGTGCAAAAGATAATAGTCCTTTTTCAATCATAACTGAATTAACTTCACATGCGGGAAAGATTGGTTTTATTTAATAATTTGAAAAGATGCCCACTGTGTCCATTATTCTTACAAATAGTCGTTGACAGAATATGATTTGGATCTGGATCTTGAGCCTGACACCCAAACCTTCGGCCACTGCGTCAACATGTYCGAATTGRGTATTGTGTTAACCTTGGAAAGCAACGGCGTACACATGATTTAATATCGTGGTCATGCCGAAATTGCTCACAGCACAACAACTATCTTTTCATCTCATTTCTCCTRTGATTCTAACAATAATTTGGGATGTGGCATATATGTGGGAATAAGCTTCAGAATTAGCATTATTAAAAAAAAAATTCCTAAATTTGATACACTTATGAAGTTTTGAGGGAAAAGAATATTTTTTCTGATACATTATATATTCAAATAAGATAAAGTGGTGCGTCATATTATATTCCAATTATAATTTATTATGTTATTTTATTAATTTGCAATAAAGTACGTCAAACATATATTACTTTATTAATATTCATTGAAATTTTGAGCAGTGTAAGAATACAACGTGTTTCACATGTTTGCAATATTTTTAATGTTTTTTTTTTCTTTTTGAGGGAAAATAGTTTTAACGTTTTTATCGGAAGAAAAAAAAAAGTTTCAGATGAAGCATTCATAGAACGAGTTCAGTACCACGACAACGCGCGTTGAAAAAAAAAAATACATATATATATATATTTTTTGTTCTTTTACTAACTTAATTATTATTTCGAGTTATTTATTTTTTGAGATATTTAATTATTTATTAAAATAATTATTTTAAATCGTAGAAATTCATTGATATAATAAATTAACGTTTTTAATAACACTTATTTGTGTAATGTGTTTTCCTACTAATGATTAGTTGTAATTTTAATTTAAGATTAAAAAGATTTTTTAATACAAAAATTAAGTTTAAAATGAAATTTATTGGTTATTGGGTAAGTGTGCTCCCGAGAGAGGATTACTTAGGGCCTGTTTGATAACCATTTTAGTTTTTGGTTTTTGATTTTCCGTTTTTAAAAAACAAAAACCATATATGTTTGATAACTATTTTTTGTTTATTGTTTTTAAAAAACAAAAAACCAAAACATGTTTGGTAACCATTTTTAGTTTTTAGTTTTTAAAAAGTTAAAACATTGAAAATACATATTAGAGGGAAAAAATTTTATGTGGAGTAGAGATGATGTGGGTGTGAGTGAAGATGCTCTCCCCCATTATCGGGCTCATGAAAATTTTTAGTCTCCGTCTCCACCTCGTTCTTGGGTCCGAAAGATGTTCTCGAGAAAAATTATCAGTTTTATAATTTTTTTTAATTATTTAAAAAATGGAATCGAGAGCGGGGACGGGGACATGCATTTTCTATTTTTGGGACCTACAGAAATCTTTGTCTTCCCCTGTAGAAACAGTAAAATATATATGTAAATAAACTTTTGGAAGATAAATTTTAGAGAGATATATAAAAACATCTAGGAAAAAAATAGGTTGAGAAAAGTTAAAGACAAAAAGAGAAAAATTTTGGAGAAAAAAATAAAGTCGAGAGGAAAAGATATTGTTTGGGGAAGAGAATACCCTGGACACGTGGAGGACCCCTATTGGTGCTCCAAGATGACTCATGAGTCATGCCCAGCTCGGACCGCCGAGATCACCACCACTAGCGTTGACAGATGCTAAGTATGAGGGCCGAGGTGAACCTGGCCGAGGTCCGATCTACCGGGAAGCTCGGTGGGGGCCGATGTGAGCTACTGTCAGCGGCGTGATTATCGGGTGTAACCGTCGGTCCCGAGATTACCGGGTGTAACCGACGGTCCCGAGATTACCGGGTGTAACCGACGGTCCCGAGATTACCGGGTGTAACCGTCGGGAGATTAGCAGGACTACCACCCATAAGTAGAGGACCTCACTCCACGATCAGGTACGATGATTTTCTGACCTCGAACTAAACTGGGAATTCGACCTATACTGACTTGATCGTCGGAGTGCTCACCTTTTTGTGCAGGTCCGCCCAAGTATTCAGATCGGTCTGGAGGCCGAGTTCGAGCTGCAATCTGAAATACACTGTTGTGCATATCCTTGCATAAACAGATATATTAAAGAAAAAAAAAGAAATTACAAAGAAAGAAAAAAATTATGGTGGAAACAGATAACAACAAGATTTAAAATATAATTTTTATATAAAATAAATAAAAACAAAGATAAATAAAAGTTACAGTGAAAGAAAATTGAACGGGAAAATAAAATATAATTTTTAGAAGAAAAAATAGATTATAGAGAGACAGAAAAGTTATAAAACATGAAATTTTCGAGATAAAAAAGTTAGGAAAAATATTAATTTAGGGAGAAATAAAACCGGTCTATTAGAAAAAAAAGAAATATACAGAAAATGTTGGACAGAGACAAACAACAATAAAAAAATATGGGTGGTTTCAAGAAAACCATGTGCAACCGTTGGTTTTTATTAAACCACCTTGAATGAATAATTACACTGGGATGAAACAAAATCACATCCAGCCGTGGATTATGATGGATGGAGAGAAGATAGGAAAGTCGGTCGGTCCGGTTTCTTATTTTTGAACCATCAACCGACCGATTAGTTTTAAAATTCTCAAACTGACACCGGCCGAACTGCAATATAAACCAACCGAAATCGATCAGATTGTGGTTTATATATTTTTATTTTTATTTTTATATATATAAACCAACTGAATATTTTATTTTTAAGATATAGTTTATATATTTCTTATTATTGACAATCAATTCTGTCCATATTTTTTTTCATTAATTTCATTTTATGTTAATATTGTATATACATACTTATTATAAGTTATAACAGATATGCTATCTGTATTTTTGAAATCAAGTATTATTAGTGGTATGATGAAGATATTGTGNTTTAATTTTTTTTTTTTTTTTAGAATTAAAGATTACAAACCAAATTTTCCTTCATAGCTTGATGGGCAATACCATGGGCAACACAATTTCCATCACGTCTTATGTGGTTGACTGAAATCAGTTGCAAATCCTCTCTTCTGCTACGAATTTCATCAACAGACCAAACCATTTCAGTAAGATTTTGATTGAAGCCTTCAATGCTTCCAAAGAATTTGTTTTCAAGAGAACTGGTTCTCGCGGCTTTCATTTCTATGCCTCTTTATACTAAGTTATAACTTGAATAGCATGTATTATTATTAAATATATATAATAATTTGTTATATGTATAATATTTTAATTTTAGTTTATCTATCTATATATATGTTTTTTATTATGCCAATCAATTATGTTCTTGTTTTTTTCATTAGTTTCATTTTATGTTGATGGTGTATATTACATACTTATTATAGGTTATAACGTATATACTATGTACTTTTGAAATCAACTATTATTAGGGATCTAATGAATATAATGCATATACCTATTTATATTAGATTATAACTTATCACTGTGGAGGTAGTGATCAAAGATTTCGTCCAATTCGTAGGTGTTGTGCCACTCCTTATTCTCACCGGAGGAGGGAGGAAGGAGACGACAAGTTTTGGTGGGAAAGTAAGAGCGAGATTAGAGTTTCATCCAATGAAAGAGAGAGAAAGAGGGAGGAAGATGTGATTTTTCAGAGACAAAAAAAATTTGAAGTTGAAAAATCCCTAAATTAAATATTTTTCCATATTTGAATTTTTCTCAATTGTTTATTAAATATATATTTAATAGGACAAATTAGTAAAATTTTAGAGGAATTCGTCCTACACAGACCAATTTTAAGACAAAAGTATAAAATCTTAAACACTTTGTTTATGTAAATTGAATCTCCATGTAGTCTAGTGGTGACTTATCCCATAGTTTTAATGTTCTTCTCGGAAAAGAAAAATGGTTTCAAATGAAGCATTTATATAACGAATGCTAACATGTTAAAAAAAAAAGATCTATTTTTTACTGACTTAATTATTATTTTGAGTTATTTATTTTTTGAGATATTTAGCTATTTGTTAAACTAGTTATTTTAAATCTATAGAAATTAATTAATATAATATGTTTGAGCCCGAAATTGATTGAGCTCGGATACGATTTAGATCGGTATGCTCAGGACGAGTTATGGCCAATGGTCCACACCTTCCTTGAACAGTTCTTGAGACCTGCAAAACAAAGTTAGCACTTCGACGAACCAGTCAGTTCTAGTCCGAGCTAACTTGCCGAGTCTACTTAGGATTGCGTACCTTGCATTTAAGGCTAGGGTTTCTATTTATAGAAACTGGGCCCGACAGGGATTCTGACACACCCTAAAATCACGGCGTGTTGTCGGGTACGGAAGAGACATTGTTACGGACTCTCTATTAGATCGGCTCGGCACTAGAGATCCTACCCTGACTGTCGACCTGTGTATTTTGGAGCTGCTTTCTCCATTTCGCTCGCGTGTTTAACCAACTCACCTTTGCGATCATGACACGTGGCAGGCTAGGATTTGCCCCCAACATTGGCCCCCACTTCGGCGGGGCGGAGGTCGGCTTGGCGAAGTCCTCCAAGCTAACTGGAGACAGGTCGAATCCGCGCGTGCAT
>NW_019104491.1:756028-789913 GCF_001995035.1 Momordica charantia
TTCTAGTCCGAGCTAACTTGCCGAGTCTACTTAGGATTGCGTACCTTGCATTTAAGGCTAGGGTTTCTATTTATAGAAACTGGGCCCGACAGGGAGTCTGACACACCCTAAAATCACGGCGTGTTGTCGGGTACGGAAGAGACATTGTTACGGACTCTCTATTAGATCGGCCCGGCACTAGAGGTCCTACCCTGACTGCCGACCTGTGTATTTTGGAGCTGCTTTCTCCATTTCGCTCGCGTGTTTAACCAACTCACCTTTGCGATCATGACACGTGGCAGGTCAGGATTTGCCCCCAACATAATAAATTAACGTTTTTAATAACATGTGTTTGTGTAATTTGTTTTCTTATCAATGATTAGTGTAATTTTAATTTAAAATTAAAAATATTTTTCAATAACAAAATTAGCTTAAAATGAAAATTGTTGGCATACTTGAAAAAAACACAGAATTCAAAATCTAAGCGAAATTTTATTAAACAGGACCGTACGAAATATCTTCCAGAACTATTTTGGATTTTGCTTTTATTGAGTACAACAAATAAGAAAGTGTGAACATTTGAACATTTCCATTAAAAAAAAAAACATTGCTAATATTTAAGTTTATTTTGAAAATCATGTTAGTTTGAAACTTAATAAAAAATAATGTTTTGTAAATACTTTTACCACTAGTTTGTCTATTAAAGAGTCGATCAAGTATACTTCAACATGAGTGACCTATTTATGTGGCGTCGAGAAACGATATACAACTACATCTCTTTTTTTTTAAAAAAAGAATAATAATAAAAATAATATGTTGTCTCTTCAAGAGACTACATATATAAAAATTGAACAAATTTGCTACTTTGGTGGAGTGACTCCATTTTTAGGAGAACTTGTGTTTGAAGATAATAATGGAAAAATAAATTAAAAAGATAAGTTATAAAATTTAGAAAAAAGAAATTAAAGTATACAAATGATTGAAGACTTCCTTTTCATATAATTAGTATTCTACCACGTGCTTTCTACGTTGTTTCCAATTTTATTTTATCATATATTAATGTTAATTTTACTTTAGAAAGGAGAACGTCTGTCAAATATTATAGTATAAACAAAATACTATAGTATTTGATAGATATTTTAAAATATAAGTATAATTTAAAATTCAATAATATAATTCAAACATCTTAAACGCTCAACGACTAAATATTAAAATAAGATTACTAAAAAATTATTTAAAAAATATATATATAAACCATTGCAAACTTGAAATCTCAAGGGCGGTTCATTTTGAGAAGATGTTGTCGAGAGGAATGCGATAGGTCAAGAAAGCTCTCATCCAATTAATAACTAACTTGGTTTAGGAGATTGATTTTGTTGCGGTTGTCTTTAGAATTAAACTTAAAACTTCAAAAAAAAAAAAGTAAAATCTTTCCAATAACTTCAAGCCATACCTAAATATAGTTAGCCCAAATTTCATATCCAAATGTTTCATTTTCTCGTAAACAATGCAACTATGAATTATCTTTGTTGTATTTCGCTCAGCCAAAAGAAAGAAAAAAGTTTGTCATAAACCAATTTCTTACAGATACATTAAGATGAACTTTATACTTTTACTTCATGTAATATTCAAAACATATAATGATATAACAATTAGTAACGCAGAAGAAACAAAGATGAAATTTGAATATATAGTAATATAAAAAAAATGAAGAATGTTATTTGGCTCTGAACATTTGCTTTAGAACAATGTATATATAGTAATAATTTTAGTTGAAAATGAGAAAATGAAAAATCATGTATTTATCGAAGTTTCATTGATGTTCTCCCACTCGACCTCCCAATTCTTTTTTTTTTTTTTTTTGTCTCACATGAACTTTCTCTCTTATACCTCAAAATTCTCTTCTCAACCTCATCAAAATTTCATCTCTCGTTAATTTTCTTCTCATTATCTCTATCTCTCCTTCTCTATCCATATAAATTCCTCTTTTTTTAAGTTTCTCTTAATGCTTTCTCCCGACCGAGCACCTTCCATATTCTTTTTAATTGGGTTCAAACCCTTCTAATTATCTCTTATTTATTTTATAATCTATTCCTCAAATAAAGTATATTTTTAATAAATATATAATAAATTTAAAAGTATGATAGGATAGTTTTATACTTTAATTTTAAAAAGGATAAAATAGATTTATACTTTAATTTCAGAAAAATAGGATAAGATAGTTTTCTTTTAACCCTATTTAAGTAAACATTGGGTAAATAATTTGTCAAAGCAATTGTATCCATCTAAATTAAACTACAACAACAACTGTGTATTTAATTTTTTAATCCCAAAAGAAAAAAAAAGTATGGATATAATTATAAATTAGAGTTCCTTTTGATATCCGATACCAATAAAAGTTTTATGTGTTTATATATGATGGTTGTATAAGTTGTATGTTAATTTATTAATTTACATTCTCGTGTTTCACGTGTTCGGGCTTTACACATTAGACTACAGCATCTTTTTTAATTACTTAAAATAGAAACTAAAAATTGAAAAATAAAAAAAGGACTAAAATACTTTTAAAAGCTAAACAAGATTAGACACCCATTATTAAGCTCAATAAATGGGGAAAACAAAATGTGTTATTTATCGGCTTTAATTGATATATATTTACCATCAAGAAATTGTTAATTCAATCCTAAAAAATTGAGGAGCATTGTATTCCTTACCTTCACATAGTCCTATATCAAGAAATTGACTGTTGTTTTTTTTTTTAATTATTTCATTAAAACACATAATCTCATCAAAATCTCCCTCCATCTCTTCTATTTATTTTTTAGTTAGTTTAACAATTCTTCTCCCTTTTTTCTCTCTCCCAACCACTAATTCTCACTCCTTTTTTTTTCTCTCATCTTCGTCTACCTCTTTTCTCAACTTGATGTAATATTAATAATTTATCATATAAAGCAAAAGTTAGAAAAAAAAGTTTAGCAACTTTAATCCAATGTCCTAAAACTTATTCAATTACATTTCTTTGAAAAAATGGCTATGAACAAATTGCAGAAACCTCCATCTAAAATTAGAAGTTAATAAAACACACAATGAAACAATAGATGAAAAAAATATATATATCATTTTATGCAACTTCGTAGCAATCATTTAAAACTATGAAAAAAAGGTAAAATATACATACATACGCGTGTATACCTTTAAATTGTGGATAAATATACGTGGAGATTTATTTTAAGTTGATAAAGAAAATATAGATTTAAGAGAGAAAAAAGGAGTTAAGTACTCCAAGAAGGAAAGGAAGAAATCATCCCACCAATTTTTTAAGGAAAAAAATCAAAAGAGATCGGGAAAGATTTTGATGAGAATATGAGTTTTAATAAAATAATTATAAAAAAAAAGAATAATAAACAATTATCTTCTTGTTATAAGGTAAATGTTACTCACCAACTCAGAAAGTGGTGATGGATTGAAATTCATTTACGATATCTAACCAACAACTTCGACCCAAATATTTTAATTTATATATTTCTTCATAGTCTTTGGAGTAAATCCCCTCTCATTAGTATTTTGGACCACTTGACTCTTAACAAATATCTAGCCGTAGAGTCAACACCTGTGATCGATCATCGATATCGATCACCTTTATTTAATAGCTCCACGAAGGGCAGGAGCTACAGAAGAAGTCGCCGGCGACGATGGAGAAGGCGACGGCGAACGGCGGGAGGAGATCGAGTCATGTGTTGCTGTTCGCTTATCCGATGCACGGCCACATGAGCCCGATGCTGCAGTTCGCGAAGCGATTGGCCTCCAAAGGCCTACTCGTCACATTTCTCACTACTTCCTCTGTTACTGAATCTCTCCAAATCGATCTCCCTCCATCTTATCCAATCCATCTCCGGTTCATCTCCGATTTCCACACCGAAGTCATCGAGACGCTCAAGCAGAGGCACGAGGCCTTCGCCGCCGCCGTCTCGAGATCGCTTGGAGAGTTCCTCGACGGAGCCCTAATTAACGGCGATCATCCTCCGCGGCTGATGGTTTTCGATTCCGTTATGCCGTGGGCGATGGAGGTGGCCAGATCGCGAGGGCTCGAAGCGGCGCCGTTCTTCACAGAATCTGCCGCCGTCAACCACATTCTGAATCAGGTGTACGAAGGATCCTTGAGCATCCCGGCGCCGGAGAACGCGGCGGTCTCGATTCCTTCGCTGCCGAATCTTGAGGCAGAGGATCTGCCGTATTTCCCGAGCGTGATCAGAGAAGTGACTCTGGAATTCATGACCAGACAATTCTCGAGTTTCAAGGATGCCAAATGGATTTTCATCAACACGTTTGATCAGCTGGAGCCGCAGGTATGCGTTTCCTTTTGGATCTTCCAATTAATCTATCAGTCGAGGTTCAAATCCAGATCCAAATTTGAAAAAGAAAAATTTAAATAAGTATCCCTAAATAATTCCTGCTACTATGTCGATGATTACGATATTTTCAAATGAGAGCGGGGACGACAGACTACAGAGATCAGAAAAGAAACTTCCTGCTTTGATTGCCAATGCAAATACATGACACATATTCCCAATTCTTGTTTCTTTTCTTTTCTCTCTCCTCCCCTGCCTTTTTTCCATCGCTTAGTAACAATGATAATAGTTTTGGGGTGGTTTGAGCTAGCGCACCTACTCGCACTGAAAAAAATAAATAAAATAAATTATATTGTAATTATTTCTCTTTTAAATAAATTTAAATAAATGTTAATTATTGAAATTTTATTTTCTAAAATAAAACAACTATTAATTATAAAAAATATAATAATTAAAARTATTTATTGAAACAAGTGCTATCATTCAAGTAAATGAAATGAATTATATTAATATAGTAATTAATTATAGTAATAAATTTAAATAAATGTTAATTATTGAAATTTTATTTTCTAAAATAAAACAACTATTAATTATAAAAAATATAATAATTAAAAATATTTATTGAAACAAGTGCTATCATTCAAGTAAATGAAATGAATTATATTAATATAGTAATTAAAGTATTTAGTAAAAACACCTCGATATATTTTTCTTAATAATTTTTAGAATTAGTAGTTATTTTATTTTAGAAAAGAAGATAAATTTTAATAGTTAACCTTTATTTAGAAGAGAAAATAATTTCAATATAATATGTTATTGAATAAAAAAGAAAAAAATTGATATATTAGAGTCTTGAACCGAGGAGCTCTAAATTAAAATATAGACTGCTGCATTAAAATGGTAGAATTATACAACTTTAACATATATTATCGGTTTGAAAAGACGACATGCTAGAATTTAAGAAAAACACACACATGATGCTAATAATGCGTCATCCAACTTGAAAATTGTGAAATGACAAGACTAGCATGAGGTTGATATATATTTAGAATAAGTTTAAAATAAGGTATTATTAAAAAGAAAAATCAAAATTTGAAACCTTAAACAATGAAAATGAAGAAAGAAATTACTGAAGAAAGAAATTACTATTTTAAGTTCAATGACATTTTAGATTTACATTTTCTTTTTCTCAACTAAATTTTTAATGTTCGGTAAATTCATGATCTCTAACTTGAATGTTTGGTAAATTTATCTCTCTCAGCTAACTTTAATGTTAGTTAATTTCGGTGATCTCTAACTTTTAATTGTTTTTTATATTAATATTTTTAATATAACAAGTGTTTTATTCCATTTATAATATGTCCGTGGTTTTTTTTAAGCTTAAACTGATGAGTCATGTTAAAATTTCTCCACACATACAGGGCTTAGGATTTGCTTTAATACTATAAGTTTTCCATGGATTACAATAAACTTATTATTGTTATATAGATACCTTAACACGTTTCATAGATTTCAATAATGAATATCAGATTGTTAATTGGATGGGCGAAAGATGGCCAATCAAGACCGTTGGACCAACCGTTCCATCAGCGTATTTGGATGGTCGGTTGGAGAAGGACAAAACTTATGGTTTGAAACGCCAAAAACCTGAAGATGGGAGGGCTGTGGAGTGGCTAGACTCAAAAGAAACAGCTTCGGTGGTTTACATTTCATTTGGAAGCTTGGTTATGTTAGCTGAAAAACAAGTGAAGGAATTGACAAATTTTCTCACAGAATCTGGCCTCCCTTTCCTATGGGTCCTAAGAGAATCAGAAATGGAAAAGCTTCCTGAAAACTTCATACAAGAGACGTCAGGCAAAGGTTTGGTTGTGAACTGGTGCAGCCAACTGGAAGTTCTATCTCACAAGGCCGTAGGTTGCTTTGTGACTCACGGCGGTTGGAACTCGACGCTTGAAGCTTTGAGCTCTGGGGTGCCGATGGTGGCGGTTCCACAGTGGATTGATCAGACGACGAACGCCAAGTTCATCGCCGATGTTTGGGAAATCGGAGTTAGAGTGAAGCTAAATGAGAAGCACGAAATTGCAACTAAGGACGAACTTGAAGCCTCCATCCGACAGGTTATTGAAGGAAGAGAGAAAAAGAACTCAATCAAGTGGAGGAAATTGGCCAAAGAAGCTGTGGATGAAGGTGGCAGCTCTGATAAAAATATTGAAGACTTTGCCAAAACAATTATGTTGCTCTCTAATTAAGTAATACGGCTAAACTGTTTCGGTTGTTTGTTTGGAAAAATACTTGACTTTTAACGGTAAGAAACAACTTTATCTTCGATGTTTGACAATTAAGAGAGAAATGTAAAAACATTGACTTTTTAGTAGAAATAATGAGTTATCAAATTTTCGGTAACGGTGAGCATAAGATTTGGTCCTCATTATTAATGAGCCAAGTATTTTCTGTTTGTTTTTGCACAAATTTACTACAAGTTATCAAATTTTTTCCTTGGACTTTCTGCCTACTTGAACGGGTGTGTCGATGTTGATGAATGTTTTATCGCATATATCGAAATATTTAATTGGTGAGATAGATAATGAAGTTATTATGGAGCGATTTCACAATATAAAAACTCGGAAAAGATTGTGATGTCTTACATTACAGATGATTTCATTTATGAGTTCTTGAAATTAAGATATTTGTAAACGATTTTTCTTGAACTTTGAATAAAGCCCCTTGAAAAAAAATTATAGAACTGTAAGGAGATAGATTGCTCTCACCGACGTGAGCTAAGAGTGAGTTTGGAATATATATATTTTCTTAAAATAGTTTTTTATAAAAATAAATTTCACTAAAATTTTTGTCCATTGGATTACATTTTCTTAAAATGATTTCAGTGCACAACATCTATTTAAACACTAATTCTATAAATGTTAAATTATCATAAACTAATGGTCAAAAAAACTTAATTTAAGTTGTGACAATCTTATTTAATGGTCAATTTCGTACATTATTTAAATTTAATTTTTTTTAAATCTTTATTTTTTATTAAAGGTTAAAAAACACTTTTGGTCAATGTACTTCCACTGAAGTAATAATTTAGTCATGAACTTTAGTTTGTAACAATTTAGTCTATGCACTTTCAAATTGGTAACAATTTAGTCATTCAACTTTAATATATAACAATTTAGTCCTTATAATTTAAAGTTGGTAACAATTTGGTCCTTATCGTAAAATTTTTTTTGTAAAGTTTCTTATATATATAAATCGATAAACTAAAGAGGGACCAAATATGTTTATAAATTATAAAGATTAAATTGTTAAATGATAAAATTTGACACTTAATTTTAATAAAAAAAATTTACGGAATTAATTGTTACAAATTTTAAAGGACAGAGACTAAATCGTTACGAGCAAAAGTTCATTGACTAAATTATTACTTTAGTGAAAGTACATCGTTATAAACTAAAATTTAATGACTTTGTTACTTTAGTGAAAGTATAGAGACGAAATGTATTTTTTGACCTTAATTAAATTGGTGAGTTTTTTTTAATTTTTTGATTAAAATTATTGGGTGAATTAGTAGAAATTGAATAAAGGATAAAAATTGTAAAATTTATCTAAGACATTCAATTTAATGAATTTAAAAATTTAGGATGAAATTCGGTATAACTTACCAAATTCGGAGGTAAAAGATAATTATATATTCAAACAAAATGAAGTCTTTTGTCACGGAGGGGAAAAAAACGAAAACAAAATAAAGTAAGACAGACAAAACACTTTATATTATATTTCGTGGAAGAACACAACGTGTTCCACGTGTTCTCCAGAGTTTTTCTTGAAAAAATTAAATGCTTTTTAAGGAAACACATGAACGCACGTTTATAAAAAAAAAATTGCTGTTTTTTTTTTACCAACTTAATTATTATTTTGAGACCATCTATTTATGTTTTTTAGATGTTGAGTTATTTATTAAAAAATTAATTTAAATCTATAGTAATAATTGATATAATAAATCAACATTATTCTTATTAATAACATGTGTTTGTGTAATTTGTTTTCATATTTATGATTAGTATAATTTTAATTTAAAATTAAAAATAATTTTTTATAACAAAATCTATGTAAAATAAAAATAGTTGCCATGTTATCTACTCTTTAAAAATATTTCCAAAACCTGCCAAAGCGAGCACAATTTAGAGGTAGTTGACATATACTTCCAATTAAGATGTTTTGAGTTCGAATCTCCTCTCAAACATGTTGTATTCAGAAAAATATTTTCAAATTTCATTAAAGGACCGTACAAAATATCTCCCAAAACTATTTTAGATTTTGTTTTCCTTTAATACAAAAAATATCAAAATGTTAGGATTTGAACATCCCACCTCAAAATAAGGAAAATATACTTTTATTGTTGAGACCTCCTATTTATAACTAATTTGAATTTGTACATATAACTATATAGTAGTTTTTTCCTCCCTTTTTTAATAAATAGAAGTGATATCTACCTATAAAATTTTAAATGTATAGAATTGAAGAAATTGTATCACCTATTTTTATATTAAAGAAATTGATAGCTAATTAAAAAAAGAAAAAGACCTAGGTTAAAGAAGTGACTAAGTGGGTCGACAAGCAACTTAGCCCACCAAATGGCGTCCCAAGGGCCTCATGAGGTTCAAGGTGTTGGTCCAGCTAAGTAAGCTTACTAGTTGGCCCAATTCGGTGCAATTGAGAAATTACTTTTAAACAAATAACATTACTAAGTTCTTATCAAACAAAAAAAGAAAAGAAAAAAACATTACTAAGCAGAGAATTCTTGTCCTGATCTCTACGAAATTTCGTAGAGAACTTCACGGTTGTCATGGGAGATAAAAATGGAGCCGACCAAACGACAGAAGGGGAGATTAGGTTGGGGGAGAAGTGCACGAACCAGGTAAGCATYGAAACCCGCCGAGAAGCTCTCGACGTCGAGGTGTTCTCGGCCATTGGCTGAAATGGGTTCTCCCCGACCTCTGCGTAGCCCAGTCTGAATTTACTTTGTCTTGACCTTAGATTTGGCATTAGGCCCATTACGAAATGCACGAGCCCCAGAAGTCCAAATCTCTTGAGCAAACTAGGATTCAACTTGGATAATTCCTAAAAGAAGGAAGATTCGACTCTTATAAATAAAGGGGTGAGCCAAATCCTAGAGGTTCGCTCACAATACCCACTATACTCAACTACTCCAATCCTAACTTAAGCATCGGAGTCAGTATGACCAGAGCCACACAGGTCTCAGTACTATTCTGTTTTGCAACTCTCGTCGATCTCTTTATTCTAGAAGATTGGTGTGAATTTGGCGGAATTTCATTAGGCAAAATTGATGTATTAACAACAAACTATACTTGAACCTACTCAGAATCATGGTTCTAAATATGCGTCGACATTTCCATTGAAATATCCATGTTTCTATAGATTCGACATTGACGTGAGGGGATAAATCGACATTTCCATCATAGTAAAAAAAAATCGACAAAATATGAAAAATATCAACAAAATGTCACTAATATATGCATAATATTAATGTTAATTATTTTTAACTAATTTAGAAATAGGAAAATGTTATTTTATTAATTCAAATATTTTTTATGATATTTTAATTTTTCTAACTTTTGCAGAAATATCCCTCGACATCGACATTTAAAACCTAAAATACATACCTATAATACATGATACATGATGGAACAACCTATTAAGGTCATCTCAAATTTGTCTTTAGTAAATGATAGAAGTGTAAATAAGTTATTTTACAATAGGAATACTCTACTAAATTTTAGACTCAAATGACTTAGCCAAAAAAAAAAAAAATAATAATAATAAATAATGGAGAAACTCATAAACATATCACGTGCATAGAATTAATTGGAATCGAGATCTCACATATTTATTACTACAATGTCAACTATCTCCCAAAGATAACAAATTATTCTAAACAAAAACACTACGAACCATGCTTGCTTCCTGCATTCTATTATTTAATTAAATAAATAAATAAACCCAATATTTAATTTATTTTTATTGAATAAACGATCTTCCTTTCATGTGCAAGTTGGCACAATTTTGTTTATATTTATATGACCTCTTTATTACCGTTATTTTATCTTTCTTATTTAATATATGCATGAATCATGATGTGCATCTTATTATTATTATTATTATTTTTTCAAAATCTCGTTACCAGACCATTTGCGTATAATATTTAGGTATTTAGGTGTCATATATTTATTATTGAATATCACTAAATTTATGACAAACATGAAAGAGAAGCTAGAAAATAATATATTACTCTATATAAAAAATAAAGAATTTGTCAATTTTTTTACTGACTATTATTAGATTTTTAGTAATAGTATCAATTAAAAAAATATAAAAAGTAAACAATCAATCTAAGGTGTCATAAACTTTTAAAGTATTTATTTTAGATCTCCTTCTTTGCTTCTATTTTCTGTCAACTATTGCATTAAGAGTATCATTTCTTCAAATGTACTAGCACGTAGATGTGGGCATATATCAAAACAATTTGAATATAGTAAAAGGTCGTGAGTTCGAATTCTCATCCCACGTATACTCAAAAAATATTTCAAAGGTACATAAGTTGATTAAGGTGAGAATTGAATGAGTAGTAACTATCATTATAAAGTTCATGGATTAAAATAAATATTTTAACATGAAGGACGAAAATATCATTCTTCTATGAAGGGTATGTGTTTTCTTTCAGTCCTCCGACTAGATTTTTTTAAAGAGTGATTCTCTATTTTGTTCCTGTTCTTTCGTTATTTTTTTCAAGAAATAGCATGGATCAAGTTATGGAGGCGATTTTTAGGGAGGATCTTTATTTCTTGCTGGTTTATGTGATGACACACGTTGGCCAGGTGTTGAGGATCTTCCTGTTGGATGTTGATAATATTGTTGCGGCTGAGAAAATCAAAAGCAATGTTGTTATGTATGGTCCATGCTTCATCATCTAGGTGTTTTGAAGAATTATCGGACATAGAATTAGAGAGGGCACCCGCTTGTGATCTCTTGGGATGATTCTTCATCTTGGTTGCATATTGGTTCAGAGAATTTCTATGGTCTAGGGACAAGGAAGACAAAACAAAAGGTGGGCAACGACGGAGGTGTAACGGTGATCGGCTCAAACATCGTTTTGGAATCTAGAGAGGCTATCAGTCTTAATTGTATTGAGATCCGTGACAAGCATGATTTGGAGAATTTGCCTAATCTTTCCGTACCCATCATGGTGGAGAATAAGACAACTTTGGAAGTAATTATTTCCATATACTTCAATTAATTGAAGAGTCTTCCACAACATAATTTGAATGAGATTTAAGATATTATGACTTTGGAGAAGATGTTTAGTGGCTAAAATTTGTTTATATTTTTAGTTCTACAACCTATTTTTATTGGACAAGTGTACTATTTCTAATTGTCTTTAAGATTGCGAGTGGTCACCACTATATAATCCTTATCTGAACATCTATTTATCTAATTTTTTTTAATACAACAATTCGAAGATACGAGAATGGTTGCAAATGCTTAGATGGTTATGCAAAATTGTTCGAACTAAAAACAATTAAAATATGTAGAAGAATCCCTCCCACGGCCAGTCCGTGGCCGCGCCTTTGCATAGAGCATAGAGTACGATTTGTATATATTTAGGTGTCTCACTGATTCGGGAAGTCAAGCGAGAAGACGCAGAATCGCCCACTGTTCTTTCTTCTTCTTCTTGTCTCTAATGGCCGCTTCATTTGCTTCTCCGGCTCAGGGCTTGCTTCATCGCCAGCATCTGCCGATCGCATTTACCACTTCCAACTTCAATCGCACTCAACTTCAATTTCATGGGGCGACTCCTGCGAAATCACAACCCCTCTCTTTTTCCTCCCAATTAAAGCTTTCTAATGATGCCTCTCCGAGGAACGATCACCGTTCCTCCTTTGCGCAGACGGCTGCCGTCCGCCATATCGTCGGTTCTCTTTCCAAAGCCGAGGGCCTCCGCTTTGCTGTGGTAATTTCTCTTTTTCCTCTGTCTTTCCCGCTCTGTTTTTGTCGCTTTATTTTTCAGCGTTATCTGCCCCTTTTGCTCCACACATTTTGACATGTGGAAGTTCTCCTCGTTCTTGAGGTTACGCCAATGGATTTTTGTTCATTGTTCCATATTTACGAAATGCCGGCGTCTGAAGTGGTTTTTCCCAGTCGTCTACATAAATAGTTGTAGTCTAGTTGAGAAACATACGTCTGGATGATGCAGTCTCATCTGAGAAATTATTCGTCACTTCCATACCTGTATCCATAATTAAGAAGCGTTCTTTTGGTTTGATGCTTGCATCGAATTCAAAGGTTATGAATGTGGTGGTCACATTTGTGGCTGCGGCTATGAGTAATCTCTCGGCTCGGTTACTTCAACTGAGAGCCTTATTGGCTGTGAAACATACCTGTGGATGAGAATTTGAAATTCTAGGGATTGCGATGATTTGCCCGTGTATTCGTGGTGATGTATCAGATTAAACTTCTTCCAAAATTTCTCGCTGCAGCCGTCCGAGCGAATTCTGCTGTCAGGGGTCTGAATTGATTTTTGTTTTTAGATTTTTTAACGAACATCGATTTCTTTCATGTTTGCAAATCCCGTGATGGGCTTCTCAATACTGAAGTTTTATTTATTTTGCTCTGATGAAGGTTGTGGGGCGGTTCAACGAAATTGTGACAAGGCCAATGCTGGAGGGAGCTTTGTCTACATTCAAAAGTTATTCAGTTCAAGACGAGGATATTGATGTAAGCGTTTCAATATACGACATGTTAAGTCGCATCTTCTTTTTTTTTTCTTTCTTTTTTTGCTAATGTTGGAAACTGAGCAAGTTTGTGAAGAAATATGATCTGAAACTAGATTCTCGTGGATGACACAGAATATAAATAAACAAATTTAACTATATATAATGGGTTTAAATAGAATAGGGTGAAAGAATACGATTGACAGATGACTAGCAGAATGTGTATCTGATATCTAGTAATTGGTATGCAAAGCTTAACTTTGCTTGAGCCTTGACGTGTTGACTTCATTATTTACCTCGCTATGACATCAGGTTGTATGGGTTCCTGGGAGCTTTGATATTCCTGTAGTCGCTGAAAGGCTTGGGAACTCTGGAAAGTACCATGCTATTTTATGCATTGGAGCTGTGGTATGATTTCCTGTTACACGTGTCAAGTCCTCTTATATATTTTAGTCTCGGGTGCACTTATTAGTATTACCAACCACCTCTTTATGTAGATTAAAGGTGATACATCTCATTATGATGCCGTCGTGAACTCTACTGCATCTGGAGTGCTTTCTGCCGGGCTAAAGTCAGGTTGGTTTTCTTGTTTGTGTGATTTACTAGAATTTTATGTTCTTTAACCCTGTTAGTTGAAGTTTTTACTTACCAATTTTGCTTTTGCATCGCATATCTAGCTTTTATAAGTCCAACCTCAAGGGTAGAGCATAGTGGTTAAGGTTTTTGAATCCAATTGATATATTAAAGAATTTTGGGGACGTCTCATTTTGAGATATTTGAAATCGTATGGGTTTTTAAATGCTAAAAATTGCAGTGAAGTTGACTTAATAGTTCCAGTTTTGATCTCAATGAAAAGTGAGGGACTAAGGAATTTCAGGGTATGGAAAGGAAAAGAGAATCTGGTTGTTGTAGATTCATAAGTAGATGAAGGTAAATATAACTTGTGCCATGATATGCACATTCCTTGCTTCTTTTTTATTTTCTTTTTTTTCTAAATAGAAAATGACGTCTCCATTTAGAGCCTATATTTCTCCCTCGATCGCATGATAGTTCTATTCTCATTATTAATTTAAGGTGAAAATGTCAAAGACCTTGGTCATTCTTCAAAGTATCTATTTTTTTTTAAAGGTAATATATCAGTGGAGAAAGGTCCCTGTTAAAGCATTTTACTATAGGCCTTGGTAATACTTCGATGTGGAACAAGAATGGTTTTACGTTTAAGCTGTTGGGAGCTTGCTTAATAGTGAATCGTGTTTTTATTTTATAATTGCGATGAAAATTATCTTTAAGCACTGTTATATGTGCAAGCCTGTGTTGAAATTTATTGAAGGCTACAATGTTGAACTTGTGTTTGATGACTACAAGTAATCTCTGTAATCATTTATTTAGGGTAATACTACTTATATGAGTCAGAAAATTGTCAGTGTTGCCATTTTATTTCCTCTCTTTCATCTTTTAGCTGACGCCGGATTAAATCTAAGCCATTTTCTTATGCCTCTGTAGGAGTTCCGTGCGTATTTAGTGTCTTGACTTGTGACAACTTAGATCAGGTAAATATGATCTAAACTGAGTGTTGAGCAATATCCTACCTAGAGAATTGTTTTTACAGGAGCTATGATTTCTGATGATTATATATTTTTACTGCTTCTTTCTTGAAGGCTTTCAATCGAGCTGGTGGTAAATCTGGAAATAAGGGTTCTGAGGGTGCTTTGACAGCTGTAAGTTGTTGTTAGAGTTCGTTTATGGTAGAGCTAGGTTGTGTTTCAGAATTTCAGTTGATGAATTATCCCTTCCTCAACAATTCCTCATTACATCATTCCATTTTTTATTCTTTATCATATATCTATTTGCTTGTTTCTTTTGGGGTCTTCTAGTACCTTTTTTAAACCCTATATGTAGATTGTCCTGACTAGCTAGAATGGTGGATTACTTTCGTATAGTGTCTATGATTATTGTATGTTTCTTTAACACTTTCACTTTTATGCTTTCATGGTAGTTGTAGTACGTGGCTGCAGCATCTTCACAATGCTCATCATAGTAAATGCTAATATATTTTGAAGAGGAATAGGGAGAATTCTAATATGATGAATACTATGATTTTTTCTGATCAAAAAGGAAAAAAAGATGTCCATCAGACTGCAGAAATGATATCATTAGATAAAACCAAAGCAACTCTATACAGTTTCCTACCATATTCCTGCCAAATATTGTGATTAGCTTGTTTAGTTGTCCATAATTCATTTCCTATCTCAAATAAAACAAAAGTATCTGATGGTTAAACCAGCAATCTGTCATTAATTCTCACCAAGGTTTCTGTTTGATTTTTGTCTTCCAATATAATCAGGAATAAATTACTATAAACTTGAGAATTTCTTGAGCTTTCTTTAAGCCTGTAGATGATGTCAGAAGGTCTGTATTTGCATCTCTTCTCTCACACAGCACACTAGTGCTTGTGGCTTAAATCCAGACCAATTTAGATTCATATTTGCCTCAGCCACATGTCTTGTCGTGGTTGTGGTTCGCTCATAGCTCTTTATTTTCCTTACCTACTACTGAGAATTTTTTTTATTAATACTTAGAGTTAGTTATATTTTTTCTTCTAAGCTTCATACTTTTATACATTTGCATGCACGTATCATGGTAAAAAATGCCATAACCCTAACATTCATCCACATCTCATTTGTCTGGGATCCATGGATGTATCGTGTCTGCATCTAGGATTCTTAAAGCCAATATCACTGAATCAATATTGTAACAAGTTTCATGTCTGAGTTCTTATCTATGGGCCATACTCCTTGGACGATCTTCCTTTGTATGGATCGAAAGGAAGATAATATGGTGTAGATACAGGGGAGAACATGCACAGTCCAAGATGATTATACTCATTTATTGGGATCATTAAGTGCATGCCAAAACCACTTTTGTTATTTTCTTAAATCACTCTCATTGTCAAATATTAAGGCAAGTTTGGAAGTGATTTTGGCTTCACTTCCATTTAAAATAATAATGTTTCAGTAACTTGGTTATTCTGTTTGTGTTTTGTGTACTAGATTTTAGACTACGTTAGACCATAAGTATCTTTTGTACGTAAGATTTGTTCCACTGTTCATCTATTCAAGTTCTTGGGTATTAATGGACCAATTTCACCTTTCCTGCAGATGGAGCTGGCGTCGATGTTCGAGCACGACCTGAAGTAGTCGAGGAATAAAGATGTAACAGTTTCCATTATCTTTTGTGTTGTAGTTTCTTGCGGTCTTGTGGTTTCTCTGCTGTCTTTTGGTAACGATAGAATGCTTAATTAAATCGCAAAAAGCCACACGATATCTCAAACTGAAGTCAGGTAATAACTGGATGGAGGGTGGGTCTGCTTTCCTGAAGAAGGTTAGAGGCTACTGGTCCAGAGGAAAGAGTAGGTTTTCATGATTTGAATTCTCAAAAATTTCATCTTTCAAGTGGTTTATGATTTGTGATGCGCAATCAACAAGGATTATATGGAAGAGTTCTTGTCTTGTTATTTATTACCAAATTCCCAACTTTCAGTTTCCCTTTTTAGTTATTGAAATTGATGGAATTACGACTCTTCTTGGTACTCTGAATCTTGTTTTCAGTTGATTCAACTTTGAAGGCTGGCCAATTTTTGTGGCTTGTTAGTAATGCACCAACATTGTGTGCTGCAGTTCAAAGATTAGGAAAATTTATCCAATGTTGGTGTGACGAATAATTTTTTAAAAGACTATGGTCTATTTGATAACCCTTTCGTTTTTTAAAAATTATACTTTATGCTTTTCACATCCTTTAAAATCACGTTTAAATTATAAGTTGATTCTAAATAACAAAAACTTTTTTTTAAAAACTGTTTTTTGTTTTCAAATTTTAGGTTAGATTTTGAAAACATTTGCAAAGAGTAGATAACAAAATAAAGAAATACATGGATGAAACAAATTTTAATTTTTTTTTTTATATTTGGCTAACTTTGAAAACTAGGGAGAAAGTTTTAAAATAATCTAGTTTTAAAAATAAATTACAAAAATAATGTTAGTTTAAAAAAAACTACAAAGTAAATATAATTTAAATAAATAAATTTACAGGTAAGTTAGGTTTTTAAAACTATTGATAAAAATAGGTTAGGTTAAAATAAAAGTCAAAACTCGAGTACAATGCCTACGATTTTCGTGTAAACGTGACAGGTGATTAGGTGAAAATCGCGTACAATGTACGCGACTTTCACCTTTTTATTTTATTTTTTTTTGGAAGTCGCGTATTGTACGCGACTTCCACCTTTTTATTTTTTTGTTTTATTTTATTTATATATTGTTATTTTATTAATATTGCGAAATTTAATTAAGATGTGATTAACTTTTTTATTTTTTGTTATTTTTTATTTTTAATTTTGATTAAAATTTATTTAAAGTCTAAARGTTTAAACTTATATTAAAACCAATTCGATGATTAAAATGTCAGTAAAGGGTCTAGAGACCATGGGCTCAACATGAAGGGATTGACCATTTTTCCAGAGGAAAAATCTCCAGAAAAGTTCGACGATGCCTGACATAGACAAATACGATGGAACTGGCTGTCTATTTAGCTTCTTGTGTTTCATCTTCGTATGTTCTATAAAATTACATTTAAATTTAATATAAACTAAATCGATAAAAAATTATTAAATTAATAAAACAAAAATACATGGCTTTAAGACAAAAATCAAATTTTGGGATATGTATAATTAGGGTTTTATTAGTTTTACAATTATTTTGTTTTAAATTATTACATTATAGGAATATGTCCATCATGTGGTAGGTAATTAAGAACTACTTTCCAAATATGGAGAAAATTAAGATGATAGTATTTTTCTTAAATTATGGTTTTTAAAAATAAAATTAAAAAAAAGCAAATGATATTGGTGGGAAGTTGCAGCACTACAATTTTTAAATTCAAAATATAAAAAAAAAATTAAAAAATAAAAGAGGAAGTGGGGGAAGTGGCCATGGCTGCCCCTCCCAAATTTAACAAAAAAAACAAAGGAATGTCGCGCTGCGACTTCCAAATTCAAAATAAAAAAATAATAAGAAAAGGACAAATGGCCCGTCAGCAAAGACGTGGCTCCATTTACGCCACGTCAGGCAGAAGTCGCCGYCAATGGCTGYGACTTTACGACTTTAGTGAAATCGCGGTCATTGTAAATCGCAGYCATCGCCTGCGATTTTGGGCAAATCACGATTTATCTACCCTAGTTTTATAATTAATTTGAAACCTACACTAGATTTGTCATTTGTTTTTAAAAAATAATTATTTAAAAAAAATCCGAAAACTAGACAATAAAACAAGAAATACATGGGCAACAAATAGTGTTTTTAAATTTATGGTTATCAATCTTTTAAATATAACTTTTAAAAATAGAAAACTAAAAATTAATAAATAGAAAACTAAAAATAAAATGTTTATCAAGTGCCTATACTTCTGATAGAGTGTTTAGAAATCGACTAAGTTGACAGGGACTCCTTAGCCTAAAACAGATTGAAATTATGAGTTAGAAAAATTGAAAGTATGAGTTAGAAAAAATTTGTAATTTAGGTCGATGTTATTATTATAATTTTTTTTAGTACAATATGTAGAGTGGGAGATCGAACTAACCTTTTGATTAGAGATATATGTCAATTACCGTTGAACTATGGTCTCCACCTTAACGGTTGATGTTGTTATTAAATTAGCCAAAACTTATAGTCTAAGAGAAACAAAGCTTACACCCAAAATTTTTATACATATTAGACACCCCTTTCCAAAATATACAGTTATATTTTTCTTCTATCCATTTCCAGTACAATGGGTTTGCTGCATCTGGGAAAATGAAACCATCACAACCTTGAATTACATTATTAACTCGGGAGATAAAAGAACAAAAACATTCTTCCTGACCTTTGAAACAGCTTCGACGAAATTCAGGCCCATCGAATCAAATATACTACATACAGAATGAAAGAAACCGAGGATGTTGGCGTTACTCAATGACGACACGATATTAAGTTTCCTCGTTATCATTAATGCACAAGTGCGGAGAACAAAAGATGATATATACCAATAATGTACACATCGTTCAGATTGAACCTTCTAACAATGGCTGCACCACGTCCTACATAACATACCATCATCACGTGCCTTAACATAAGATATGATGAAACATTCAAAACAGCACCACCTATCTCGAAAATAACCAGGCAGACAACCGCAAACGCTTCGCTCTATCCCGTTAAAATTGTTTATCGATCACATTTCACTTGCTACCTTTCTCATCCGCGTTTGCGTTCTTGTTCTTCGTTTCTTTTACCTTCTTAACGGGTGGGAAATGAAAGATGCAAAACAAGAAGTCTTGCTAAGTAATCTTGAACTTGTGAAGCAAAAATGAAGGAAGATGATGCTCCAAAACAGCCAAGAGCTCTCTGCCTTGGCTCACCTCTTCCAACACACTGCCTCCGAGCCTCTGAGCGGCTTCAACCAGCTGCCCCCTCAGCTTTTGCGGAAACAAGTATCCGTTCACCTTTATACATTCCCTATACAGCGGTAGGTAAGCTATCGCAACTCTCAGCGGTTGTGGAATGTCCCTCAAGGAAATTGGAGATCCACCCCACCTCAAAATCCGCAGGAAATTCAAGTAATTTTCTTGACCTTGTCTCAACCCGTCCAAGTAGGCTGCCTCCGACCAGTGATCCTGAAGGAATGCCCTGAGCTCAGGCGCAACAGACTCGTCGCTTGACTTGGAGATACTGTCTGCAACAGCATATGTAGCAGAAGGATCACCAAGAAAGTTGGAATGAAGGAGAAACTCCACACCCTCGAGAGAACCGCTACTCCGTTCCCCAGCAGCCTTAAGAATTTCAATGCTGAGGGCAGCAAGTACATGTTGGGGAACATGGGGAAGAAGATAAGCAGCAACATTAATTTGGCTGCTAGAGGTTGCCGCTGTGAGGGCCAAACAGAGCTCCATGTCCTGACAACCTCTCTTAACAAACCACTCAACAACTGGCAAACAACCCCTTTCAGCTGCTCTCATCAGAGGACCCAAAAAAGCTATGGCGTTACCTTCTTCCACCAAGCACTCCATTGTGCCAATCTTACAGTAGTGGGAAGCAAAACCCAAAGCCAGGTCAACATCAACGTCCAAGCTGTTCCTTTGGGCAATCTACAGACACGGACCACACATCAGAAGAGAAACAAAAGGAGACATGAACGTCAGAGATGAGACAAAAGTTATAAAAGATTCCTTTTTGTTCCACAACTATCTTTGTAGCTTATTGTTTTTATCTTGCCTACACAATTCATTTTTACAAGCCATTGTATACATCAGATAGTGGCCACACGCAATCATCACATTTTCAGAAGAAAAATCTCAACTGACTAAAGCTAAAGCTGGTAAAATACATGAACATCAACCGTGTGAAATGACTGTATCAATATTAGTAATCAAAAAGATGAAGGCATGGAACACTATGCATATGCATGAACCAGATGCAACATCCAGTACAGAGCGAAACGCCAAAATGTATGTCATATATTAGATGTGACTAGGGGTTGAAATAATTAGTTTAAAGTTTCTATATATTTCTGTAGTAACAGCTTCAAATCTTCAAATAGTATAGTAATCTGGAAGTTCATAAGATCTTGATTGGTTTCGTAGATATTCTTGTCTTAAGGTTTCAAGAGCATTCAAGATTTAATCTTTCTGGATTTCAGTATGGATTTGATCTCAGATTTTTGGTTCATAATAGAAAGAAAATGATCGGCTTAGTGGTGGGTTTTGCAAAGGTACAGCTTTAGATGTCCATTTATTAGATGAGGACCTGAAACTAATTTCAGAATTTCTCACATCAAAACCACCAAATCTGATCTTTCTCAAACAAATAGGAAGCTAATATGAACATCAAATCACAGTACCTGTAATAAAATGCGCACAAGTTCTGTGCTTCCAAAGCGAGAAGCTTCAAGAAAGCACTGGTTAACATTGTCAGCACCACCCTCCACCAACAAACATAATAACCCTTGGATTGCCGTTGCTGATATTCCAGTTGCCCATCCAGGATCAAATGAACTAGAAAAGAGAGTGAGTGGAAAACAAGCAGCATCAAAGGCCTCTGTGAAATCTTTTCCACTAAGTTGGTCGCCAGCAAAATCTAGGAACATTTTGAAAGCAGATAACTGAAGTTGGATCTCAGTAGCTGAGCTCTGAGTTACTCTGTCCTTGTTTCCATGGCAACCAGAATGAAAACCTATGCATTTCAGAGCCCACTCTGTAAACTTTTGAACCTTAGTACCAGCCTCCGCTTTTAATACCTCATCTCCATTGCACTCTTGGAGACGCTCCCGCAACCTGAAATCAATGAAATGTCAAATGTAGAAAAAATATTTGTCCAACGTGCCATGCAAAAATTATTGGCTTGTTGCCACATTAAAGACATTTAAATTAAAAGACATACCGGAACATTATATTTAATCAAACAGTTGAGGAATAAATGATGAGAATTATACAATTTGTACTAAACTACAAAGAAGAAATATGTTCTCGCCCTTGTCAAAAACCATAAGAGCACCTCAATATAACAGAACCAATACTTACTTATGAGTTAAGCTAATTCAAGGAAACCAAATGAAAGATATCAATATTTTCTAACTTCTCACAACTAGTTGACTCATAGGGTAAACTGAAATTGTTCATGCTTAAGATTCAACATGAAACACAATGAAACATTAAGTGGCCATTTGCATTTGTGAAACATTTTAACTTATTCATGATTGAAAAGAACATTGGAGCCGAACTACTGAATTAAATGGAATCACCAATTCACTAAAATACTATTAAGAATTATACATAATGACTAATGATTGAGAGGTATAGTTAAAAGTGCAGTTTGTCCAATTGGCCAGATATTTGGACAGGCCTTTCTCTGTACTATATTCTCTGTTGATGGAAGCTTTTTTTTCCTATCCAAAAAAATTAAATATAATATATACTAAGAGATCCAATAATACACTAAATCTAATTAGTCCTATACTGTGCACGCGTTAGTTATTACTGGTTTACTGTCTCATTTTTCCTGCGTCAAACAATCCATTTTTTCTTTCTTTCTTTTCTTTCCTTTTCTGTTGGGGTGCTGGGGAACTTTCCAAATAAATATTTCTGATGGCAGTAAATATCTGTTCCTAAGAGAGAAATAGAGGCAAGCAGTTGCTTTGATTGCCATGAAAAAAACTCGTAGTAATGAGAACTTATGTTTCACCTCTGTGCCATAACATTCACGGTATCTGCAAGACTCATTGTTCGACTCTGGCAGGCAGAGACGCACGAAGCCAGAAATGAGGTCCTAAGTGCTGCTCTTGTAAAATCATGAGCTCCGCTTGCAATGACATTCTTAATTAACCCAGTAATTCCATTGAACCCTAGCTGTGTTCTCAAGAACCAGATAGAATCCAAGGCGATACACAAGACATCGTTAAGTGCCTGAGGATCTGCCAATGCGATCAAACTCTCTGCAAGCTCCCAATCATGCGAGCTTACAGCACCCTGAAACAACTGGCCCAACTCAAATCTGTCTTGTCTACTAAGTTTCTTTTCGTGACAGGATTTCCCTTTCTTCCCAATCTTACTGTCTGTCACCACGAGCATGGACTTGGGACACTGTTCACTGGATCTAGAATTACGACGAATGGACTCTTTCTTCACAAGAGTTCCTTCTCTACAAAATACAACGCTACTTCCCTCACCTTTCTCTGATGCGGGGGCATAGATATCACCCTTCTGAATATCAATTTCATTCTCCTCAGTTCTGATTTCCATATTTATGTGGTCAAACATCAAGGCTTCATCCGCAACATTGTCCCTAATTGGAACCAAGACTTCTTTTTCCATCCACCCGCTTGAACCAATTCTGCTGTGTACCCCTCCTACCAAAGAGCACAAGCACGCGCCCGTATCAAACCAAGTAAAATATAATAAACTCCTCTTCCGTCATCAAAATCTCAACAACACCTGCAATCGCTTGAGCAAACACCAAAATCATGCACCCCCCAAAGAAAAAGACCTGCCCCAAAAAAGAATCCGGACGTTAAATCCAAAGCAGCAAATAAACCAAGTGAACTTCAAAACAATCAAACTCGAGAGGGAATCGGCAGCATACCGTTCAAGTAGACAACAAAAAGAAAACCAGAATTTACATAATTCAATCTGCAGAGCAAAAAACCCCCCCGAATAGCAGCTGGATATCCGAGACGACGAAGCAACCTAATCCAGAAGAGGAAAAAAAAAACAATTCAGAAAAGGAAAAACGATGAAAAGAAGAAATACCCGAGATTAAAGCAGAGTGAAGTTGGAAAGAAAAATGAAAGGGCATCGCAGACGCAAACAGAAAAATTGAAGAAGAAGAAGAAGAAGAAGAAGAAGAATCGAGGGCAAACCTGAGATTAAAGGCGGAGGATGGAGAAATGGGGAAGAAGAAAAGAAACCCTGATCTTCTCTCCGTAAATTTTACGAACCTGAATCAATCAATCAATGATCAATCGCTTTTTTTTTCTATTTTTTTGTTTTTTTTTCTCTCTCTCTGCTATTAGTATTTAAAAAATATATATATATGGTTCAATTTCATGGACGGAGTGAGTGACTGGTGACTACTGTACTGAGAGAGAGTGAGGAGAGGTTTTTTTAAAATTTAAAATTAAAAAATAGAAATTTTAAAATTAAAAAAAAAAGCAATAAATTAATAAATTTGGAGAGTCACAGTCACACTATCTAGAGAGAGAGGCAATTATTCATTGGTGGGCCCCACTTGTTGCTAATACTCGTGCGGGACCCACTCGTAATGATTACTCTCTCTCTCTAAACCCTTGAGTTTTTTCCTCACACTCTCTCTCTCTCTAAAGTCTTAAATCTCAAGTTGTAAGACAATGGGCTGAGTGGCCCCCACCTCCACACCTTATTTTGCTTTCTTTCTTCCTTTGTGTTTTTTTGTGTAATAACTTTTTTATTTTTATATATTTTAAACCGTTTTTGTGGAATAAATGAAAACTATATTACAATTTCAAGGGAGTGAATTATAGTGTGGAGTTAATTTTAATTTTAGAGTATGTTATGTCATTTACATTAAAATAATAGGGATAAAATATGTTTTGATATAGTGTCATAATTTCTTCAGTAAAATTTTATGTTACGTGAAAATGAGAAATTTATTAAAGAAAAAATCATCACGTAGAAAAATTAAATAAAACAACTTTTATTAGATGCAACATTAAAAATTATTCAAATATTAAGAGACTAAACTTACACTTATTAGTCTTAGTTTATACTTATTAGTCTTAGTTTTTAGGTTTTGAAAATTATACTTGATTTCTAGTATTTCTTTTATGTTTTTTCACCTTCCTTCAAAATACATTTAAATTCTTAGTTAAATTTAAAAAACAAAAACTATATTTTTTACTTCTTAAAATTTGACTATGAAGACAAATAAATAGTAGACGTAACGTTACAAGGTTTAATTTTAAAAAAAATACAAAATAATTATTAAACCAAGTTGTTGCTGTGTTCTAAGAAACCAGATAAAATTCAAGGTGATACTTGAAAGGATCCGCCAATGTGATCAAACTCTCTACAAATTCCTAATCATGCGAGCTTACAACAACTTGAAACAACCGCCACGAAGAATGGTTGATAAGTGCCTTAACTATTTGAGCTATACTCGGTTTGGCAAACTTTTATAGTATTTAGAGGCAAAATAAAAGAATGATTCAAATACTAGAGACTAAACATACATTTATTTATTTTACTAAAAAAAATCATACATTTAGCTTAGCCTTATTTTTTAGGATTTGAAAAATTATGTTTGACTATTTCTCTAAATTCTGAGAGTAAAAACAAAATTTTAAAACTATTCTTTTTAGTTTTCAAAATTTAACTTAAATTTTGTAAACGTTTTTATAAAGTAAATAAGAAGACAAATAAACACCTAGGTGAATATAGTGTTTCTAAGCTTAATTTTTTAAAAAATAAAAAATAAAGAAAAAACAAAATGGTTATTGAATGGACCTTACCTGTCCTTGACAAATATTAAAATTGATGGTTTGGAATTTGGAGATATAGTTATAATAATTAATTATTTAAAGGTTTATTTAAAGTAAATGTTTCTTTATCAAATATTTAACTTAAATTACTTTTATAGGTTAATATAAAAGGAACATATAAGTTAAATGGATGCATTGTTTCTAAGTTTAATTTTTTAAAACAAAATGTTTATTAAATAGGACTTTTACGTCCGTGACAAATATTAAAATTGATTGATTACTTCATATGTTTGGAACTTTGGAGGTATAATTATAATAATTAATTATTTAAAATAAATGTTTTTTATCAAATATTTAACTTAAATTATTTTATATTTTAATATAATAGGAGATATTTTTGGGATGTCTCTTTTTGGTGTCAGTCTTATTTGGAATGAGATACATAAATGAATTTTAAATTTCTGTTTTGCATAATAAATGGGAAAGAAGAAAATGAATCTTTTACTAACATGTCTTTTTGATAAAAGAAGGTAAGATTAAGTTGAGTAGAATTTTAATTTTGTGTGTTTGGTAGTAGATTTGAAAATTAAATCTCAATTTAAAAAATTGTTCAAGGAATTTAGTAGTATATTCGTAAACTAGTTATCAACTAAATATTTAGTTAAATCTAAAATAATGTTAATTGATTTATTAACATATACGTTGTAAATTTTGTAGAATTATTATTTTATAATATTATATATTTTCATAATATATTATATTTTTTATTTTTCAGTTTTAACAAAAATAAAATAAGTTTATAACATGATATAATATATTTATCAATGTTTTTATCTTTCTCAATGTAAATTTACATTTTAAAATTTCAAATTCAGAATTTGAAAACACTAAAAACATAAAATTGTTGTTTTCAAAATTTCTATCAAAGCTCGTACAAAAATGAGTCAAAAGAATTGTAAATGAGCATAATTGATGAAATTTTTCTTGAGATTGTAAAGAATTCTCGGCTAGAGAACAAGTTCATCTCTTCTGGTGTATTTGATATACTTTTATTTTTCATAAATCAATTAAATCGTTGATTAAGATATTATAACATTTACACTCCGTTATTTGAACGGTAATACTTCTAAAAAAAATAATCATATTTTTGCCTGGTTCAAAAGGCGCCCCTAAACTTGAAATAAAATGGCAACCATAGACAGCTCTGGGCATTGCAAATTACCACAAGAGAATACCATCCAACTTCAAATTATTTTATCAATAATTTCCAAAGTTACAGATAATTGAAACTTAAACTATGTATGTGATACACTACACTTGGTTTATGGGTTCCTTCCCATCCCCACACATTCAAATTGCACCATCTTTTTACAATCCCAACCCCTCAACCATTTTCATCAGAAGATTATTTCCCATTTACTCGTTATGACCATACAACATATCGTCCCTATTTTAGCTATATCACAACACCATAAACTAATTCCTAATACTAATTCAGACCATAAGAGAGCAAATGTAGGTGGTTTGTATGGTACCTATCTGGTTTGGAAATTCAAGGTCTTAATGCAGCGTGCAAATATAAGGGCAAATAAGACTGTGAAGCCAACCAAAACTGCAGCCACTGGACCCATGAAATCAGGGTGGTACCCATAATGGTGTTTTATATAGGACTTGATTGTTGTGTCCTCTGCTTCAGGCACTTTGATAAGAGTCTCTATATCCCTGTATTGGGACACAATCAGCCCATATACAGTCCACGCCACTGGGCAGATCCAGTAATACCATATCCACCATTTTGGGATTTTCTGAAATTTTCAAGAGCATTAGAATGCATTCATTGCAGTTGCGTTCTCATAAGTTACATGATCATAGAGACTAAATATATATGCTAGTTCTTAATGTTTCAGTCCCTTGTGAGTTTTGACATTTTCTAACTATACATCTTGGTGAATGTTAAAGTTAGCTAGTCATAAGCTTACATAGCATGATTACCAAGAATTAGGCCATCCAAGTGAGGAAAACTCAAAATTTCTGCTAATTGTTTTAGAAATTTGGAGCAGTATTAGAAAGTATCATCTTTTAGGTACCTTAGTTTCTGTCCTAACTTTCTGCCAACTTACCAAGTATAATGCCATGCAAATTTATCATCAACCAATTTTGACATTGACAAACAAAAAGGGTGTGATTGAAAAATGTTAAAACCTAAGGAACTCAATTGAAACTTTATAAAAAGTAGAGACTAAGTTGGAAAAAGCCCCCAACATTATAGACTAAAATATATATTTAGCGAAATGGATATTTGTATTTATAAAATATACTCACAGGTCTTGGGATGAAGAAGCCGGAGAAAAGATTGAAGAGCAAATAGAAAGCGGCTGCCAAAATGGAGGCTACTTGATGGTTTGGTGTGACAGAAACTGTCATCATACCATAATAAGTAAAGTAAAGGAATGTAAAGAAGTTGATAAAGAAGAACCAGAAATATTTTGCCGCTGTCCATTGAAAGTCAACCATAGCATATACAATAAGTGTATAATAAACCGTCTGGAAAAACACATATGGTATTTCAATAATCACCTGCAATGGAAAAGCGTTAAGAGTTTTATAATCATCACTTCTTCGTTCAGGGAAAGTGTGTGTTCGGCATGCCTTTTTCAGTGCATATGGATGGTTAAAAATACTTTTGGAAAAATTGGTTAAAGTTTTAAAGTGGGGTAAAATGTGCTTTTAATCAATTCAAATCACTTTTATCATCAAAAGTAGTTTTAGAAATTCAAAAAATAGATAAAAAAAATAATAGTTTGAGTGCTATTAGAGGGAGTATTTCTTTAATTTTCTCTCAAAAGATTTTACAAAAAAGAGTTTCACTTGGAAATACTGTTTTCAGAAGGCATCCCAAACAGATTTATATTATATATCGGAGGCCATAAACATACCTGTGCAAGGGCATATGGTAATGCAGAATACATCCCCGCCGCCCTTTCTCGATAAAATACGGTTCTTTCGGTAGCAACTACTGGCTGTACTGTAGAGCAATTGTTCACTCCAATAAACAAGACAGAAGAATACATTGCTCCAATAATCACGTTTAGATCACTTGCGCCTTCCCTAAGCCAAGTTTAGGATGACGAATACCAAAGTAATGTTAATAATATGAATAGAAAAACATGATTCTAATAAGTGGTTTTTAGAAACACACGTACATTTTGGAGCTAACTTTCCAGAAAATGGTTCCCAACATAAGGGCAGCAACCAAAGTGAAAAGGAATCTAACGAGGTTATAATCAGGACTTCTCCAGTAGGTCCATGACTGCTTCCACAAGCAGGATTTGAACTGCCCCCACGTGGATTGAGAGTATTGAGTGGCAAAATAGAGGTCTGTTGATCCTGATGGTGGTGTGCTTAACTCTTTCACTAATGCCTTATTTTGCCTGTTTGTTAGCCATTAGCCATATCTATCAGCTCAAACAAGTAACTTTAATATCTCTTCAAACAAACAAACAAAAGATTATAATAATAATTCTACAATTTGCATGAATCTTGACTCACTGATATAAGGATGATGCCCTGTAATGTTCAGCAAAGTCAATTTTAAGCTGAAGTTCAGCTGCTATTGAGCTTACCTCCAGCATCCAGGCTGCTGGATTGTACTTTTCTTTAATTTTTGGCACTCCGGGAGCAGCCTATGGATGATTAAGTCCAAAATAAGTCGATTGATTCTCTGTTATGGTCAAAACATATAGGATCAATACTCCAGAAAGTACCTCAAAATATTCAATTAGCTTCTGAGAGTTTCGACCCAGAGGTCCTAAGTAGATCACCTGTCCTCCTCTTTTCATTAAAAGTAGCTGGGCCAAAATTGCTCATTTCAGTATCACAAAACACTAAAACATAGACAAATGCAGAAATGTGAGGAGAGAACTTAACCTCATCAAAGGCTTCGAATATATCAATGCTAGGTTGGTGAATTGTGCAAACAACAGTTCTACCAGTATCCACTGTATTTCTAACCGTTCTCATCACAATTGCAGCTGCTCTTGCATCAAGACCTGAAGTTGGTTCATCCATAAAAATTATTGAAGGATTAGCAACAAGCTCCACTGCAATTGTTAACCTCTTTCTCTGCTCTGTAGACAACCCTGTTACTCCAGGAATCCCTACAACGGCATCACTTAGATTCTTGAGCTCCACCAGTTCCATCACTTCATCCACAAAAACCTGCAAAATTTTGCCACAAAGAAGAAACTAACTTTTGCGTAGTTGCATTGTATATATTCAGAAGAGTTAACATAAACTGATACTCTCACCATTTTTTCTTTGGTGCTAACTTCTCTAGGGAGCCTTAGGGAAGCAGAGTAAATTAAGGATTCTCGAACAGTAACTTGAGGAGAGTGGATGTCAGTTTGTTCGCAATATCCAGAAATTCTAGCGAAAGTTTCTTGTTTCTTGGGAAATCCTGAGATTTTGATATCACCTTCAATATAACCACCTGTTTTCCTTCCAGCTAAAACGTCCATCAAAGTTGTCTTTCCAGCCCCACTAACTCCCATCAATGCAGTTAGAACACCAGGCCTAAAGGCACCAGTTACTTCACGAAGTAGTTGGAGTCTATCATCTTTGACTCCTTGGTTCTTCATTTCCTGTTACAATAATGAAATTTCACCTCAGAGATCTGTTGATTAACTAAATGATAAAATATAAACGTAAAACTTAGACGAAGTACAGAAAAAATAGACCAAAATCTGCTTACAGAGGGCATGTCAACATAGTAATTTACACTATCAAAGGACATTGCAAGAGGAGTGAATGGGAGAACCATTCCGCTCTTGGGATTGACACTGTTGCCAGTAGAACTTCCACTAATTCGCCAACTAGTTATTTCTCATGTGTAGATTGTTTTTAATGAGCAAATTGATGGGGAAAAGATGGTAGCTGAATGTGCACAAAAAATATTAATCTCATTTATATTTTCCACTTCATACTTGTGTTGTTCCCATCAGAAGAAGATAATGATCTAGTCATTGAATCTGGTTCTCTCACATTTGGTTCTTTTACTTCTTGCTCAACCTTCGTCTCTTCTGTTGGTTCTACAGATACTATTGTTTGTGGCCTCCCAAAAGCTGTCATGTTGATTTCATAGATTCAAAATTTTGTCACCTAAAAAAAACACTCTCAACATCTTGAACAAAAATGTTTTGAGTCTTACGATTTAAGTACATAAGTGAAAACGTGAAAAGGACATTGAAGAGGATTGTGAATCCCAAAAGAGCTCCAGCTCCAATCCAAAACCAGTTTCTCTCTTGGAAAATATCAAAGTTCTTGAGCACAGCCAAACCCAACGGGGTGTTGTTGTCGGAAGCCTGCAATATGCATAACTTTTGAAATCGCTACTAAACCCAAAACCCAAGCTTATAGATTAAGGTATAATTAATCATTTATTCATATTCTTAACTCTCTCCCTCGCTCAAGGACTTGTAAATTAGCACAAGGGAGGAAATGACATTACAATAATTCAAACACATGGCCTCCTCCTTTGATGTATATTAAATCATCATTAGACCCAAACAATCAAGTTGATAGTTTTTCTTTTCCTTTTTTTAAGTGGGAGTCGGAGCTTTACTAAACTCCCCTATACCCAGGGCACCCGCGTGCAAAAGTGATAGTCACAGTATAGTTAACCATTTATTCATATTTTTAGCACAACAAACTAATTGGAAGAAGATGTGTTAAGAGTGACATACCAGCCTGTTCATCCATCGGGGAGCAAACATTTCATTTACACTAATGGCATTGTAACCATAAGTCATTGGTGAAATCCAGTAGCCCCAAATCCACCACTTGGGAATTTCACCTGTTGCAGCACATACCCTCTCAGGAATTCAACTCATATCACGACTCTATCCTTTTTAGTTGCACGGAAAACATAGAATGGTTTATGTTTCTCTATTTGATCAAAGAGAAGAATTGAAAAATCACCTCGAGGAAGAATGAAACCTCCAAGCATGAACACAATTAAGAGAGTTAGAGAGCCTCCAGTGTTGGCAATTAT
Source organism: Momordica charantia (assembly GCF_001995035.1). The sequence goes on from NW_019104491.1 coordinate 787,234, forward strand.
CATGGTCCTGCAGCAACCAGCAATGAACCTAAACAAAGCAGAAGCCATCTGTTGGAGTAGAAACACCAACAAGAATTGCTTGAAAAACCTGCATTTTAAAATTTTAATATATAACTAAATTACAAATAATTACCCCAAAACAATTTTTTTTTAAAAATGGTAGTATTGAACTGAATTTCTTCTAATTTTAGGGTGTAAAGCCAACTAGTACAAACTACAAAATAAAAGTTGGGATTTAGATGATAAAGTCCTGCGTTTTTTCTTTGCCCCATTAAATAAAACTTCTAAAATTTCTTATCTCTATTTGTAATGAGAAAAGTTCCTCATTTCTACAAAACTCTAAGAAGTCGACAGAAAAGTATCCCCCCTTATTCTGGCTTTACTCCTTATCCAAATTATTACAATACAATAAGTATTATGCCATGCAAACTCACTATCAACCACATTAACCATCCACAAAAAGAAGAGCATAATTGAAAAATATCAAAACGTAGAGGACTAAATTGAGGAAAAGAGTAAAACATATATGAAACAGAAACACACATTGGCAAAAATTAGATCGGAGGTTACCTGGAAGCTTCAGGTGCAAATCCAATGGTGTAATAAGTCATGACCATCCACACGGTAGATTCAAGCACAGAAATAGGAAGGCGTAGAAGAACAGTGGGCAGAGTAAAAGTCCAAGCCGGGTGAAAAAGAAGGTCTCTCTGCTTGAAAAACACCGGCAGCCTCGCAATGGTCAATGCGAGCTCTGCAAATCCATTGAACATATTCACGATCATGGCGAAAATCAAAGCCCCAATGTAGATACCGCCATCGTCTTCGTTCCTGTGGTGCAATTTGGTCCTGAGAAAGACGGTGGAGGAGACGAAGGCAACTATTATGAGTTGCACCATCTTGAAGATATGGACGAAGGAGTTCCGCTTTATGAGGAGCCATTCTTTTTCTGTGCACGCCTTCAGAAGCTTCAGATTCGAGACGGAGTAGCGGTCGTAGACGAGGGCGGCTCTGTGCCCGGCCGACTTGTCGTACGGGACCGAGATGTTGTTTTGGAGCTTCTCGCCGACGTGAAACCGCTTGAATCGGCCGGCGAATTCTGCCACCGTTATGTAGCGGTACGGCTCGTTTTTGTCCGCCCAATATTGCCCTTGGTCCTTCTTGGAAGTTACCTGTGGGCCGAACACATGAGATTGGGCTTATTGTTATGGGCCTGGCTCAATTTATAATGTGATTATTTTCTCTCACCTCTTGTAAGAAATCGGCGGTCCCCTTCCTGTCTGGGCACTGGAATCCACAGCTTCGGAAGAAATCGAGTACGTGTACACGTGGGCCCTGATACACGATCTGACCGTCCGATAAGAGAATGACGTCATCACACAGATCGAACGTCTCGGGAGCGGGCTGCAGTAAGGACATGACCACCGTAGCTTCCGTGAGGTGCACGATCTGCTGTAGACACTTCACTATCTGATACGTCGTGGAGCTGTCTAGACCCGTTGATATCTCGCCCATAAATAGAGTTTTCGTGGGGCCCACTATCATCTCACCTATACATAATATAATAATAATAATAATATTTAATGTTGTGCTTATTAATTATGTCATCTTTTTTTTAAAGGTATTAATTATATCATCTATTAATTAAAAATGATTTGGTTGAAAAATAAAATTAAAGTGCCGAATAAAAAGTAGAATATAATGAAATAACGATAGCTATAATAGTTATAAACACGAACATAACTCAACAGTTAAGATATTTACCTGTAGTTATTCGCTTCTTTTGACCTCCCGATATGCCACGTTGCATCTCATCTCCAACTATAGTGTCTTTACAAATATCAAGTCCTAATATCTACAAATTGATTAATAAAACATAAGTTAGTCTATTCATTAATTGATTAATAAAATATAAGTTAATAGGAAATAAAAAATATAATAAGTATAAGCATCCACGTACCTTGAGGGTGTAGTCAGTAATCATACTGCTTCCAACTCCTTTCATTGCAATTGCCTAAACCATCCAATGATGTAAATTTCAATGAATGAATGTAAATTAAATTACAAGTTTAGTCTCTCAAATTTTTTCAATTCAAATGTCTAATTAGCTTATGATCTTTTCATCTCCTGTGACTAATAAATTATAAATCTTTTCAACATTTTTCTAAAAATTTTATGAACATATTAAAAACTTTCACTAAGTATTTAATGTGTCAAGGAATAACGCACCATTTAAAGCTCAAAAACATATAGTTAAAATAAATTTACAAATGGGAAAAATAGAAGAGAAAATGAAAACCTTCATAAAGAGGTCAACTTCAGCCTCGGGTAAAATCCCAGCTTGCTTTTCCCTTCTCGCAAGCTCGCTCAATAGATCTAAATCATATAGTTTTAACATTAGTATTATTGTTACTGCTCTAAAGTATGAGAGCATATGATAATTGATTATTTGATGATACATTAAAATGTTACCATATCTAGTGCCAACTCCTTGACATCGGGCTGAGAAATCAAGGGTTTCTTTAACGGTCATTTCTCCAACGTGGACATCGTTTTGGCTAATGTACGCTGATGTTTTTTGGGGTACAAATTCGTTCAACTTGCTCCCATTGTAGGTGATCTCCCCTTTAACCTATATATTCACACTCAAACCATAATTTTAGTTTGAAATCTTAAATATATA
>NW_019104491.1:793783-824044 GCF_001995035.1 Momordica charantia
TGAACTATTTATTACCATCTCAAAACCATCTCAAACGTCGATGACTCTATACACTCTTTTTGAACTGAAAAACTATATATTCACTAAAAAAAATATAGATAGACGTCAAATTAAAAACTTTCTAAATTTTCTTCATACTGCCATAAGATTGATGCTTCATAATTTATATATACTATGGCTTATATCATGTTATATTTAGAGATAAATAACCATAAATTATATTAGGGAAACTTTCCTAACTTTCCGTATCTAAAAAATAATAATAACAAGTCATTGTACATGCCAATATTAATTCATCAAAGCATTAATCACCTTGCTTAAATTAAAGTTTAAAAAAGTCACGTGGATTACCATGAAAAAATTTGATCTATCTTGTTGTCATAGACCATTTTATCACATGTCAATAAAAAAAAACATTATTTATCAATAATGTTAGCCAATAAATTAAATTTGGCATACATAACACTCAACCATCCTATTAATCTTGAGAGATTTCCAATAAACTTTTTTCGTACCATAAAATTCAAAGTACTCAGCGTATTATTTAGGCACACCATAATAATTAAATTCATGTTCGCAATCATTCAAGTTTTTCACAATTATTTTTTCATTTGAACTTTGATTTAAATCCTTCAAAAATAAAGTATTAGGTGTCTCGTGCTCTACAACTAGGGCCTTAAATTCTATAGTTAGGATGATAATTAGTTATTATTAAGAGAAAATAGAGTAAATAAACTTCATTCTATTATTCGATGTGGATATATTTTCGTAGAAAGAATTTTTTTCTTAGTACGGAAAATCTATGACCTCTTAGTTGTAGATAGGTATCCTAATCAGTTGAGCTACGTTTATGTTTTTTTTTTTCTTTTTTGACATTGGTGAGTGTTGGGTCAACTTATGCGTACCTTAACTAATCTCACGAGACAACCGTCTGACTCTACTACATTTAGTTGTCAATGAAACTCGTATGATATTAGGTAGTCATCATGGTTTAAACTCACTTCTTCTACACTCTTTGCGATTTAAATTGGTCCCTATTAACTAATTTTGTGACAATATTGTTTGGAAAAATTAAATCAGACCTTAAGATGTTACACGGTGGCAAGAGATTTGAGTATTAACATCCATGATCTAAGTTCAAGTCTTTCTGTGCCTCAAAATAAAAAATTATTTCTTTGAAAAAAAAAATAAAACGGAACAAAATTTATAAACTTTGGTAAGTATATATATAGATCTTATAGACATCTATTTGATAATTACTTTTATTTTCTATAAGATGTGATGTAAAATTTTTATTTTTATTTTTATTTTCTCATCCTCTTGTTCTTTTGGAGCTGGGTGAAAAAAAAAGGCTCGAAAACGAGGCCGGTGGTATAATTAATTTGGAAGCATTATTTTCAAATGAGGAGCTTGAAATTTGCACACATGAAAGAGCATTTAATTTGAGTGGCCAAAACGAATTGAAAAGGGGTGGTTTTGATTTCGTTGTTGAAAATCCAAATTGAAGAAGAAGGCTTCTTGATATCATTTGAAATGACTACATGTAACGTCGGACTTAGGATTCGAAATCTGGATTTGGCCTAATCGTCCCGACATTCCACTATGATCTGATCGTGCCACCGTTTAGTTCTAAGCTGAATAGATTGGTCAAGAAAGGAGGGATACATGAATGAACCGATACCACATTTAGATCCTGAGATTATGGAATAATGGTCAATAAATGTTTAAAAGAAATAATAGTCATTATGACAAAATGTACCTTCCTTTTAGGTAACTCAATAAACGGAAACTGTGAAATGAACCAAATAAAGATGAGAGAACCATGGACGCAACACAAATCTTTATTAATTATGCCCACCTTGTTTGAAAAAATAACTCCTATTAAATTGGAAATCTGGAATGATTTAGACTAGCAAAGAACCAGCCGTATATCATATCCATCAAATAAATATTTAAGATTCACTGTATATAAATATTGGTTTTTTTTTTTTTTCAATCTCCCATTTATTGTTATTCTCCTCTTAGGTGAGTTTTGAATCCATATGATGCTCCTAGTTCTTGCCATTAGTGCCATCTTCTCTTATATTACTTGTTGGAATACTAGTTAATATATGGGTAGGTAAGCATTAGCATATGAATCATCTCATTTTATAATTTTTCTGAGTTTAAAATTTTTCTAAGTTTAATAATTGTAGAGGGAGGCATCAATTTTAAAAATTAGTAATAGATATTTCTATATATCTACTAAATCATATATATTCGGATTAACCTCTAATAAATCACATATATGAATTATCTCTTTCAAGTTTGTAAAAAAGAATTATATATATATATATAATGCAAATATATTAAATTAATATCATGTCAATAAAGGGCAGAGGAGGTAAAAAAAAACAAGTACCTGTCCACCATGTTGGCCATTATTAATAACAATTTCAATTTGCATTATTTATTTTCCAAACATAATACCACGTGCTTTTAAGTTTTAATTCGATTGGCTTTCAATGTCAATGGTCAAACAACAAGATGGTAACATCCCTCGTTTATGTGTTTCCTTTCCTTCTTAAAAGAGAAATAGAATTAAATTAACTCCTATAGCTAATGATATTTATTTATGTTGGAACAAATTTGAAACAAGAACCAGAAATGAAAAACTTATTTTTGTTATTCTATACAATTTTGAAAATACTTTTAAAAAAAATATAAACAAGAAACATAAATAGTTGTCAAATGCTCAAATTTCATAATAAAATTGAAAACGATAAACAAGAAACTTAAACATTACCAAACATGATCCTAATTTACATCGATATTTCGACATTTCTATACACATGTATGTATGACATCGACATGAATGGTACATTGACATTTTCATGGAATTGCAAAAAAAAAATCAATAAAATATTAAAATAAATAAATAATATCACTAATATTGACATAATGTTAATATTAATCATTTTTAACTTCCTCAAAATTATTTTTTATAATTTTTTAAATATATTTTTCTAGAAATATCCAACAACATTGACATTTTATCGATATTTAATTTTCATAAAAATTGAGACCTCGATACTTTCATTAACATCAATATTTAAAATCTTGTGGATAACGACATTAAAAATTATCGTTCATTTTTTCATGAATTGATAACATACATACCTACATACACACACGTGTCTTGATAATAATTATAAAAGGAAGATATAGACTACATTAAATTTTAAACAAAGTTAAAGAGAGATTAGGTTAATTTTCTTCATATAGGCCCCTATTATAAATTATAATGTAGACAAACCTCATTTTATGTGTGGTATTATTTAATATATAATAATTAATTTCTCCAATGAAAATGGAAAGTCAAATTAAAATAATTTSTGGATATGACATCCATCCACTTTGAAATATTAGAGTTGTCTTAATGACCATTTAATTCAACTTTAATTGTGTAGATAATGCAAGTTGAAAAGAAACCTAGCTGCTTAATTAATTTTACAATTGTTAATCTTCAATTATTAATTTTAAAATGTCTCGGTTAAATTACAAATTTAGTCCATGAACTTTTAATATTATTTTTTAACAACGAAGTTTTAATATAATGATGTGTTTAATAGATTCTTGAGTGTAATTAATCTTCGAACTTTAAATATTATGATTAATAGGTCTCAAAACTTTCAAATTTGTATGTAACAAGTTCTTGATCTTTTAGACGTTTTCTTTTTAATTATTGGACTTATTAGACATAAAATTGAATTTTATATTTATTATGATCTTGAATTTTCAATTTTGTGTCGTTCATAAATTTTAAAATATGTTTAATACGTCGGGTATTAGATACAAAATAAAAAATTTAGAAACCTATTAAACATTTTTAAAGTTTAGGAATCTATTATACATAAAACTCAAAATTTGAAAACCCTATTAGATACACCTAATATAATTTTTTTACAATCAATGTACTTTACCATTTCAACTACGTTAATTTGTATTAATTAATTATGGAAAATGGCCCATTAATTCAAATGGTCGAGATAAATTAAAATGATTTAGAGAAAATTAGTTCAACCTCTAGGATGGCCACCTACCTCAATTGAGGTGTGTAYAAACTGACCCAAATACTCRTAATATTTACAAAAACATTAATTTATATTATTATGTACCAACCACCTTATGACCATAGAGATTGTAAGCATTAAACTCAAACGTTTTTAATTCTAAAAAAATTTAAAATTATAATATTAAGAATGAAAAATATTATTTTACATTAAATAATTATAATATCAACTTTTTATCTTCTACCAAGTCCTTTCCCTCTTTTCCATACATCTCATTTACATTAAAATATTTAAAGTATTAACCCATCAACGCCTATCTTAATTATCATCCACCACGGCTAAAAAAAAGAAAATTAACATTTCTCTAACAAAATTTTAAAAGTGGTTATCAAAGATGGGTGCTCACCGGTCATCAACTAAATATCGTATGTCACATAGATACAACTCGAACTACTCGTATTTATCACAGAGCTTTTGATTATAATTCCAACACAACTTGTTTGCTGAGACGTTTTGGAAATATTTATATAAAAAATTCTTTCCTCCTCTTAGAAAAATTAAGGGAAAAAAAAATATCATAATTACAGCATCTCAATCACCGGTCATTGTTAGAATCGATTGTTTCTTAACGCAATCTCGGTGGAAATTTGAAATTTTAACATAAATGACAAAACTGCCCCCGTTCCTTTCTAGAAACTCGCTGCTTTTTCCTCATCAATTTGGTGTGTTCTTCCTTTGACTTCGGATCTCGGTGGTTAGTGGTCTGGACAATTTAGTAAAATACAGATTACACCATTAATCCATTTTTATTGTGTTATTTTAATCCAAGTATTTAAGTCAAATTCTTTTAATATAATCTATGATTCGAATTCATAATTTTTTAATAGAAAATAGACGTTTTAATTAGTTGACAATTATTTAAGTCTATGCGACGGTTGGTCGTCAGTGTAAATCAATAATTTATGCAAAATGTAAAAAGAAAAAAAATATTTTTTAAGTAAAATAATAATAATAATAAATAAAGGAAATTTGAACCTCCCACCCAAGGAAAAAAAAAAAGCATAGCTGGTTTTTATGAGTCAAATATTTGTGATTAATGTGGAAGTTGCATCTGTAACTACCAATCCAATTTAATTTACATGCTACATGGATTTAGCTCCAATTTGACATATATGGTTTTAAAAAATTCAATTTAATTTTTATAGTGGCAGCTTTCTATATTATTATTTATTAATTAACTCAAGAACCTGCCCTATCTATTTCTTACTTACTACTATACCCTAATATAGTTAGCTAACATAATCCATTAAAAGACACATCAATTTAGAGCTGCATAAATTTAAATAAAAAATGTGTCACATATTTAATATAGTAATGACTTGTAGTAGTAGAGACGATTCATGATAGAAACAATTTTAAAATTTTAAAATCATAAAAATTAAATTTAAAATATTCAAAATATCAATCAAAAAGAATCGTTGAGTAAATAATACACCTATTGTTTTTTTTAGTAAAAAAATCTATTATTTCTTTTCTAAGATTTAAGATTAATCATCTATCTTCGTAGAACTAAAAAAATCAAAATGGTTATAAAATTATTGCGGATTTTACTATTCATGTCTATGTCTGAAAAATTGTACTTCTTTCTTTATATATGTGTTGGAAAAATGATTAAAAATACTAAAGTCTATTAAATTTGATAGTAAAATACAACGACAACCTCCTAAATTAAAATCAATTCATAACTAGAAACAAAAGGGAAAAAAAAAAAGAAAAGAAAAGAAAAGAGAGGATACATTTGTCATTTTATTGAAGCAATTCTTATATGTTTGTGTGCGTTTGTGGGCCTCTTGAGGATATGGCCATTTGTGGCCTCTTAAATGCTTGAAGCCCGAAATATCATAACGTTAACCCAAAATAAAATAAAAAAAAGATATTTTTTACCGTCAATTTAATAAATGGTCAAAAATATTATAATTGACCGATTGAATTTTAGATGACATTTTATAATATTATCATCCACATTACTGCCAAAATTTCCTTTTAATACGATAYATGGAGGTAGAAATTGGAACTCATGACTTTTTTATTTTRAATTATGGTTGACTATTCAAATGGTTAGTTATATAATTTTACTTTAATCAAAATAGTGGGGTATTTGTACCCTCATTATCTTCTTGTTTATAATATAATATTAAAAGAATAATGATGATATTTATTTTTTAAAGTTCTATTACAATAATGAGAGAGAGTTTCTTAACGTGGATTGGAGGTTAGCATTTTAATCTTTAAAATAGATCAAAGTTAAAACCATAGAGATCCCATCGTGAAAGCAAGATTAAACAAAAATTAGAACTACAAATAATAAAATAATATTTTAATCAAATAAATATTATAAAAGTTAATRAGTATTATTTTARAAAAATTATTATTATTATTATTTTAATCTAAAARCACACARTATTTTAATTCCTCACATAGCACGTGGAAGACGACGTCGTTAGATGTCGGATAACGAGGCCATCTCCACTGCCTGAAACTCAAATTTCAATTGTTGAGGTCGCAAAATAGTGCTTCTCGTCGTTTCTCCGGCAGCTCTCAGGTGAGTTTTCTGACCGTATCCAGCTTCAATTTCTCTCTCTCCGCCATCATAGAAAAATCACTATCAAGGAATTAATCTGCGGTGTTTGACTATATCTCTATTTAGATTCCGATAAATTGTAAAATGCAGCGTGGAAACTATAGAAATTCTTCAACATTTGAGCTCAGATTTTCATTGTTTTAGGCATTTATTGAATAAGTTCGTTTTGCCTCAGTGTTGGATCGTTGTTAATCGTCTGGCTCAGCTTCGTTTAGCGTCTCATCACATTAAACCGCACATGAACTTTGTTTCTCTTGTGTTCCTTACATCGTTAACCAAACTAGGGAGTTCCAGTTCTTTCTGTTTGATGCGATCCCTATTTATCCTACGGGAACAGTTCGTAGGGTAATTCGCCTTCTAATTTTTTGTGTATTTATTGAATTAAGTATAGATGTGTAGCTCCCGGCTTGTGACTGAGTCAATTTCTCCAAGCGATAGCAGCTAGTATTGCATTGAGAAAGAAATAAGTGTTGGTTATTGTATTGAAATTTTTGCTTAATAGTTTGTAAGTACAGGTTCTAAGTTTGATTATTAGCTGAAATCAGTTGAATGATTTTCATTCTTCTTTATATCCGGACCAGAGTGTACAGACCAGCTAACGTACACCTCAACCAAGTTTGGTATTAAATGATGATCGTATTTCTTTTTCTAGTAGTCAAAATCTTAGATGAAGCTGATCATACTTTGCAGATGCAAAGATCTTTTATTGAGAGGTAGAGGAAGAAGGGCACAATTTTCTTCTTTAAGCAAGGAACAGTTCCTACCGTTTGGCAGAAATGGTGCAGGATATGTCAATACACGCTCTGGCAGCCTTGGGAGATCCCAAGGTTTATGGATCAACTCTTCCATGGAGGAAGAATTTCAAGCAGACAAGTAAACCCCAATTAAATTCTACACATTGCTTTCGGCATCAATACTTGCGAAGCTTTTCCTTAACTAGCCAACCCAATAGATTGAGACGAGGAAATTTCAAGTTTAAAGCTGGATGGTTGTTTAAAGGGGGTGGACAAGGGTTGGGTGCTCGCATAGAGCGCAGCGAGAATGCTAACAATGATATTTTAATCTTCTTTTTTCAGCTGGACCTGGCAACACGAGTACAGGTATAGCTGGCTGTTATGCTGGTATCCATTTTCTTCATATAATGATTCCTCATCTTTATTCTGTTTTAGTTTTCACCCAAAAAAAAAAAAAAATCTCATCTTTAACTGAACAAGATTTCCCTGGTGTGGATTATTATTGATTGCAGTACGCATTGAACATCGAGCAGTATGAAATTGCACAGCAATTGAGAACAAAGCTAACCGAGGTCAGGTTTGTTATTTGCTTTACTTAAAATAAAATGACTTATATTCATTACTCGTAAGGACATATATTGTGAAGTGTCTGTTTTACTTGTTAAAGGTTGAAGAAGAAATCATCAAGCAGCAAGAATCAAAAAGTGGATTAACTTCGAAGAGTGAAGTACAAGACAAAGGTTTAAATATCATTCGTCTACGGTAAAGTCCACTCATATTATAAATTTATACCCATTTTAGTATTTAGGATATATCCATCAAATTGATCGTCTATTCTCAATATTTTATTTATGATTGTTTAAACCTCTTTCCTTTTCTTTTGTTCTTGTAATACTTTGGCATATTTAAACTGCTTGATTTCAGGTTTTCATTGCCTTTTCCCATCTTTTATTACAGTGCAGACTTGCAGAATGCTATTGAAAGTGAAAATTATGCTCTGGCTGCACAACTGCGAGATAAAATTTCCAAACTGGAAACTGAGTCTCTAGCTGCGTCTGCAACAGTTCTGGCTTATGAAAATGCTGAATATAGCTTTAGATTGGGACAGAAAGTGAGGCACAAAATTTTTGGTACTATAGTGGCATGCTTTTCATACCAGTGTTTCAACTTTATTTAATTACTTTGAGGTCAAATATGGTAGGTGCGAATATTATTGATACAGAAAAATTTTAGTAAGAGCCATAGATTTTGAATGATCCATCAAACTAAAACATTGAAGTTGCGACAATCTGGGATTTTTAGATGGAAATGCAGAATTACAGAAATATGAGTAATGTAGAATAGAAGTTAGAACGATGAAGAACATTTTATAGGATTTTCCAGGTGGCACATAAATCAAATAAAGGAAATGAAAACTTGTAAAGAAATGGATCCTCCAATATGCAAGGTTGAGCTACAGGTTCATTACGGTTTGTTGGTGTCTCTTTCTAGTACTAAAACATGTCTCCTATCAGGATACAGGGGTGTGGTTTGTGGAATGGATCCTGTGTGCTGTGAATCAAGTTCCTGGATGGAGATAGCACAAGTTGAAAAATTGTCTCGAGGTTCTAATCAGCCATTTTATCAGGTCAGGTTCCATTTACCTCTCCAAAAATATTTACCAATGAAACCCATCAAAAATGTTAACAGACCCTGATTTACTGTCTATCTTCTTTCTCTAATAATTCATCTTCCAGGTTTTAGTGGATGTCCGTACAGAACCTGATTTGCTGGTCGCATATGGTAAATTTTCTATTGCTGCTAATCTTGATGGCCATTGATATTAAATTACATAAAACTTTTTATCTACTTCTATTCTACCGCATGACTTGAGCTCTAAAAAGTGTGTATTGCTGTGAATTTCCTTCTATTCTATGATGCAGTTCCCGAGGAAAATCTTCTTGCTCCTGAAGAACCAGATATGGTGGCCGTCAACTTCCTTCAATTCTATTATTATTTGTATTTTTGTAGGGAGATGGTATTTCAACGAGAAATAGTTAGCTTAGAAATTTGCTTGGATTTACTTGCTGACTGTGATGATGTGCAGGAGAGGTTTGATCATCCTTATAATTCCTTCTTATTCTATGGAGTGGATGCAGCCGGGGATTTCATTCCTATAAAGCAACTACGGGAGAAGTATAATCGGCCTCGACATGAAGTTCCCTCCGATCCTCAAGACGACGAGCAACGCGGTGATGATTGATCGATCGCTTCCATCCAAAGTGGTTTGTTCATCTTGTTTCTTCCCTTTCTCCTTTACCGCTTTTCCTTTCTTTCCTGCCTTTGTGTTGTTAGGTTTCCACATTCTTTGATTTTCAGAAGATTTAAAACTTGATAATCTGAATTATGGTTGTACATGTTATACTTTTACAGTAATTATCAATAGGAACTAATTAAGTATCTTATGATATATGTTCATGTTGTGGTTCAAAGTTCTTGTTTCTTCAACATAGTTCAAATTGGTAATCAAATTACAGTAAGATTTGAGGAAAGGAAAAAAAAAAAATCTTGAAAAAGAAGTGGAATTCACACGTATAGCCCAGTGGAAATGAAAAATTTCTCATCATCTAAAGTAATCAGTCAAATAACTTGCATCTCTGAATGAAGTTGTTGATATGGTGACTGTCATATAGATTGTATGTGAATTAGATTTGTTCATATCTGAATGGTTAAATATTATGGTATCGATCTATTTTTCGACGATTCAATTGATGAACTTCGATTGCTTGAAAATTTAATTTAGAGTGCAAATATTGTWCCTTCGTTACTTTTTTTTTTAAGAAAAAATGTTTCAAGAGTGTTTTTATGGGTTTTGGCTAATTATTATGTCTAGTTTGTTGTTAACTGTTAAGGATCACCATGAATATTTGATTTGAAGAATGGCTACAATCTTTATAAATGAACAACTTGTAACTCATTGATAATCATAAAGTATTCACATGATATTAGCTAAGAGTGAGATYCTCCAAAGGAATTAAATTGATATTAATTTGTATGGTTATGCATTGAGGAAATCTATTATGAAGATGATAGAATTTAAGTGATTAATATCTCTATTAATAACCTATTAAATATATGATATCTTACATGGAGCATGATGTAAGAAAGAATGTATTTTAAATTTAGATAACATAGGTTATTTATTGGTGTGTAGTCTTTGATATGCAWAATCGATGTAAAAAATATATTTTCCAATGTTTCATATAATTAAACAAATATATGTAAACCATTTTTTTTTAGTTGAACCATTTGTGGGGTGTGTATTCAAACCTTTGACTTTTGATCGATGATATATACCTTAATGAGTTGATTTTAATCCATACTTTGGGTTGAAAAAAAATCCATGTGGCTAAATTCATTTAAAAAATTGTAACCATATTTGTCGTGGATTACAATGTACCTAGTATAGTATAAAAAAGGTAATTTCTTTAAATYTCAAGAGTGACATGTTCGGTCTATGAAATTTTAATATATTTTTAATTGGTCTCCAAGTTTGAATTTAGTTTCTAATTGGTTATCGAGAATCTAGTTTCGAGAGTGACTTTACTTATGTTAATTTTTTACATGAGTTTGACAAATTTTATTATTCTTTATTCTTTTTTGTTTAAATGACATTTTCTCGTAAAAAAATTCAAATAGGAAACAAAAGTATATTTTATCCTTATAAAAAATTGCTCGTAAATACATTTGATGGAGTATAAGATATGGTATATGGTTGTATGATTTTTAAGTTAAAAGTTATTTTAATAAATGACTTTTAATGAGTAAAACTCTAGATGAAGATTTGAAATTATAAAAAAGTTGGAGAGAAAAAATGATGGTCAATAATTAATATCTTTGCAACTTTAAGAAAGTGTCAAAAAGAAGAGCAATTAATCAGAAAGGTGATAAAAAGTTTAGTCAATGAAATGTATGGGACCAATTTGACCATATACAAAAGAAAAAAAAAATTATAATAATAAATAATTAAAGGAGTTTCTAAATTGGCTAATGGCTTCAATTGCCATAGTTTGAAATTGTAAACCTATTAGGTGAATCTATTCATTGATTAAAATTAAATTACACAAATGTAGACTCTAAAATTACTTTATTGGCTAATTCTTATGAATCATAGGCCTATAAATTAAATACATATTCTATAAATTCATGCTTTTAAAATGATTTTCGGTAAGTCACATTATATCTACTCAATTATGCTTGGATTGGTTAACGATAAGAACAAGCCCTAATACGCTTTAAATACATATTCTAATACGTTTTAGAATTTGTTTATTAAGTGAATAAACTTTAAAAAATGTCTAATACTCTTTTAAACGTTCAATTTTTTTCCTCGTAGGTCGTTTAATTTTGTAAATTGCCTCATAATAAAATATCTATAAGACACAAAATTGAAAATTAGATGACTTATTAGATATAAAATTGAAAACTCATAAATTTGTTAGATATTTTTAAAAAACTATATAAATGTAATTTGAAAGTATATCGGCCTTTTTATCAACTTTTTAAAGTACAAAAAATAAACATTTTGTGTCTTGTTTCTCATATAATATTTTTAAATAAAAATAGTAACAAAATTGCATGTAGTAATTATTTGTGGTTTTTTGTTATAAATATATTTGATAACCATTTTTTTAATACATCAAATTGGAGTTCCAACTTTAAGGAAAGGATTAGATGCGAATTATCCTTGACCTATGCTGGATGTTCAGTAACCGTATCTTATTTATAGTTCTCTAGAATTTTAAAATTAAAGAGCAACTTTTGTATGTAAAAATTAAAATTAAATTTTTTTTATATTTCTTATGCATTTTATATGTCACTGTCAATGATACTTTTATTTATGTTTTTTTTCAGAACCCTTTTATATGTTTGGAAGAAACAAAAAAACAAGAAATTTGAGGGTATATTAAAAACATTTCTTAAATTTGAGAAAGGAAAAAAAGGAACAATTACCAAACCACATGTTTATATTTAAAAAAAAAAAATACTAGAAACGAGAAACAAAAAACGAAAAACGGAAACATTAGAGTTCGTCTACCTATTTTTAGGCTGGAGTGGGGAGCATCTGCTACCAATAGGTGGGGCCCATAGCGTGTAGTTTTTGTTTTAATTTTGTTTTTATTATTAATTACATGTAGTTTCAACTTTTAAGAAAATCTTCGACTTTGGAAATCGTCACTCATTTTCCATGACACTGACTATGCAAATAACCTGGGCCCCACTTTCGCCTCCTAACACTAACGTCCGTAACAACAAAAATTAAAGAAAAAAACAAAATAATTTTTCCTTTAATTATTATTATTTCATGTACCTCTTAATTGGTCCCATTCATTTTATTTTATTTCATTTCATTTTAATTTCCAACCCACACTTTTCAAATATTTGTTTATTTTCTTCACCATCAAAATTACATTTTAAGCCATTCAAGATTTTTTTTCTTTGTTCAGATTCAGAAAATTTTCATTTCAACTCAGTTTAAGTGATAATTTACCCAGAAATAAAAACAATTTACATTACCATTTTTAATAATCTAATACGTTTGAGTATGTTTAAAGTTCAATCTCCCGCTCCATAATTATTACATTTTTTCTTCTTCATTTTAGATTCCTACTTAAATCTCTAGTTATTTTAATTATAACATACTAAAACAACATAATTGATTACAGATATATAATTGCTATTCTTTTTGTTTTTCATCTTTATAATAACATTTTATAAAAGTAGGATGGTGACTTAAATATTAGCTATAAAAAATTGATTACTAATAATTTAACTAGTTGAGTAAAGTTTTGATTAAAAAAAAATCAAATACATGTTTGGTTACTTTTCAAATTTTTTATATATAATTTTATAGTTGATATGAAAATTTTTAATCATGCAGTACCTATTTCATTTCTTTAATATAGTAATTAGTAGTCGAAATTTCAATTCTGATTGAGAGATGTAGGTGTTTAAACTAGTTGAATTATGTTGAAATTGGGGAGTACATATTTCTTTTACCTACGTGGTATATGATGTTATTTAAACTAGAAAATCCAAAATTTTAATTTTGAAAGATGAAATTGAAGTGTGAAAAAAAGAAAGAGAGAAAAAAAGAGTAGAATTTCGTTGAAAATAAGATTGGAGGAGCATCAAAGTTCTGCAAAAGAGAAGTTTGGCAGAGGGAGCAATGAAGTTTCAGTGCCATAAGAAGTGACAGTGGGACAGAGGATCAACCAATGGAAACCAAATGTACAAAAATGGGATCCCATTTGTGTAATTTTGGATTACCCAGAAGGGCATTTTCCTACAACATCCTAATCCTCATTCTTTCCGTAGTACACATTGGACCCACATCCACACCATATATGCCAATTAACAACTTGAAAAATGGAAACTTTTCTTGATTACTTCTTCCATTTAATTATTCAACAAGATTAGAAACCCAACAACTGTAATTTAGGGAGGAAGATTTCGAGCATTTTTTCCCTTTTTTTTTTGTTTGTCTCAAATTCTTTAATTCTCTGTTCCTCTTCCTAAAGCAAGGTGGAGAGAATCTAGAAAAATGCCCATTTCTTTCCTTCTTTTTGATTTCCCCTAAAACCCAGATGGAAGAAACGATTTCAAATAGAAAAAAAGAAGAAAAGAGAGAGAGAATAAAGTGAGTGTGAGACCGGATATTGACAAATTTCGGGTCACTTCCTTAGAAGAAGTTCGCTTGTTGTTTAATTTGTATGGAGATTTCTTATCTAGGATCTCTCTCTGAAAACAAAGAGAGCTCTATCTTTTCATCTCTCTCTAAGACTTTGCTGTTTCGTTTCCCAGAGCGAGAGTGGCCCAGCAGATCGAAATCTATGCCTTTTTTCTTCAACCCCATGACGATCTAAAACCCCCCTTTCATGGCCTCCCAAAACTCCCCTCTTCTTCTTCTTCTTCTTCTCATTGTCGATATGTATTGTATTGCTTCAGTTTTCCATTTCCCCCTTCTCTTATTGTCTTTGACGGTGGGAGTGCGATGAGATTCTGAATTGCTGCGATTGTACGATGTTCGGTTGAGGTAATTCCCGTTTCCTCTTTTACCTGATAATTTGATTTCTGGGTGCCTTTGATTTGATCGGTTGATTGCTTTGGTTTAACATTGTGATTGAATTTTGCCCACTTTTTGGCTTGGGAAATTGTTGGGTGTTTGTTGTGGCCTCCATGATTGGCTTTATGGCTTCGTCATGCATTTGCTTTTGCTTTTACACTGAATTCTTGGATTGTGATGATGGGAATGGAGACTTTGATTGGTGATTTTTGGCCAGTATTTTGTATGCTCTGTTGTATTGACTTTTGTAGACTTGTGTCTTTGTCTTACTTTTCAAACTAGAGTTTTGAAACCCAAAACTCTTCTGCTTTTGGGAATCCTGGAATTCTTGATCTTCAGCTCATATTTTG
Organism: Momordica charantia; assembly: GCF_001995035.1. The sequence continues at coordinate 808,666 of NW_019104491.1, forward strand.
AAAAATCCACCCTATTTGTTCTTTGCATCAGACAAAAGCTTGAACAGATTGGACTGCTTTGTCTATGCTCTTATTTGTTGGGTTTTATGAACCAGTTCCCTTATTCTTTTTGCCTTTCTAATTTCCACTAATCTGGGCATTTTGCACCTTTCATCCATTTTATGTTAATGAAATTATCCTTTCTTTTGAACTTGTGATCAGGTAGTGTTTGTCGGAGTTTATCGTCCAGTTCACGATGATCCTCTTTTATTTGAATTGCCATTTCTTTAATCTCACTAGTCACAGTGCTGATGTTATTACTCTCTTTCTTCGGTTCAAGTGTATGAATTATGATGGAGTTTGATAACTGTACTTGCTTGTTCTATTTCATACAAATCATTTTTGTGTGTTTCTGTGAAGGCCTATGGTTGTGAACTTGGGGGTCTGTATGATAAGCTATCATTTGCTTTCTTGCATTCTCACGTGACTAGTTTTCTGAGCTTTCTCACATTTGGAATGTGTATTCTTCTTTACGACTTAGTTCGGAAAAAGAATCTACTTCATCAATAAAACAATCATTTTCCTTGCGACGGTGGTCGGAGGAGGGGATTGTTCTGTTAGAATGTATCTACTCTTCCTGCCCCTTGACTTATATACTGTATTTGGTTCGTGAGTTTACGATTTGTAAAGAATGGTATATAACATAAAACTTGAGTTTCATCGTTTTTTGTGCTAATTCACTTTGTATAAAAAAAAACTATTGAGAGGGGTTAAATCTCCATTAAACCCAAAAACTTAAGCGGATGGGTTAGAGCGAATTTAAATCATTTATCAATATTTTAACACTGTCTCTCACGTGTGAGCTTTGAAATTTGCACAAGACCCAATAAGTGATTATCAATATTAACAACAGAGGTTCAAACACAAGACCTCTTACTCTAATACCATGTAAAATCACCATTAGATCCAAAAGCTTAAACTGATGAGTTACGACAAATTTATCATATAGAAAACGAAGGGAATATCCAATTCTAAGAATTTTGATACATCAAATGTCTTTGATTTTCAGGGAATGGGGACTAAAGTGCAATGCAAAAGTTCGTTGCCAGGATTCCACCCAATGAGGGAACTTAGCAATGATTCTAATAGTCATAGTTGGCACCTATTTTATGGTGAAAGAACATTTACAAATTCACAATATCACAATGTGTTCTTGCCAAGGGCAAGTGCAAATGGATATCTAGGTGATGATAAGGATGTGGTGAAGCAGAAAATGCTTGAACATGAGGCCATATTTAAGAATCAGGTACACTTTATTTTTCTTTCTTCACCTTTGCTGTTTGGTCCCCAAACTCTTCATAGAATTTCCTTCATTTAAATCTTCAATATGCTTGAGTTTAGTTTCTAATGAAATCTGGGGTCTAGCTAAAGTTGATGTTTTCCCCTCTTTTCAAATGTATCTGTTTAAGCTATAACCTGGATATTATTTCTTCTGCTGAACCACAGGTGTTTGAACTACATCGCCTATACAGAATACAAAGAGATCTTATGGATAAAATAAAATCTACAGAACTTGGAAGGAATCAGTTGCCTGCAGATTCATTGTTTTCGTCAAGCCCGTTAGCATCTCACGTTACTTCTGAGGATGCTTCCAGACGAAATCTGCCATGTTTTCCTGTGGCAAATTCGTCTAGTGTCAGGCTTTCTTTTTCAGGTGTTGAAGAAGGTCGTTCTTCTTTGAAATCTGTAAAGGGAAATAGCCAAAAACCTTGTTTCTTTCCACCACAAAATGAAAGTACCATGAAGGAATCGCAGACTCTTGAGTCGAAACCAAGAAAACTCAGGAGAAAAATGTTGGATCTTCAGCTTCCTGCTGACGAGTACATTGATAGTGAAGATGGGGAACAGTTCAGCGATGGAAATGTACCCGACACATTGAGTCATAATCACATAAAGAGTCAAAAGATTGAGCTTGAGAAAGATGTTAAATTATATGCTGATGACGGTGAGAAGACAGGTTGCCCGCAAAATGCTCGTAAATCGGGCGTGAGTTGTTTAACTGACTTAAACGAGCCCATTCAAATTGTAGAAACCAATACTTCACCTTATGTTGATCCATCTTCAGGGCCAAAGTCAGGTCCTATAGATTTGCAGAGGAAAAGTTCTATAAGTACTGATAATGTGACAGGAAGTAATCTGCATCCGGATAACAACACTAGTAGAGGAGGAATTTTACCCCATTTTCTTGTATCAGGTAGCTTTTCTTGACTGGTTTGCATAAACCTTTTCTATGATTTGCTTTTCATTTCTCCTTTATGCTAATATTCTTCTATTTTGTCACAGGGCATAGTTACAGCCACAAGAATTTTTTTTCTCAAGGACTCCAAACTAAAATGTGGCCTGTTTCTTCTCAGCCAATGCCAAGTTTTCTCAGTGAAATTCATGAAGCTCCACCTTTTCACTCAACAGATAAAGTTAGAGAAGAACAGTCGAGAGAGGGGTCGGTTTGTGGTTTGAAGTTTGCCAAAAGAAGTCACGAGATCAATGGTGAACTGCCATGCTCTTTCGTGCCTTCTCATATGTCTGCACCGCATCTAGCTGCTCCCGATTTTAGTAAATCCTGGTCTAACTCCAATTCTTCTTGGGAAAGTGCAACTACTAACTTCCAGAAGTTAACATCAGCACAAACTCAGCAATGTTTGAATTTGGCAACCACCACGCACATGAGTTCTCATTCATCATTTCATGGTATGGAGAGTGTCAGAGAAAGGTGGCTTCTTAGTAATGGCTCCCGACTTAATAAAGGTTCCGATAGCGGGTTATCTTACCATAAAAGGGCATTTCTTGGGTCTCCATCGGAGTACAAGGAAGAAGCATGGCACCCCGCTTCTATCAGTTACAACTATTGGAAGCAGGGTAATGAAAACAATCAAGCTCTCCTCGAGGATTCAAATTCTATGGACATGAATTGTCAAAAAGAGGGAAATTTTAACATGGTGTTTTCAAACAGTTCATCCAGTCTATCAGAACGGAAGGCTGGAGAAACTTGTGCATTGTTACCTTGGCTCAGAGGTACAATTGGTGAAAACACTGAAACTACTAATTCAGGGAGGTTCTCAAGTGCTGAGGAGCTTAGCTATGTTAGATCTTCAATAAATTCTTTGCCTGGTAAAAATTATCATTCATTTCACAATGGCATTTTCAACAAAGAGTTTGAATCCGACAGGTCTCCAAAGAGTAAAAAACTTCTTACACTACCAATTTGTGAAGGAATAATGGATTCTAAGAGAGCGGCGTCTTCTCTTGCTCAACCCTCGGTGCCATCTGAAATTGAAGAAAGCAGGGACAAGAGAGTTTTTGATATCAACTTGCCCTGTGAGGATCCTTTGGTTGCTGAACCAGACAAGCACCTTGTGGCTAACAAGCTACACTCACAGGAACTGAGAGAAAGAAAAGTTTCCAGTATTGGACTTATTGATTTGAACTTGAGTCTAAGTGACGATGAAGTGTCTTTGAGATCGACTCCTAAAATGACTGTCAAAAGGTGGAGAGAGATTGATTTAGAAGCCCCTGCAATTTCTGACACTGAGGATATTGCTCCTCCTGAAGAAATTATAGAAATTAAGCATGAATTAGCTTCAAAACCACAATGCAAAGCCATAAGCCAACAGGAAAAACTCATGGAGTTAGCAGCAGAGGCAATAGTTTTCATTTCCTCATCTGTTTGTCACAGCTACTTGGAGGATGCAACCTGCAATGCAGCACAAGATTCTATGGACAATCCCCTTAATTGGTTAGTGGAGATGGCGTTCCTATGCGCAAATGATTGCGAAAGCGAGTGTCAAGCAGAATTGAGAGCCAAACCGAGTGGTGACCAAGTGGAATCTTCCTCAGAAGGGATGGACTCCTTTGAGTCCATGACATTGGGACTAATGGAAACAAATGTAGAAGAATATATGCCTAACTCCCTGGTTCCGGGGCATATAACAATGGAAGAAAAAGCAACAAATTTGGTGCAAAGCCGTTCTCGAAAAGTCCAAGCTAGGAGAGGCAGGCAACGGAGGGACTTCCAAAGGGACATTCTTCCTGGACTTTCTTCTCTATCAAGACAAGAAGTTACAGAAGATCTTAATACATTTGGAGGACTAATGCGGGCAGCGGGTCATGCGTGGAATTCAGGCTTGACCAAGAGGAACTCATCGAGAAATGCTGCCTGTGGCCGGGGAAGGCGGCGATCTGTGGCTAGCCCCTCTCCGCAGCCCACTGAGAATCTTCCACTGCTGCATCAGTCTAGTAATCCTGAGATTGGACTTGACAACAAGAGCTTAACAGGGTGGGGGAAGACGACTAGACGGCCCCGCCGACAAAGAGTCCCGGCTGGTAATCTTGCAGCTATTGCTTTAGTTTAGACATGGTGTTAAAGAGAGTCATCAATTTATTGAATGGACTGTCAAATTTTCCATTGTACATTTTTTAGCTTAAATCCTTGGCCTCACATGTTTATCTCTGTTGTTTGCCAACTCTATACCATATCATAAGATAATAGCAGTATGTTATTTCTTCAACAGATATAGCAGAAACATTACAATTGGATAGTTTTACCAATGTATATCTCTTGCTTAGATTACACTGATGAATCTACTGGTGTCAAATTCTTCCCCCCTCCTAACTGGGCTTTTTTTTCTTTCTTTATTATTTGATCTTATTAGATATATAGATGTTGGGAGTGAGAGTTCAGAACTTGTTGCAATGACTTTCTTATTAGATCTCTATACTAATGAATCAAGGGCTTGCTTGATCTTTTTTTTAATGTTATATTGAATATTTACAGTCGATTCTTTTACATCTCCTTTACACAAACTAAGTTTAAGCAGATTTGCTGGCTCTCTGATGAGAGTGATAGAAGCTCTGTCTTGATCAATGAAGACGGATGGATATTGTGACTCGAGACGCAGCATCCCCAGACTCCCAATCTCCCATCCAGTATGAAATATGCTTGAGTTACTGAAAACTGCAAAAGGAGGGTGAAATTTCCCTCTCATTGTAGATTGAAGATGTTGATGATCTTCATAGTTCATTCTACAGCCTTTTTAATTCTTTTCAGTTTCAATCATGTTCTACTGTCATTTCACAGCAACATGTACTAAAGAAGATACTAAATTATAAGATAAGATGCCAAATCCTTGTATTCCGAATAAAAACTCATATCATACAATGAACAATGTACTTGTACATTATTAGCTTCTTCCTGAGAAGATCTCTGAAAATTATCTAAAAATCTATATATTTCCTTCATTTGTGAGTGCCAAGAATCTCCTGCTCCAAATCTGTAGGCTTTCTTACCAATCTCAATTAAACTGTATCCAGGAACCTTTCTTAGCCCTGTACCCTTCATCATCGACCTAACTTTCCCGAATTCATACCATTCTCCTCCTTCAGCATATATATTCGATAATAATGTATAATATCCAGTATCATCTGTCTGAATATTGCACAGTTTTCTTTGGATGTTCTTCACTATGTCCAGTCTCTGGTGGATTCGGCAGCCATTTAACAGAGCACCCCAGATGCCAGCATCTGCTGGAAATGGCATCGATTTGATTATTTCGTATGCTCCATTAAGGTCGCCTGCACGACTTAGAAGATCGATTATGCAAGCAAAGTGTTCTATTTTAGGCTCAATGCAGAAATCCCTCATTGAGCTGAAGAAAAGCATCCCTTCTTTTACACAACCAGCATGGCTAAATGCTGAAAGAACATTCATGACAGTAACATCATTTGGTTTTATTCCTGATTCAAGCATTTTTGAAAAGAGCAAGATAACCTCACTAATCTGACCATGCACCCCATAACTGGAAAGAAGAGTACTCCACGACACTAGACTCCTCTCTGACATACTATCGAAAACTTGCTGTGCCGTTTGGAGGTCTCCGCACTTTGCATACATGTCAACTAAAGCTGTTTCGATATAAAGGTCTTTTCTGAGACCACAGATAACAAGCTTGTGGTGGATCCATTTCCCTTTCTCTAGATAACCCAAATGGGAGCAGGCTTGAATCACGCTTAAGAAGGCAACTTCCCCAATCTCTTGACATGTCAAATACATCTGATCGAATAAAATGATTGCTTCAGCAGAGTTACCATTTTGGGAAAGCCCACAAATCATAGAATTCCAAGTCACTACCCCTTTTGGTTCCATATTATCAAATATCATGTATGCCAAATCCACAAAGCCACATTTCGAGTACATGTCGATTAGCGAGTTTAGAACGTACTCATCCATGAAAGGTCTCTTGATAACATGGCCATGTATTTGCAGTCCAAGCTGGAACATACCCTCATTTCCAGACGCAGAAAGAGAACTAGCCAGGCTGAATGAGTCAGGCATAAGCCCTTGGTTCTGCATCCTCACAAAGAGAACAAGTGCTTCCTTCAACAATCCCCTCTGAGCATAAACTGAAATGAGCATATTCCATGCTACAATCCCTCTTCCTCCAATTTCATGAAGAATCTTCTCACAGAGATCATATTTTTCAATGCTGGCATATAGTTCGAGTAAAGTTGGTCCTAGGCAATCAAGATTAGCGTCTAAATTGTTCTTTATGACAACGCAATGAACGGATTTCCCTTCTCTCAGAAAACCCAAATTAGCACAAGAGCGTAGAATAACCATCATAGTTACAGAGTTTGGTTCAACTTCAGTCTTTTGCATTGAAACAAACACAGCTAAAGCTTCCCGGAAACAATCACATTGGTTGTAGCTGGAGATCATTGCAGTCCAAGAAGAAGTACTATGGTGAGTAACATTCTTAAAGATAATCTCCGCACTGCGTAAGCTGCCACATTTAGAATACATAAAAATCAACGAACTGGCCAAAGATCTATCATTTTCGATCCCCCTTCTCAAGATATAGCCATGAGAAGACTTTGCCAGCCTCAGAATCCCCAATTCACCACAAGCCTCGGCCACAGTGAGTATTATAACCGAATCCGGCTCCACACCTTCAGAAATCATAGTACGAAAAGTCTCCAGACCTTCATTTATCTCTCCATTTTCAACACTACTCGAAATGATCGAGCTCCAAGAAACCAAATCTCTCAGCGGCATTTCATCAAACACCCTCCAAGCACTCTCTAAGTAGCCCAACTCGCCATACATACTCAGTAAAGAGGTGTCCACAACAGGATCCATGTGAAACCCAGATTTAATAATCCTCCCATGGACCCTTTCGCCCACACCCAGATCAGAAAACCCAGAAGAAGCCCTCAAAATAGACGGAAATATATAGCCATTGAACTGAATTTGGTGGCACAGCATTTGGTGATACAGAGAAATGGCTTCCGCATAGAAGCCGCTCCAGACATGGGACTTAATTAGGACACCCCACATGAAGGAATCGGGAGAGGGGAAGGTCTGAAAGACGGATCGCGAAGCTTGGAGGTCGCCCATTTGGGAATATGACTCGATGAGCTTTGTGGAAGCGAGTGGATCTTTGTGAAGGGCAGTGACGAGGAGGTGGGCATGGAGCTGAGCGAGCGTTCTGAAGGTGGTGGCGCTCTTAAACAGAGGCATGTAAAGGGTCATTTTGCAGAAACCGCTCTTCTTCTCCTTCTTCTCTTCTTCTCTGTTTCGAAACTTGGAACTCAGATAAACAGCCGCGCGCGCTAAATGGGATTTTTCATTTTATAGTTTCTTAATTTTGAAAACATCATCGTAAATTTAGTATTTTTTGGTGCATCACACGTAGAGATAAAGAATTTTTCGTGTTTTTTTTTTTTTAATTTGGGCGTCTTCAGACTAGTTTGGGTATATCTTAACAAATTTTAGGAGACACAATGGATCGTGAAATTTGAACATATACCTTCTAAATTCTCTTTTGATTTAACGTGGAGATAAAGATTGATCATCCGACTTCTAAAAAGTTATTAGGTTTATTTTGTTCTTAATAAATGAATAAAGTTGTTTCTGAATTAACATGTTTGACAGAGATATTTATTGAAGTCACATGTACATTTTAGTTAAGAGAAGTATTTTTTTACTAGAACAAAATGTATGGTGGGAATTCAAACACATGATCTTTTGATCATATATATATCTTAACTAATTAAACTATGCAATCGCTGACAACTAAAGATTTGGTATGAGAACTGAAAATTAAAATATTACTTTTTTTAAAGTATAGAAACTAAAAGTTAAAAGATTAAAAGGGTTATTTTTCATTCTTAGTAAAATTTTAAGTTTTTTTTGTTCAACAATATATAAGGTGGAGATTCGAACTCAAAATTTTTAAATGGCAAATATATAGTTAATGAGTTGGTTATGTTGGTTAAAGTTTTGACAAATATATAGGAGAGAGAAATATATATATATAAAAAGACATTTTACCTATTTTATTTTTCTTAAAAAATAATATACTTAGTAAATACTAATGGATCAAAACTCATTTTTTATTGGCCAAAAGTTTTGACAGACAAAGAAGAAAAAAGCAACTATATATGTAGAAATCATGGACAATCTTCCTTTGTATTTATTTATTTATAAGTTTTTAACTTTTGGAAGATTTTCTTTTAATGGAAAAAGTTACTTTAATTTCATCGATACAAACAATTATATGTGTTTTCAATAAAACTTTAAAGACAGCCCTTTTAATATATGCAAAGTTACTTTCACCTTCTTTCCTAAAACAAACATTAAATATATGAATAAGTTATTCACTTCACATTTTAAAATAAGATTTAATAACAAAAGTTACATTGAATTTAAGTTTAAATTTTATTTGGATACTCATCAAGAGTTCTAAATATTATCAACACACAGAAAAAGCATTATTAGGATGTTAATTATTTCGATTCTTGTTCTAGTTGTTTAGATTTTTTTGTTTCAAAAATATTTTGTATTTTCAAATCAAAGAAATAATTAAATATACGGACAATCACAACTTAATTATCTCGTTTGCATGTACACAAATTTCTTAGTTGGATAATTGATGATATCACACAAAAGAGACTCATTTAGTCAACGTTTATGTTTCTTATTTATTTATTTATTTTTATTTTCCTAAAAAATAGAACTGCTTTGATAATTGTTTTTAACATATTTGGTACGACCATTTATTGTTCTTATTCTCTACAATTTTAGATTACTAAGTTCTATAGAAAATTCAACACTTTTATGTTATATTTACATTTTTTTATATATATTATGCATTTAAAAAAGTCTGTACTTATCTATGTTTTGGAAAAAAAAAATTGGAAACTTGAACAAGAATAATCAAGTAACTTAATTTGTTATTTCCAAAATATCTACACAATTTTAAAAATTTAAAATGAGAAATGAGAGAGAAATAAGAACAATTATCAAACGTTTATGTTTTTCAAACATTAGAAACAGAAAATAAAAAACAAAAACATTATCATTGTTTCAACAGAGTCCCACATGTTATACTCTAATAATACTTATACTATACCCAAAATCACCCTATACAATTTACTCTTCTTGGTCTCTATAATATGTCCCTTGTGCTAGAGCTACCCTTTTACTATCTATTATATTATTCATGTGAGTTCAACATTATAATACATATTTTTTTTTTCAAACAACGCCTTAATTAAGATATTTTCATAGTCGTCATTTTTCAATAGTTATAATATAATGCATGTAGTGTAGAAATTTAAAGTCAACCTGAACATAATTTAACTAGAGATATATACCCATCGATCCAAAAGTTAGACGTTCGAATTCTCACATGTTGTTGAAGGAAAAAAAAAACTTATTTATGGTAATAAATAAAAAATAAACAACAATAATTTATATACAGATAAACCTAATTCAAAATTTAGAGAACCATATAATCAAAACACAAGAGAAAGAGGAAAGGCGTACCCGTGAATAAAATGGAAATAGTGGCTGAGTGGGGTACCGTAAGGTTGAAGAGAGAGAGAGAGATGACGTGGCACATTTTTATTGGTACAAAATTTTAACAAGATCAAAATTTAAGACCAAAAATTGAATTTTGATCTTATAAAAAGATAATTAGTGTCTTATTGACTGAAGTAGGTATTACACTTTTTCGTTGGAGGGTGTAGAAAGAATAGAATATGACCCTGATTGTTTTTTTCGGATCACTTTATGAGATTTTTTTGCTTCGTCCTCATGCTATAATTCGAGAGCGAACTGTTGAGAGCTTTCGAGGGAACCTCAGGTCTCATTAGGTCGGCTAGCGTAAGTGAGTCTTCTTCGACTTGACAAATTCACTCATAATAATATACCAGTAAAATATGTCTAAACTTCGATTGACAAGTGTGTAGACAAGTATTACTGTACGGGAGCGGGAATTAGGGCTTCTTTCTCATTGCAGCTTTGGGGGTTTCTGTTTCCTTCCATTTCCACTTCCACTCTTCCAGTTAACAGAACAGAAAGCTGTAAACTTGGCTTCTTTTCTTTTTCTTTTCCCTTTTTCTTTTGAATAGAAACCCACACACTTTTCTTAAAGAAAAAACTGACATTATTGTTTTTTTTTTTTTTTAAAATGTTTTTGCTGTCACTGCCCACTCTCTCTCTCTTTTCCTTTTTATGACTCTGAAAAATAGTGCAGGTTGCAATTGCATGGCCTAAAGAAGAAGAAATCTCAAGAGGCTGTGGTTGGGGGAAAAATTCTGGCAGTAGACTCCTTTCACACACTATTAATTTTCCTTCCTAAACAGTTTTCTAATGTTTGTAGTAGATCGGACGCCATTCTTAAATAATGCTAATGAGAAAAACAATGAATAAGCTATCAAAATATAAGAAATTTTTTCTCGTGTGGGTATACATTTATTGTTAATCATGTCTGTATTATTAAGAGTCATCGGTGTTAAAAAACTAATAATGTGAACGGAAGAAATAGATACGGAAACTGTTAGATAAATTTTATGTGTGGTTTGCAGTTAAAGCTGTTAGAATTGATGGGTTTTGTGTGAGTTTGAAAGTGCTTTTAATAAAATCAGAAGCTGTTTTTGATGATTTTTCTGATCAGAAACCGCCACCAATATGATTTCTGCAGGAAATTAAACGGAGTTTTGATTTGATATGTCACCTCCACCCACTCACTTTTACAAAGAAAACCTATCACATATCAGGAGGAAGGAAAAAAAAAAACAAATTCAGAAATTCTTTTCACCTTTTTCTCTTAACATCATTAATTTCTCCGTTTTTCATTTACGTAGAAAAGTAACTTTAGAATTCCTATTAATTTAATAGATAATATATTATCGTCTCGAAATTGATGCTTCAATTCTCATCTCATAATTATTTAACTAAAAATCAAAGTTAAACAACACTTTCATTGATCTGTCCGAACTTTTTCTAACAATTTAGTCTTGTAATTTCAAATTTGTAACAATTTAACCTCTATATAATTTAGAATTTATAATAATTAATTCAGTCCCTAAAAATACCATCAAAGTTAAAATGTCTTTTTTTTTTTGAAATAGAGCAAGCTTACGAAAACTTACTCAAGTTGACTATTCAACTCCCCTGGCCAATCCTCAATTCTCAAAGTTAAAAGTGTTGATTTTTATATATAACGATTAAACATTATTAAATCTTAAAAAGTTAAAAGGTTCTTAAAAAAAAAAAGCCAATAAATTTCATTGAAACAGAAAATTAGAAACAAGGAAGCAACTATGGTACAATTTGAGAGTAATATTTCTAAATTAAAAAAAAATAGTAAATTGCACAATATCCCTAAGCAGACGATAAATATTCTTCTCTCTGCTTTCTAAACTACCTAATCTGATAAAAAAGCAATCTTCAACAAAACCTAAAGCACAGAACAGAAGAGAAGATTAAAAGAAGCATTTCACATGAATTTATTTATACCGCACCCATCAACTTTTTAGCCGTGATATTTCAATCTGATCAGCATAGTTCAACCTAAATTTAACCTCCATAAAATAGAAATTTCCTTCCTTCAATACAAATTTTTGTCATAAAACAGTGCCAATTAAACACATTTAAAATTCAATTAATCCATATATATATATATACATGGTAGTGGTAGGTACACACCAATGTGAGTTAAATCTAGAACAAGTCAAAAGAAAATTGGTAGAGACAGCCGACACAGCCTTTCTGATAATTTTTGTACAAATTCAAGCATGCATAAATGACTACATCAAGATCTCCCACTTGGCTTTTTCAGCCCCTAAATAATGAGAACATAAAAATAATTTGCAATTGAAAAAGAGGAAAAAAAGGGGTTAAATTACAAGTTTCCTCTGTGTCTATCTAAATGTAGTTTAAACTTGTTTTAATGACTCCTTAAACTTTCAAGTTTTCATATAATCGTGAAATCGTGAAATTAATGGAGTTAATAGAGACCTATTTTGGACTAAAAAATGAAAGGTTAAAGGACTGTTTAAAATCTTGTTAAACTACTCGAATTAGATAGACACAATCTTACGCGTTAAAGAAGTTTAGAAATCGAAGCTGGAAATTCAAAAAGTTAGTGCAGGATTTCCATACCACGATGGTTTTTTGATGGGCCGTGGTTATGTTTTTCTGCGCATGCCGGGGGGCACAATGTCGCCAAGTAAGCCTTGGTCCGAACCAAGTTGCAGTGAATTTGTTGAGTCTTGTTCCTCCGTAGGTTCAGGCGGAGGCGGCGGCGGCAAGTGGTGGGTATTGGGAGGAGGAGGAGGAGGAGGAGGAGTTGTAGGCGGCGGCTGAACTTCAGGGTAATAAAACTGCGGAATATGAGGAGAAAATTGAGACCCGAAAACAGCTTCCTGCGCCGAGTTGAGCCCACCTCGTGGGAATCCGACGGTGTGGTGACAATGTTGGCCTTCGTAAGTTGTTATCACAACCGTCGGATCTTCTGATGACCGTTCTACCCTTTTCTTCACCGTGCATTTACTGTTTGTGCACCGGTAGTAACTCCTGCAATCGTAAAATAGTGTTACTTGGAGAAGATTCTTCTTTTTCTTTTTTTTTTTGGGGTTTTTTTTAACCTTAATCCCTAATTATATATACCTACATACATATTTTTTTAATGCGACAAAGGCAAGACACATCAATCCTTTATTTGTCTAGCCCTATTCCGTTTTTATGAGATACATGGATACGACCAATATAAATAGAATATTAAATATTGTATTTTTTCTCATGTGCATGAATATTCGATATCGACATGAGAGGTTAAATCTACCTTTCCAATATACTGAAGAAATCATTGAAACATAAAATAAATAGCTAAAAAAGCAGAATGTTTATTTATTAATTTAAATATTTTTTTTATGCATGTATTGATTTTATGATTTTTCTAAATATCTATAATTGAGATCGACAATTAAAAATTTACAACTAATTGTATGCATGTGAAAAAATAGTTAATATTCTATTAAATTTTGCAGTATTTTGATTTCTAGAGCTAGCTTACTAAAGTTTCTTAAATAGTAGTTGGAGTACCTGTGAAAAAATATCCTAGGGTTTCATTGAGCTATTAGGTCCGATCCAGAGGAAAGGGATTGTATTTGCATTTGTGAAATATCGTCATGGATAATGTTCCTAACACTAGACTAGCCACCTAAAAACACAGCTAAATTATAACTTCGTAACTCAGTCCCTCAAATCGTCATTGTTCTACCATATTAAATACATGATACGTTTTTTATTTAGATCACAATGAGCTAGTGTTTTCTATGTGATAAGACTGTTTTAGGGTTTAGGATCGAGTAAAAAATATGAGAAAATGAGTGGGTATTAGACAGGTAAACAATAGTTTTAAGGATGATAACCAGTGTTAACGGAATTAGAGAATTAGATTTTTTAAAAAAATTAGTCATAGCTAAAATGAGGAGTAGGATGATAGATTACCAACCTGGGGAATGGACTGTTCTTGACAGCCTTTTGGCCATATTTCCTCCAGCGGTAGCCGTCTTCAAGATGATCAACTTCGCTTTTGGTCATGAATGCAAACCGCGGCTGCCGGATCCGCTTTTGCCCCTTCTTTTTGACCTTCCGCCTACAAAATATTTCACCTACATTTATAAAGTAAAAGGCAAAATCTTGAAAATCAAAGCAATTTAATTATTTCAATATATATCTACAGAATTTCTTAAACTATACCCACATGGAATTATACCCCTAAACAAAAAAATAAATGCATCTTATACTTTTCAGTCTCTATATAACTGAATGACCACAGAACATTTATTAATGAATTAAGAGCCTACTTCAAAAGGGGTTAGGATTAGCAAATATAATATTAAATTAATAAATACTTTATCTAACCTAATGCATGGATTCAGAACTTCCACAACATCACATAATAGAAAACTGAAAAACTGACAAATTTCCATCAAATCTGTGGGCTAACGAAGAGGGGGGAAATGAGAAGGTTCAGCAAAAGAATTCTATATATGGAAAGATATTGAGACAAATAATTGAGCTAGCTAACTATTTAATTAATTGAGGGACTTAAAACAACAAATTATAGTTATATATATATATATATATATAATATATATTAAATAAAGACCCAAGGTACATTGCATTAAGCAGAAAATAACACGAAAGAAACTAATTAATTGCTTGTGATGTTAATTAGACAAGGGCAAACGATCAATCATTTCAAGGCCGGGAAACAACAAAGAATTAGGTAACGACAGACTCATATGGACCAGAAAAAAAAATTAAAATCAAAACAAGATATATAAATATATATTTTTTCTCAAGTAATATCAAATCAAGTACATGCAGTAAAAAAAATTACAGATGAATAAACCCAAACTAAAGTACACCATTTTAAATATACACGTAACAATATTCCAAGAACGAGTAACGCCAACCACCCAAATTTTTAAGCAATAATAATGTATTGTTCAACAGAATTATTCTCTCTTAAATTTGATTCAGAATATATATAAAAAGAGAGAGAAAAAAAGAGCTCTGAATGTAGACGTAGGCTCAGAGTTTAATACGTATATATATTTAATTTTTTTCAAGGGCTTAAATTTTAGGATCTTCGTATAATTTTAATGGAAATATTTACAAGGAGGAGGAATGGCATTCGCGCCGCAATAACGGCGGTGTTGAAGGGCTTGTTAATAAAAATTGCAAAATGACCCCTATATTTTAATTGCATTCACATCCTTGGGCCCCTGCTTTCTCCGAATTTACGAAACTACCTCCCCAACTTGCAGGATGGTTCTAGTTCTAGCTAGAGTACTTGCACTCTCCCCAAATTGGAACTGTTTTTTGTTTCAATCGAAACCAAAATAGCAAAGAAAAAACTAGAACCGCCAGAATTGGAATACGGTTCTTCCGATTATTTGTACCAATTGGAACCTGTTTTTAAAAGCAGAAGTTAACAAAAATCGTCATTAAAGAAGATCAATAACAGAAAATACGAAGAAGATC
>NW_019104491.1:830241-843849 GCF_001995035.1 Momordica charantia
ACATTACCAACCCAACCAACCAATTCATTAATTAATTAATTTTTCACGTCTAACCCGACCGATCCATAATCACCTACATCCCGACCCATAACAACAATTATGGACTTGTTCTAAATTGGTTTCATAATTCTCTTATCTTAACTAGGAATGAAAATATTAAATACTTTATTCATTTCAAAATTTCGAATGATGTACTTAATATTTTATAAATCTGATCTTGGAATTAGTTACACTCACACTCAATTAAAAAAACATTTTGTTATAATTTTTAACTTTCTTTTGAATGTGAATATTGTCTCTACTAAACTGGTCCAAGTCTTTTTAGTAGACGTTGTTCTCACTTATGCACGGTTCCATAAACTTCTCTCGTTCTAACGTGAACTCGTCTGCTCAATGTGTCCCATATAATCTAATTAAACAAAGTGTTTAATTTAGTTGAAATTTTTATTAACAAAATTACATATTATATGTTGTATTATAAGCATTAGTACCCCACATTGTCAATTCAAGGGATTTTGAAGATTTCAACTTTTGGCAAGTGGAGGGAAAGCATAGGCCAATGTCATTTGTCATACACAAAATATCTCACTTGCTTATCATCACAACTTTTTAAATCCCAACAAGAAAAAAAAGAAAGAAAAGTTAACTAATCAAATCTTGTAATTACAAATTTAATTATATCAAAGTTGCACTTTAATAAAGGAGGGTCATTAGTCCTGAATTATTTTAAAGTTAATCAACTAATTAATCAATGGGGCCAAAACGACAACTTTTTATTTTATTTTTTATTTTTCGAAAAAGGAAACAAAATGTTACTTTCATAAGCATAATAATTATTATTAGAATTGAACTTTGTATATGGTTGAAAGGTCAATATTGAATATTATAACTCAAAACTTCCCTTTTACTAAATAAAGTAAGGCCTTAGTTTTGATAAGTCAGACAATTTTATTGCATTTTTGGTTGGTCTCTACAAATTTCTCCCGAACATAATCATCTCTCTCTATCTCCGATTCAGTAAAATAAAATAAAAACAATATTTAATGAGAGATGGCATTCATGTGTGGATTCCGCTCTCCACAAATCAAAACAACGATGGATACTAGTTTCATTCAGGCAAATTTATTTGATTATGATATCTGAATTTTCATGTTTGTTTTTGCTTTTAAAATTTTAAATTTTGATTTCAAATGTTATAATTTAATATTCAGTATAATAATATTAAAGAGGTAAGTAATGTCTTCCTCCATTTAATAATTAATTCTATTATGTGTGTAATTTTTACTAATTTAATTTTTAGTTGGGCTATTTATTGCATGATTTTTTAGTTGGGTCAATTATGGTATTTATGCTGGCTGAATTAAGTAATAACTAGTGAGGGCTAATTTTTAGTCAAATTTCTTAAAACGCATATTCAAATGTTTAAAATTTAACTTAGATTTTAAAAATATTTCTAAAATATAGATACCAAAATAAATAAATATACGAAAAAAATTAATATGTTTACAAAATTAAATTATAAAAATTAAAAATAAAATAATTATCAAATAGACCCAAATAAACAATTAATCCATATAAAATTTTAGGCCTTGCCCTCACACAACATTCTCTGTAGTAATAATCTTATAATCAAAGGACGACTATATCTCTCTCTTTTTTCTTTTTTCCTTTTTCCTTTTTTTTTCTGTTCAAATACTAATTTCTACAATAACCATCAATACCTAAAGATCTTTTTTAAGTAAATAAATAAATAAAAGATGATGAACAAGAACACTGGTCGTTTTCCTAATAACTGTCAACACAGCATTTGACTTGATCTTTTAAGCAACAGCAGGCATGTCCCCGAGCCATGGGCGGGCTTCTGCATATTGTCGTAGATCCTCTGGAAATCGAGCTTCTTGAACTCGTCCCATTCGGTTAGGAAGCACACTCCATGTGCATCTCTTGTTGCTTCGTATGCATCCCGTTCGACACTTACTTGCTTTATAGTGGTCGGGCTCATCGGATGTTCCCAATCGAACTTCTCCATCGAAAGGTCTCTCTGGATTTGATCTATAGAAACCTGTGGATCGTATATACTTAGCCTCGCTTTGTCGCCTAACAAAGCTTTGCACACGTCAATGGCTGGTGTCTCTCTTGTATCTCCAGTGTCTTTCTTGAATGCGAATCCAAGGATGGCGATCTTCTTGCCCGAGACAGTGTTGAACATGGATGAAACCAACCGGTTGACGAACCGGGACTTCTGGTAGTCGTTTATCTTGATGACTTGTTTCCAGTAGTTTGCTACCTCAGGGAGGCCATTGCATTCACAGATATACACCAAGTTCAAAATGTCTTTCTGGAAACAAGAACCACCGAAACCTACACTGGCATTCAAGAATTTCAGGCCGATTCTTGAATCCGTACCAACCGAATGCGCCACTTCAGTGATATCTGCACCGGTTGCCTCGCAGAGAGCAGAAATGGCATTAACTGAAGAGATCCTCTGAGCTAAAAAGGCATTGGCAGCTAGTTTCGATAGCTCGGCAGACCATAGATTAGTACACAGAATTCTTTCCATGGGCACCCAGTGGGCATACACATCTCTGAGTTTCTCTATCGCCTTCAATCCTTCTGGAATTTCCCTTCCACCGATAAGAACCCGGTCGGGATTGAAAAGGTCTTGAATAGCAGTTCCCTCAGCAAGAAACTCCGGGTTTGAGAGTATTTGAAAGTTGATCCCTTTACTGTTGTGGGTCAGTATCTTTTCAATGGCCTCAGCTGTCTTCACAGGGACAGTAGATTTTTCAACCACAATCTTGTCGGATTTCGATACATCGGCAATCATCCGAGCAGCACTTTCCCAGTACGTGAGATCGGCCGCCTTCCCCGCTCCGAGGCCCTGAGTTTTAGTTGGTGTGTTGACAGAAACAAAGACGATATCAGCCTCACCTACATGTTTCTCAACATCATAGCTGAAGAACAGATTCTTCCCTCTGCACTGTTTCACCACATCTTCAAGGCCCGGCTAGTAAATCGGTAGCTGTTCACTGTTCCAGGCGTCGATCCTCGAAACCGAAATGTCCACCACGGCTACCTCAATGGAGGGACACTTGAGAGCAATCACCGCCATCGTCGGGCCACCAACATAGCCAGCCCCAATGCAACAGATCTTCACCATTTCTCTATTTGTTTCAAACAGTCAAAATCCAAACAGCAGATGGCAATTGAAAGAAGATTAGTACCAAAAAGCAAATGTTACTAAATCTAGTCTCCTATTTTTCTCATCAAGAACTCAACCAAATCCGAACAGTCAAAATGTAACTAAATATAAGCTTCCACTTTCACCATTTCTATTTGTTTCAAATAGTCAAAATCCAAACAGCAGATTGGTACCAAAGGCCAATGTAAGTAAATATAAACTTCCATTTTCTGATCAAGAACTCAACAAAACAATCCCCATTCTTCTACAACCAAAACTTACAGAGAAATAGATCTGGGTGTAACAAGAGAGATAAAACCTAAAATCAGAGTTCGAATTCACTTCATTCGACATTCAGACCTAAAATAGATTCGATTCCGCCACCGACAAAAGTTCCAAAGCAAAAACAGAGGCGAGGAAGCAGAAAAACAGAGAGAACCCATTGATTAACAAGCACTGCAAATCAAACCAAGCAAACCCCAGAACACAGAAACACAGGATATCATTATGAAAAACCAATCAGAACTGTAATAAGAAAAATCAGAAGGAAGACGAACGATTAGTTTAATTACCTTGTGTCGGTGAATCAATCTCAGAACAGGGGAAGCCGAAAATGTGATCTTGCGGTTGCGGAGAAGAAAAAGGGAAGAAATGGGGTCGACTTTTCAAAGACCCGTTAAATTGTTGCAATTGTATAGCCCACCAAAATTTCAGATCAAACAATCGAATGCACCAAGATTTTTGTCTCTTTGCCGAAAAATGTCCCAATTTGTCATTTGAAATAAATCTACTCGGTTTGCTCTTCACGAGAACCAATAAATTCCCAACATAGATGAAAATGATATTGCGTGTATTCAATCATTTCTGTGTTCATGTCATATTAAATCAAGTCTAAACCATTCAAAGGCTCTACACCCTTCAATTTTGAGGTATATATATATAGATATATATATATATATATAATTGATTCTTTTATACTATTTAAATTTATACATGTGATAATCATTTAAAACATGATGTTAAATTTTAAATTGGATGGTTACCATTGTTCTCTTGTCTTATTTTAAAATTTATACATGCTACAATCATTTAAAATATGATATTAAATATCAAGGGAAAATTGCGCTCAATAGTCAATCAATTCATTGTTCTGTAGGTTGGTACTTTGTATACTACTCCTCGTGAGTAGGACTTCATCCATAACATAATCGGCAGATTCAACATGTATGCCTACAAGTTAAAGGAGTTCAAATAGTAACAGATGACTCACTTTTTCTAAGTAGGAGAAAAAAGGATGAAAACATGCCTAAGTCAAAGACTCTACTGAGACAAAAATGGGCTATCAAGAACGTAGAGGAGATAAGATAGACAGTAAAAAATCTTACGAAAAAGTGCTTCAAATCTTCGTATGTGTGAAGGATTTTTGTAGGGACTTTCATAAGCGTGGCCCACACACGTCTAGAGAAGAAAGAAAAAAGAGGGGATAAAGAAACCCTTAATCCTAATCATCAAATTGGCGCGGCTTGATGCACCTCGTCTCTTCTTAATATTTGTTTTGAAATAACCTTCTAATATGTTACATTATACAAAGAGTTAAAATTAAAAATATTTAAATAGTTGTTTGCTTAATTCTATGAGAACATTATGAGAACGTTGTTAAATGTTACTTTCTTAGATATGATATAAATAAAACATTTTGGGACAGTGTTGAATGTTATGCGAACAAGGGGAAAAAAATCTATACGAGCATAGTTTTAACATTAAAAGTATTTACTTAGGAGGCTGGATGTTTAAATAAAAAATTATTACCTATACATACATACATGACATGTGAAAAAGGTGTCACTTGTTTCTATTTTATTTATTTACTATTATCCTATTATAGTAAATGTCTTAATCAGTTAAAGTAGGCTCATGTGGACTAATATTCTTTAAAAATCATCTTTAAGTATTTTATAAAATCATTAATTAATTATCAAATTCCATTCCCCAATTCAAATAATCATATTACAATCAAATAAGGTCATTCGGAGCATAGTTGAAAATTGGTTAATATGTATATTCTCAATCAAAATGTCGAAAATTCAAATCTCCACTCATACATGGTGGAATAAAAAAATCAAATCAAATAAGTGGCCCAAGCGAAGAAGAAGAACAAAAAAAGATATACAAAAATACAAAAAATCTTCAATTTTGTATCTTTAATTGAGTCACCTCATGTTGCCAAAAAAATTAGAAAAAAAAAACAGCAAAAGATATTTTCTTCTCCACTTATTCAAAGTCAGATGATCCAAGTTGACAAAATTAGAACTTGAAAGTTCAACTAGAAATATATTCCTGTGATGATGCATACATATAGATTTACTAAAGTTTTTACGTTTATCAGCAGAAATTAAAGGCACAATAAGGAAAGTTACGAAAATCATGCATCCACTTCTAACAAGAAATATAAACATCAAACTGTGGCATTAACCTTCTTTCAGATTCTCCAACTTGTAAGAACCAACTAAGAAGCCAAGAAATTCTTGAACCATTGAACCGAGTCCTTGGGGTATCTCTTCAGCTTATCCCTGAAATCAACATAGTAAAGGCCAAACCTTGAACTGAAACCAGCCGCCCACTCCCAATTATCCAACAGAGACCAAACGAAATACCCTTTCACGTTGCATCCATCTTCCCTGCACACAACCAGATTTCATGGTCACAAACAAATTAACCATTGCCACTGAAGAAGAAGAAGAAGAAGAAGAAGAAGAAGAAGAAGAAGAACTCACTTGATGGCCGCCAAAAGGTTTGTCAAGTAGCCATCGTGGTATCTGATCCTCTTCTCATCTTTCAGTGCCTCTTTGATTGGTTTAAATATGTCATTTGGGTCGTCCATCCCTGTTATAACCCAAAAACAGAGTCAGATCTTTACTTTTTGTTAAAATTTGTTGTGTTTTTGAACTTTGAAGCTGTGTTTACCATTTTCAGTAATCATCACTAGTGGGTTCCCGTAGTTGTTCTTGATGTAATTCATCAAACTTCGCATCCCACGAGGAACTATGTATAACCATATAGAGCTTGCCTGCAAGTTCATCAAAGAAACAGGATTGGAAATCGATTAGGATCTATGGTATGCAGAGAGAGACCTTGTTTTTCTATAGGAGCTGCACTGCACCATACCCTTTCTCCAATGGTTTTCAGCCCTTTGAATGCTGCATAAACAAGAAACAGAATCATGGGAGAGAATTAAAAAGGGTAAACTACAAATTCCGATTCCAATATATCGGGATGTTTCGAAAGAGTGGTGTTCATTGAGAGTTCTTACGAACGGTGAAGGCACCAGAATCAGCAATGGAGTCATTCAGGGCAACCCCAATAATGTTTGTGCTGTTGTGATAAGCGTAAAATGTGGTGTAGTGATTTATGCCAACGAAGTCCAGAGACCCTTTCACCATAGCCGCCTGCTGCCGGGAAAACGTCGGCAGCCGCCCGCCGACTCTGCTTCTCATGGAGCTCGGATAGTCGCCAAAGATCAACGGATTGAGAAACCTGAAAGTGAATTAACTTTAACAGAAAGTTGGAAGAAATTCAAAATGCGTTGTTCTTGTTCATCAAGTCATCACCATCCAAGCTGAAAATCTTGAGCTCTTTGGGCTGCTTGAATGTCAATGGTGGAATTCGAACCTGGTTCGAACCAGATAACATCGAGCGAGATCCCAATCACTCCCCTCTGTGTACGCTGCATAAACCCCCAAATTTTACACCCGTTATCAAAATGTTCCAATCTCAAAATCGATCAAAATCTCGTTAGGGTTTTTACCTTGTACTTTCTTCTGTAAATATCGGAGACGGCGGCGTGAGATAAGAGAACATTGTGCGCGACAATGTAAGGCTCGGTTGCAGAATTTCCACTCCGGCAGAGAACATGGAGAAGAATTGAGCAGCGGCCCGGCGCCTGGAGACCGACATCGTAGCCCTGGGTAGCGAACGTATGCGGCTCATTGAACGTAATCCAGTGCTTCACCCGATCGCCGAACTTCTGAAAACACGTCTCGGCGTACAGAGCGAAATCGTTTCTGCAATTTGGAAGATGCGAATTGAAATCGCTGAAGAAACGGGAAGAAAATTAGGGTTGGGGTTAGGGATTACATGATTTGGGGGTTCAGCCAGCCGTTGTATTTGTCTTCTAGGGCTTGAGGAAGGTCCCAATGGTAGAGAGTGACATAGGGTTGAATTCCTGTTTGAAGAAAGATTTGCAGTTTCAGCCATTGAAGATGAAGATGAAGATGAAGATGAAGATGAAGATGAAGATGAAGATGAAGAGATTACATACCATTGGCTAACAAAGCATTGATGAAATTGTTGTAGTGATCAACTCCAGCCTGGTTGATCTCTCCACTTCCATCTGATCAAAACCAAAATACATCAAAATTCCAAGCTTCTTTCTGAAAATATTTCATAATCTTTTTATTGAATTGCCATTGCAGTGAGAACCGGTAGAAGTTGACTACACTCAACTGCCAACTACAAGCTGATCCAGATATATTAATGGAAATTACATATAAAAAAACCAAATTATTGGCAATAATCACAGAACAAATTGTTTTTCTTAAATTATAGTTTTAGTCCCAGTGTATTTTCCATTTCAATTTCAATTTGATTATTTGTTTTCCAGAAGCCTTTTAATCCAGCTCAAATCCACTTCCGAAAATTACTAAAATAGGCATTGAAATGTCTATAAATGATGGACTATACGAGTCATGTATATAAAGATAAAAATAGAATTACATAAAACGACTAAATAAGCACTTTTTTAATTAGTATGTTTGTAAAATTATAATTCTATTTCAATATAATATGGCAATTTAAATTACCTTCCACTATAATTTTTCAAAATAAAATTATAACTTTTAAAATATTAGGGAGAAATTTGAAAAACACCTAAATATTATATGGTAAATTATATATTTAGAACAAAATAAATTTTTTTAATTGAATGAATAAAAAAGTGCACATTAATCCAGCTCTAACCTCCATCCTATTTTCTAATAGACTCGGCTAAAGATATATATAATATATATATATATATATTACAATCATTATAACCTACAATACTTATATATCATAAAGCCAAATATTCCATCACGTTAAAACAATAAATAAATAATCAGACTGGACTGATCCAGTAAAGAAAGATAATAATAATAAGAGAAATATAGAAACTAAATTAAAAAAAAAAAAAGTTAAGATGTTGATTATAGTTTTGTATTAATAGTCATTTTGTTCTCTATTCGTAAAATTTTAACACAAATTTTATATCCAATAAAAAACTCTTTAATATAAAATTATGATTATATTTAAATAAATATAATCAACCAACATGACGTTGAAAATTGTGATGGAAAAAAATGAGATTAAAAATAAAAATAAAACAAAGACTTAAAATAAATAAGTCTGAAGTGTTAAAAGAGGTGAGAAAGTTAAAAAGAAAGGGGAGAGAGAATTTACTTGGGAAAATTCGAGACCAGGCAATGGAGAATCTGTAGGCGTCCATACCCATATCCTTCATGAGTTTAATGTCTTCCTGTTTCCAATTTTTATTTATTCATTTAATCTCTTTTTCTCTCAATTTTCTTCAAAAAGTTAAAAAATAAAGAAATAAAGAAAAGATGGTTACCGGGTAACGGTGGTACTGGTCCACGGCAACATCTGCATTACTGAAATCAAGCACCTTTCCTGCAAGCACCATTCGTAATTCATAATTTACAACCACAATAAAAATAAATTAATTAATTAGTATTTAACGAAAATCAAATTTTGTAGAAAATTTTTAAAAAAGAATTACCAAATGTATGGGAAAATGTGTCCCAAACTGTGGGTCCCCTTCCGTCCTCCTTTACAGCGCCTTCATACTGCATTCACATAGTGCCCAAAAGCTATTCAATTGCACCCTAATTGCTCCTTTAATTTCATTTTTTCTTTCATTTTTTTTACTTTAATAATTTCACTTGTATTTTAAATTTAAAGAATATGTGCACCTCCATTTTTATTGAACCGATGGAGAGTCTAAATATATGTTTTAATCTTCTTTTTCTTTTTACTATGTTTTAGTCTTTAATGTTTGGATCTTTTTTCATTTTAGTCTTGATGATTTATATTTTTTTTTTAATTTAGTCCTTTATATTTTTATATTTTTCAATCTAATTATTTATAGTTGGTAAATGTTAAATTTAGCTGATGACAAACTTATAATATTTAGTGAAAATTGACAAAAAAAGATAATACTAAATGAAGAAATATATCATCTATGAAATGAAAGTTAATTCATCATCTAAATTTTTAATAAATTGGTAGAAATTTCGATTTTTTCTCTGATAATCCTTTTTATATTTTCTAAATTTCCGTCAATTTATTAAATATTGAAGATTAAATTGAAAATTTAGAAACAATAGAGACTAGATTAAAAGTAGAAGAGAATATTAGGATTGTACTTTATCAAAAAGAAAAAAAAAAGTAAAACTTATATATTTTGGCCTATTGCATAATTTATAGAAGAATATTAAACATTGAGACTAATAGGATCTTTCATGTACTCTTCAAATATTAAAGAAAAATATTAAGTTTAATCCAATGACTTTTTGTGATTAAAATAAAATTTAAACCTTAATGTTTTGTGATCATAATCAGTTTATTTGACTAAAAAAAAAGGGTTAAAAATTATTTTCAGATATGAAACCTTTATTTATTTTTTTATTTTTGATAAAAGTGAGACTCATAAGTCTAGTTTTTATTTTAAAAAAGTTATCGAGATTCTGATAAAATTTATAAATTATAAAATCAGAGAACGTTTGGTTGTTAACAAAAGCTTTTGTTTGTTCAAAACTGTTTTTAAGAACATCATGCACTTTGAATTTATTAAAAGTTACAAACAAAACAAATTAAAGCAAGTAAAAGTTAAGTCGTGCAAGAAAACAAAATAAAACAAAACTAACTCCTTAAAAAGTGGTTACTTGAACAAATATTTATTCTCAAGTTTTTAAATCTTATTTAAACATTTCATAATTAAGAGAGATTAATTGAAATTAAAACGACGCAGTTCCAATTTCAGTGGAAGATTTGGAAAGGACAGAATCGGTAACTTCGGTAGTCTACCCGTTTTCTCCATCATTGCGTATATATAATATTATAAATCGCTATAATTAATGACTAAAGAACAAAAACAGAATTTCAAATAAAAAAAAAAAACAAAAACAAAAAATGTCCCATTTGCCCCCATCCCACGTCAGATAATTCTATCGAATAAAAAGCTTTATTTTTTTATTTTTTTGGAATAAAGGCTTTATATTGTATTTAAATGTGGTGACAATTACAAATTAACCCTATTTATTTTGTCGTTCTATAATCATTTCTGAAGTTTTGAATATGATTTCAGAAACAATTGAAGAAATTTAATGTTAAATTTCAAATAACCGGCTATTTTCACCAACTTAATACAGTGTATTTTGCTTGCATGATCCATCCTGATATCAAGTAATCTAAAGTACGAGATTATAATAGGCGAATATAATATAATATATATATATATATATATATATATATATATTATTGTTTCTATAAATTATAATAGGCGAAAAGAAGAAGAGGAAGAGGGTAAAAGTGGAACCTGGAAAGCAGAGGAAGCAGTCCCGAAAACAAATCCGCTCGGAAAACCGCTTCTGGTAATCTGCGCCGAACAAATCTGAATCCCTAATACCACCACCGTTAACGCCACCACGCCGACGCCGGCGCCTCTTGCTCCGGCCACCATAGCGCCGAGGGAGAGAGAGGGAAAGAAAAGACAATTAGAAAGTGGTTTAGGAATTCAAATTCTCGAGATTTGAAGAAACGAATAATGCAGAGAGAGAGAGGGAGGGAGTGGATTTGAAGAGATCGAGAGAGAGTGTGAAATCGACGGTGGCAGTGGCGGTGGTGGGCGGCGGTGGGGACTGAATCTGAAGGAATGGGTGGATTTTATAAATTGGGTGGGCAATTGGATTTATGTATTGTGGAATTCCCACTCAGGAGAAGTCGCTCAGTTCACACGCCTTCCAATCATATAATTCAACCCCTTTTTTAGTTCCACATTCCATTCCCATTTTTTTTTCTTTCCTTTTTTGCTTTTCTTGGCCTCATCGTCTTATCTCTCATCCATAGTAATTAATTAAAAGGATTACCGGTTTTGTCTTGGAATTTCAAAATGACTTTATTTAATACAATATTCGGGATCAAACTCACAATCTCTTATTGTATTGGAGATATAAGTCAATTACATTCAAAATATTTATTTTATGACTAATTTATCATAATAAACTATATTTTTTCGATCATATCTTAAGGTACTATAGTCTATAGTATAAACTACCATTAACGTAGTTGTGGTCTACTATAGACTTTAGACCATTATTGCAAAAAATTGTGGCCATTTTGAAAAGTAAACTAGTAAATTTAAATAAATCTAAAAGTGTAATGACTATAATTTCGAAAGTCCATTTACATGTTTAAATCTAAAGAAATATTTGTCCGACAGAGTAAATAAATCTAATTAGTTCATAATTCTTGTTTTTTCAAAATGTTTATATTGACAATTCGAGGGGGGAAACCAAACGTAAAAATGATCTCTACATATGGTTTGGTTCCTAAATTTCTTAAAGTTTACAATTTGGATATTCATGTCCAATCATAGAAATTCTCGAAAACTAAACTTCAATTATAATTATTTAAAGAAATATTCTAATTAACCTTTTTGAAATGATTGGGCAAAGCACACTGTACAAGGTGAATATGAACTAGTATTTAATTGTTGCATAGGACCAACTTAGTTGACAAAAATATTAGTTTAATATAAATAATATATCAAAAGATTCAAAACTTTAGGTTTATGKTGTTAAAATATTGATAAATAATTAAATTTATTGTAACTCATCAATTTAAACATTTAGATTCAGTGTTGGTATTAGAACAAAACTTTGTCATTTTCTCTCTAATTAATAGTGATAACCACCCGTTAGGTCCAAATCTACAAATGAAGAGAATAATTCAAATCATTGATAAATAATTAATTTGTCGTACGAGAATAAAAACTACCATAGCTTTATTTATATTAAACTAAATTTCTATTAAATATAGCATGGCAACTTGTTATATTAGATTATACTAGTAGTCATAATAATTTTTTAAAAGAAGCATAAGAACTACATTGAAACTAATATCAAAGGATTAKATAAAATCATAATTAAAAAGTTTGACTTTTAGCGCAACATTCAGCCACAAAAAACATCAGTAATATTTTGTGTAGGTCCAAGGTTAAAATCTTCATTCTCCAATATCTTAATTAAAAAATCAATAATAATTTTTTTTCGATTCAAATTCACACCCTTATTATATTGATAATAAATATAATAATTATATTAATACATCTTAAATTTATTTTAGTCYATGAACTTTTAAATTTGTTTTATCATGGTCTCTCAACTTTTAAAATCTATATTATAATTGATGAACTTTAAAAATATAATAATTTTAAACTTTACATTTATTTTTCTTAACAATGACATAGTTTCGTACCAACCTAATAATATGAGCATATATTTCAACTAAATTGATTGGAGGTGAATCCTCAACGAGTGGATATTAGGTGCAAAAATAAAATAGCAAAATCAAAATAAYTATTTTTTAAATTTGCAAAAAAGACTAAAATATATCTTTCCGAAATTGATGGACCAGAATTAAATTTAAACCTAAAAAGAGTAATATTTGGAAATATAAAAGAAAGCTAAATAAGGGAAAATTGTAGGTCAAGGCGCAGCTGGGCAACAAGGGAACTGGCACTATACAAATTTGGAATGTGGCTCGCCCGTCATCTTCTGCCACGTTCACACTGCATCGTTGACGCAAATGCCCCCRTAAAATTTTGGATCATTTTAGTTCTTTGTATTTTTTAAATGTTCATTTTAGTGATGTACGGTGACTATTTTTATTCATTCATTTTATTTTTAATCTAATTTTTTTATCGCAATTTCGACAAAGCATCACAATCAATATATTTCTTAAAATGTAAATATTACTTTATAATAAAGCRTTTTCGTTAGGTATAAAATTTGTATTAAAATTTTGCATGGAATACTAAAATGATAAAACTGTTATGGACTAAAATGAACATTTTCAAAGTATAAAGACTAAAATAAACAAAAAAAATATCGGGACCAAAAGTTCAGTGGTCTATTAGATACAATCTTATTAGTTTATAACTAAACTTAGTAATATAACTTACAAATTATACGAACAATATTATTTTAAAATGAATTGATCCCAAGCTAGACCTAAAATAATTTATGAAAGAGTAATAAGAAGAGTAGAAGGAAGAAGTTCTTCACACAAGTCCATTTTTGTCAAAACACACTTAT
>NW_019104491.1:844014-860921 GCF_001995035.1 Momordica charantia
GCTGGATCAAAAATACTCTCAAATATGGGTCAATAGTTCAACCCCTATCAATTTCAGCTTAGCTCAACAGACATGTATCATTGTTGATTAGGAGGTTGCATGCTCGAACTCCCACCTTATATATTGTACTAACAAAAATTCGATATCGGTTGAAAGTATTTAAAAAAAAAATAATAATAAAAATTAAAAAAAATTCCCCAGAGAGTGGACCTGAATTGATAGCCCAAGGGTTCCCGCCGTTTTGTAAGTAAACTGGGCCGATTAAGAAAGTTCAGTCGCGAAGCCAATGTCTCAACTCTGTTGAATCGAAATTCCTAAATCCAAATTCGCAACTACGAGTTCAGAAATGGAAGACGAAGAAGATCCTCCGCTTGCGGTTGAAATCGGCGAAACTATTACTGCTGCCGGGCCACATGAAGATGAAGGCGTTTCTGTCGGCGTTACCGTTATCACCGGATATCTTGGAGCCGGAAAATCCACTGTAAATTACTCTATGAACCTGTCCCCCCCTCACTCTTCACTTGAATTTGAATTAGAGAATGATGATTTTTGTTTCTTTTTGGTGGTACTGTGGTATTTAGCTGGTTAATTATATACTGAACTCGCAACATGGCAAGAGAATTGCTGTTATACTGAACGAGTTTGGTGAAGAAATTGGAGTTGAGAGAGCGATGATAAATGAGGGTGATGGCGGGGCTTTGGTCGAGGAATGGGTCGAATTAGCAAACGGATGCATTTGCTGCACCGTCAAGCATAGCCTGGTTCAAGCCCTAGAGCAACTTGTGCAGAGAAAAGAAAGGTATTCTATTATTATGTTGGATTTCAGCGCAGATTTCGTGAAAAATACGTTGATCAGTGAATTGTGAATTCTTCACGCTTGTTTCTAGGCTCGATCATATTTTGCTGGAAACTACGGGGCTAGCAAATCCTGCTCCACTGGCTTCGGTGCTTTGGCTGGATGATCAATTGGAATCGACGGTCAAGCTTGATTCAATTATTACCGTCAGTTCTTAGTTCTTTTTTCTTCACTTCTTGAGTTAGTTTCGCAAGTTTCCTGTGAATTACACGCTATTGATCGCGAGTGTCTGTGAATTGCATGCTATAGTTCCTCGAGTGTAAACTCTATGAGGCGTCAAATTTGCTGTTTAATTGAGATTGCGGTAGCCAATGAAGCTTAAGTTTTCCCCTCGTACTAAGGCCAATGTGTATGCGTTGTCTATCCATGTTTGGATGTATGCTTCTGCTTATTCAAGATAGAAAGATAGTTTTAAGATTCCTTTCTTATAGTATAAAATTTTCACCTGATATAATTTTTTTTCCCTTTGGATGAATTCCTGCTCAGTAGGTTGTGGACGCTAAAAACCTTAATTTTCAATTAAATGAGCACCGAAGTTCATCATCATTTCCCGAGGCATTTCATCAAATTGCATTTGCGGTAATAATCTTAGTTTTGTGTTCTCTGCAGCTTTTCACTCTATATTAACCGTGTCTTACATGCCGTCGTATGCTGCTCAGCTGTCATCTTCAAAATTTATCATTTTATTCCCGGAGTTTTATTTACTACTCTTTTCAATCTAGTCTTCTTGATAATTGTTCTATATGCAGACGTAAGAAACTTGTAAATCTGTTATTCCTTGTAGGATACTATTGTTCTTAACAAGGTGGACTTGGTCTCTTCCAAACATGGGGGTGGTGGTGCATTGGAGGACCTGGAGTACGAAATACGTAACATTAATTCCCTTGCCAAAATCATTCACTCTGTTCGGTGTCAAGTCGACTTGTCTTTGATACTAAACTGCAATGCCTATAACGCTACTGTCAGTCATAAACTTCTTATTTTTACCTCCTAGTTCATTCTCAATATCTGGGTCAGTCCTCTTTATCTAAAACCGTTCAGTTTCTTTTCCCCACTTAGAATACAGGTCATTTAGAAGCATTGTTGAAAGAAAGCCGTTCCCTATCCACCAGAGATCTTCATGATACAGGTGTTCGAACCTTGTGCATTAGTGATGACAATAAAGTTGACCTTGATAAGGTAGTTTTCTGAAACTTTGTTAACTATTTGACCTTTATTATAAACTAACAGACACAAGGATCAACTAATCACTAGTGACAGATCATGTATTTCCATTAAAAACTGTGTGGTTCCGTTCTGAGTTTCAGAGTTCTCTGAGCTTGGTTTCGTGTATCATCTACGTTGTTGCTTGTGCTGAATATTCTTATGAATCCTCATCATGCAACTATAGGATCGTCGTATTTTAAATTTCTTTTGCATTAAAAAATTTCAAGACCTGGAATGTACCTAACTAAGAGGAAAGGTGAAGATGTAATTTATCAAGGATAATGTATGAACTTGTCAAGACTAACCTATTATGGACCTATTATCGTTTAGTTAGTATTTTCTGTTTGACCCAAAGTTTCCTATTGAAGCAATGAAATTTGGAATTACTAATATTTTTTCCATCAGCGTGCTGGATCAATTCAGCAAAGTATCTAATTTTAAGAGTGATTATATCAATCACTCATCTTTACTACGAACATGATTATTGCAGTAGATACAACTCAAAAAAGAAAGTACTATGAGTTACTTCCTTGAAATTCTTAATATTTCTTATTAATCTGCTAGTCATCTCCCATCTTCCAGACGTATGTATGTGCTATTCTCACACTTGCTGTATTTTCCAACAGGTTCATTCTTGGCTTGAGGAGATACTTTGGGATAAAAAGGGTGGCATGGATGTTTATCGTTGTAAAGGAGTTCTAAGCATAAAGAATTCTGATCAACTACATACTTTGCAGGTAGATTTGTGCTTAAGATAACCTGGTGAAAGTAAAAGAATTAACTAGTGTCACTCAGCCTTAACTTTATCAATTCAATTATCATTCAATGTCACCTTTGTCCTGGAAACGTTAGTTCAGTCCTGTCAATCATGCTTCAACACGACGACTTCTAGTATTAATCTGATATGCATGCATTCCTTTGGGGTACAGAACCGATATTAAAAGGTTGAGCTACTTGACTTTTCCAAAGAAGTGATGTTATGAGGAACTCTAAAGATTACACCTATTAAGTTATGAGGAGATACCACGTCTTCATAATATAGACCGTAGTAGTTATTATACCATTATGACAGTTGCCCTTTTCCTAAACACTCCATTTAGCAGACATGTTTTTTCATGTCAATGGCTGATTCATTGGTTGCTCTTGCTCCCTGAGCATGTGACAGGCCGTGAGGGAATTATACGAGATCGTTCCTACTCGCAAATGGAATAATGGAGAAAGTCCTATGAACAAAATAGTCTTCATAGGTAAATGATATACAATTATCCACTCTTATACCCCATGGATTTTTGYGGTGGAACTATTTAATCGTTTTTAAACCCATACATTCTATATAATGCAGGTCGTAATCTGAACGAGGACGTTCTCAGAGAAACCTTKAGAGCATGTGCAGTCTCCTAAATTTTGTAGCTTTACAAGTTGCTTGATTACAAAGGAAAATAAGCCAGCTGCACAACAAGAAGTGCTTGTGGTATCAGGTATGAATCACGAATTGTTCTGATTCCAAAATGCTTTCTGGTCTTTCTTCCACGTGATTCAAATTTCAACTCATTACAACAATCCCAACTATAAGAATGTGAGAAACTCAAAGGTTTTGGGGTAGAAGAATTTGAAGAACGTGAAGTTTTTTTTTTTTTTTTGGTAAATCTTAGGGGAACGTAAAATAGTTCGTTTTAAGTTGTTTGATTTTTTTTTTTTAGAATTCAAACCTCTAACTTTTTGATCGAGGAGCGAGAATAACCAGTTAAGTTATGAGTTATGCTCAATTTTAATTTGACTTTACAACATTTGGCATCTAGTTTTGTTGCTTTCCATTGGRCTACTAGACCAATCTAATTGTGATGAAATCTTTTCCTTTTCTTACTCATATTTTTTTTTTGTTGCTTTTTTTTTCCTCTACAATTTCTCTCACTACATTTTGCACAATCTTTATTCTCTCTACACACCCTTATTCTCATATCATCACTCCATTCTCTCTCTTGAAATAAGTAAAAAGGATTTAGGATTTATCTTGTCATTAGAGAGATTAATTGAATGCTGTTAGTACTCAATATTCTGATGRGTATCAAAGTATGTAAGTAATCAAATAACCATTTTCCTAATTAAGAAATTATTTCTCTTCACAATCTAAACAATATCATCAAAACACTTAAACCGACAATTTATTAGATTGGATATGAATCTCGTATGAATCTTGTATTTTAGGTAATGTTGAATCGTCTAGTTGGACTTAACTTTTGAAGATGAGCCAAATCAATCTAGGCTCAAAAAAATGTTTTAGATTCGTCTTCTAAACAAAAAAGAAATATATATATTAAAAAAATAACCATTATGTAAAGATTAATTAATTGTTTTAGCCCTCAGTACTTTTTCATTAGTAAGTTAGAAAATAGTTTTTTTTTTAATATATCTTTTTGAAGTAGTTTTTCTTTTTAGTTCACAACTATCGTGCTAGTTTCACTTTTCAATTAAATAAACACTTTATAGGAATATTATAATATTTGTTAAAATATAATTTTCGTCTTTGTACTATGTTTAAATTCGATTCATGTACTTAAAATTATTAACTTTTTCTAAAAAAAATTAGTTTCTATCAGTCTTCCCTCTATAAATTTTTGGAATTTATTCACATTGTATATCTTTTTAATGATTTTTTGGACCAAAATATATTTAAAAATTTGGTACATGGAGAGATAATTCAAATCTTTTAAGATACAAAAGAAAAGATTTTGATGTTGAATACTTCCATATTTCGTTTGATCAACACATTAAAATTAAGAGAACATAAACAAAACTCATCAAATCATATTGTCATTAGGATAGCCAATTTGAGCATTAGAGGTGTTAAAAATCTAGATGATCCGAAAAAATTGATCAACCTAACCCAACCCAAAGATCAAATAAATAAAGACTATTCATCTAAGAATTCACCTAAAAATTAAAACGAGTTAAACTAACCCACACAACTTATTATTAATTTTAAAATTATTTCTTTTAGTTGCCATAAAATTATGTAGAAATATATTCATTTTAGTTTTTCTTYCGTGAGAGATTTTTTTATGGATTATTTATTATACAACAACTTTTAGAATAACATTAAAGATAAGTTTATGGACCTTGATTCAATTTAAAAAAACATGCAAATAAATGTTTAAAATATCGTCAAACCGAACATAGCTCAAATGGTTAAGACACTCATATCTTACTAAAAGATCAATTCCAATCCAAAACTATTTTATAACTGGGTTAAGTTGAGTCCCTTATTTAATAAGAGTTGTTTGAGTTTAATAAATTTACCRCTTGAACGAGTTTAGTCAAAAAAATTATCTCAACTCAATCCATGAACATCATTACTGAACAAGATATTGTACTTTTTTTTCACCATATAATTAAAGATAAGCTTATGAACCTTGATGCAATTTTTAAAAATATGCAAATAAATATTTAAAATATTAGTATTTACCTTTTTTATTATACAATATTTCATAAAAACAATATTTCGAATGAATGACTCGAATAACTCATAATTTCAACCTAAAACTATTTTATAATTGAGTTAAGTTGAATTCGGAGCTGATTGAGTTTAATAAATTTAAAACTCGAATGAATTTAGTCTAAAAATTTATCCCAACCCAATTCRTAAACATCTTTTATCGAGCATGATGTTGATCCCCCACCCTCACTTTTTTTTATTTTTTTAAACTTAATTTTATTCATTTATTTGACAATCCAATTAATACGAACGGAGCAGCAACTCGAAACCCTAAATCCAGAAATCTCGCGGTAAAAGGGTTTGAACTTCAAACATAATCGTCGAGTAAGTTCACTCATTCAATCAATTCCGAGGTTTTGGCGCTATTTCCTCTTTCTTTGGATCCCTGTTTGTCAGATTCTACAAGAAACTTCGATCGCGCTGTGCTGTTACTTTGCGAGAGACGTGCGCGGTCCAATCAAGCTGAGAAATCCGAGGCAACCGAGGTAAGTAATATTAAGAATTCGTTCTTTTCATTTGTTTGATTGTGAGGCTTGCTAGGGCTTGGTTGTATTGGCTCAGAGGATTCTCTTATTTGATTTAGGAAATTTGTAATTATTTCTCATYCTGACGAGATAGGATTTATTTTCAAGTGGACGTTCTTAGAATTTATAGGAGCGAACGTAATTTTTTGCTTTTCTGGATAGTCTGAGTTACTTGTTTATGCTCTCTAAAGCTTCTTCCTCTCTGGGTTATCGTTATTTCACCTGAAGTTTGTTATAGCAAGTGAATTTCACTTTAGACGACTCGGTGCAGTGCCACAAAGCATTCGTAGACCTTTGTTATTGAAAGCCACGCGTAGTTTTGCTAAATACAACTTGTTCTTCATTTTATGCATGGAGTTCCACTCTGCTTCTTGGTGCTGTTATTTACTTGTATTTAGCCGCATTCATAAATAGTTTTCTTGTAATTTGTAGAACTCAATTATATTTTATTTGTGTCAATTCTTTGATCGTTTCTTTCTAATGGTTCTGGTTGTTTCATGGAATTATTATCAATTTTTTCCTTAAAAAAACAAGTATACGTCAAAGCGAGCATAAATTAGGAATCACAGAATCACATTCCAATTACAAGTGATTAAAGATTTGGACAATAACTCTCATGAGAAGCCCCAAGTGCAATGGAATCCGCAGTGGCTAGTTTTTGAATGTGTTCAACAATCATAATTCTAGGAGGACAAGGAGATGTTTAGTTTATGTGGCTGGCTTTGGGTTTGTGTGAAGATTTTTTTCCCATTGCGCTTTTCTGGCTGGTGGGAGTTGGGTTCATTGTTTGAAGACATCAAGTTCTGCTATTGCCATTTTTTTTTTGGTCATGATAAGAGCGACTGTTTAGGAATAATGGCCTGCTGCTCACATTATATAATCTGTTATGTATTTTGATTTTGAGGAACAGGCGGACTTTTGCTCAAAACTCAAAATTCTTGTTATTTCTCATTGATAAATGCATTCTTGATTTTCACATTATTGTCTATTTTGTGTTACTTGAGTTAGATTATTCTTCATCGTAGTGTTATTGATATTTATTTCTTTTATTATTACAAGTTAGAATTTCTCTGCTTTGAGATTTTACCTACAAGCTCAAACTTTTCCAAGAATGGCATTGGTTGTGATCTGTGGTCAGCCATGCAGTGGGAAGTCCACTGCGGCGCTCTGCTTAGCTGAAGCTCTCAAGGAATCAAATGCAAAACAAGCCATTAGGATCATCGATGAAGCTTCGTTTCATCTGGATCGCAATCAGAGCTATGCCAATATGCCGGCTGAAAAGAATTTAAGAGGAGTGCTCAGATCTGAAGTTGACAGATCTGTATCTAGAGATAACATTGTCATTGTGGACTCTTTGAACAGTATAAAGGGTTATAGGTATGAGCTATGGTGTTTGGCGAGGGGAGCAGGAATTAGGTACTGTGTGCTGTATTGTGATGTGGAAGAAACCCATTGTAGGAAGTGGAATGAAGAGCGGCGGGAGAAAGGAGAAGCTAACTATGATGATAAGATATTTGAAGATCTGGTCAGAAGGTTCGAGAGGCCAGATAGTAGAAATAGATGGGACTCACCTTTATTTGAGTTATTGCCACATAAAGATGGAATAGAGAAGTCATCTACTATAATTCTAGATGCTGTATCATACTTGACAAAAGCAGTGGACTCCAAGTCGCGGGACGTAAAAATTCTTCAGCCAACAATCGCGACTCAGAATTCTCGGTTTTCAGAGGCGAATTCTCTGTATGAGTTGGACAAGGCAACACAAGAAGTGGTCAATGCTATAGTAGAAGCACAAGCACAGGCAATGGGAGGGCCTCTGAATGGTATCTCCCTGGGTCAGGAGTTACCAGCCATCAATATTTCAAGGTCAGTTGGCCTACCGGAGCTTCGTAGGCTACGAAGAACTTTCATTAAACTAACAGGGCAAACCAGTTTAAGCGGACCACCGCCACCTTCTGATGCCGAGAGCGCTAAGAGGATGTTTGTCGACTATCTGAATAGGGAACTGGAAACTGCTTGAGCTAGTTTAACCCGAAGGATATTGGGACTTCCTTAGAACTCAGGGACCTGTTCAAGTAAGATCGTTGGGTGGGAGTTCCATATGGAATGCCTCTGCAGTGGTGCTGTATACTTTGTAGCATATAAACTTCCAAAACTTCCCCAAGCAACAAGAGGTAACATGGATGATACTCTTCTTTTCTGCACAACTTTGGCAATCTGTGCATTGTTGGTGCACAGCACAACAATTATTTAAACTTTGTTGTAAGTTTATGAATGTTTTACTTGAAGATATGGAACACCCCTTGCAATCATCGCCCACCTCTAAAAAGGTTTCGTGCATTGAGAAGGATATAAATAATGTATGAAAGTTTGAATTTTGATGGAAATTTCGAATTAGCTGGACTTTTAGCTCTCTTTATGGTGACTACTTTGTAGGATTCTGTTGGTTTGAAATTTTAATCATTGAAAGGATCTTAGTTTATATTTCGTATATTTAAATTACTTTTAAATAGTGTATTTCATCTATGGCCTGTTTAATATTAGCAATTGTGATTTAAAATTAAGTTCTACTGTAAAGTAAAGAGAATTAGTTTTTTTAAGTATTACTAATTTAGGAAACCCACTTACAATCAGTGGTATGTATGTATTATTTTAAAACTAATTGATCCATAGACGACATTACCGTATCTGTCTTATTACATTGTCTTTTTAGGAAAGATTTCTGCAGTGTATGTGTCGAGCGTCTATCAATATTTTCATACTGAAAATTCAAATGAACATTATAAGAAGAAAATGTGCATCATAAAAAGGAAAAACTAAAATTTGTAACCGTAGATATTTTCGTCATCCCAAAGTCAAAATTTGCACTTGCTAAAAGTACAATTACCAAAAATTGGTGTTTTGRAAGTATAAGAACTAAAATAACAAAAATTGAAAGTATTAGAATCAAAATAAACATTTTGAAAGTAAAGGTTCAAATCATAGTAAAAAATACGTGGACCAAAATAATATTTAAACCACAATAATTTGAATTTACAAAATGGATTATAATGGCTGGGCAATTCTCTATGACACAGCAGAAGCTGTAGATCGCTATTCATGCAGCAACTTGTCTGGCAAAAACCATTTCTGAAAAGATTATTTCACATGGCTGAAGCATATGAAAAYTCTCTGTACATTGTTTATAATTTATGTTGGCTGTAGTCTGCAATTCCATCTGGTACGATCAAAGAATGAAAGCATTACTCTAATGATCATTCATCATCAGATCACAACAAGAAAAACAAATGGGACCAATCACACAGATTACTCTCTTCCTAATAAAGCAAATTACTCGAAAATGCATTGTAAAGTTGCAACAGACTAATATTTATTCTTAAATGACAGAGTAAATCCTAAGTATTATTTGTAAGCTAACTAGCAGAGTAAATCCTAAGTATTATTTGTAAGCTAACTAGCTAACTCACATTGTATTGTATTTAAACATTCGAAATTCTCATTGCTTTTAATTCTTCAAAGATATTTGTAATATTGCGCTAACCATCTCAACTTCTTATAGGAGGGAAACTCAGTTTACTGTAGCCTGAATTTGAAAAACCAGGAACAATCCTAGAGGCTTAGCTTCTGGTTCTGGTACAAATGGCCTTTATATTTATTGCTTGTTAATGTTTGCAGTGGCGGGAGTTGATTTGATTTCAGGCTCAAGGTGATAATATAGTTCACAAAGGCAGTAGAGGCATATTTGAGGTGTAGATTTAGATTTTCTTCCATGGCACAAGCCAAAACTTTTGTCCATTTTTGTGATTCGTTTCTTGAGATTCATTGATCCTCCCCCAAAAGGGGAAGAAACTTCATTATTATTGTTATTGTTATTGTAACATACAGTTATATTGACACTGACACTGCCTCTAACCCTGTTTGAAAATGAGAACTTCAACATAGGTAAAAAATTGAACACCCAACTGCCACTTAAGTACCAATTTTCGTAACACAGATTTTAGCAATATGTTATCATCAGTTAAGGGGTTAACTATGTTATTTCCTGTGACATTCATAATTTAAGGCAAGAGAATCAATGACTTCCTTACCACAAACGGATTGACACTTGCATTTCATCACGGTACGGTTCCCAATGTTGCAACTTTTCGACTGAGTTGAAAACATTCTCGGCCGGTCCCAGTGGCTAGAGCCTAGAGGAAGGTAAACAACGAAACAAACAAAACACAGAACATCAGACCAATGTATTTTAAATAAGCAATTGTGATCTCCCAAATAATGAGGAAGTGTACGAAAATCACCTTTAGAACTCACAATCTTATGGATACTCTGGCTCATTCGAACTCTACATGAGGTCTTATCTATTTCTTCTGACCATCAATGATTTCAAACTCGATACAACGATATGTTGCTCGAAGTCATGAAATGATCCATAATCCAAAAGGGCATGCATTTCATATCACAGATGACACTGTTGCCCGATTTCTCCTCCTATCTCTAGTGGCCATTTTCTCCCCATACCTCTGAAATATATCAGCCAAATCAACCAACCCAGCTTCTCTCAACCTATTCCCCACCTCTCTAAACATCACCACTCCCTCCTCATTTGAGTAGTAATGCAAAAACTTGTTGTAGTCAAACCTTGGCACTTCAACTCCTCTTTTCATCATCCTCTCCACATACTTTGTGGCCTCCAATGACTGCCCATTCTTCACCAAACCCCCAACAAAAATGGTATCAAAATTCACAAGTGGGTCGAATCCCCTCCTCCCTCTCTTTCCTAAATGCCCCTGCAACAACATAACATATGTATGCATTATAGGCTCGCACCCTCTTTCTATCATTTCCCTGAAAACTTGGGTGGCTTCATTTGCCCTCCTCAACCTCAAAAGCCCCTTGATCAAAGCATGGTACACACCCAAATCAGGATTCTCTATCCTCTCCATGATCCTGTAACCCTCTCTCCTCCTCCCTCTTGCCAAAAGCCCATAAATCAGTGAGGAATGTGCTGAATTATCAGTTTCAAGGCCTCTCTTATGCATTTCGTCAAACACCACATATGCTTGCCTCACCTTGCCTTTGTTACATAACCATTTGTTCACAAGACTATAAGTTGAAGGAATCAGATCATTCATCCTGTTTGATCTCACTGCCTGAAAAAGCTTCAAAGCTTCATCAGGTTTGTTGGTCTTGAAGAGAGCATTCATCATCTCCTCCACAGCTTCCATGTCTGGTTCAAACCCTTCATCCACCATGAAGTTCCACAACTTTGAGGCCTCAATCAAATCCCCCACTTCACAAAACCCCTTAATCAACCACTTATAAGTAACCCCATCTGGCTTTATCCATTCCTTCAATTTGAAAACCAGAAACTTAGCCTCATCCACAAGTTTACAACTACACAATTTCTCCACTACTTTGTTCAGAGTCACTAAGCTATAACCAAACCCATATCCATCCATCAAATGGAAAAACTCCACACACTTCTTCAATTCTCTGGCCGCCGCCAGTGTTCTCAGAGCGATGACGAAGGTCTTATCAGTCACCAAACGCCGCCGCCCCGCCTCCTGAATCAAGACCCATAAGAGACCGATATTCCGGGAGTTTCCGGCGACGTCAATCATCTTATTGAAAGAGACCGCCGTGTGGGTGAAATTGGGGTCGGTTTCGGTGAACTGGAAGAAGCGGTAAACCGGACGCCATGAGAGAGGGAAGGTGTTGCAGACCCGGAGGAAGAACTCGTGGGAGAGGTTGAAATTACAGGCGCGAAGTTTGGAATGGAGCCTGGGATCGGGGGAGTTCTGTTGCTGATAGAGAACGGTACAGACGCGGCGGAGGCGAGCCGGGTTGATTGCCGCCGGCGCCGCCGTGGGGTGGGCGGTGGAATTCGAAGTGAAGGAACTGAAACGTTGGTGAAAGATGAAGGTTAAAGAGAACTTATCGATGATAATGCGTCGATATCTAACGACTGCCATTTTCAAGGGAATGGAATCAAGAAGCTCGAATTTAAACTATGAACTATGAAGGGAAACATGATTTTGGGGGAAACAAAAAAAGAGAAAAATGGAGATGCAGGGGATCGAACCCTGTACCTCTCGCATGCAAAGCGAGCGCTCTACCATTTGAGCTACATCCCCGAATTATTGACAGTAGATTATGTAACTTTTAATTAAACTTTTATAACTTGCAATCTAAATGGAGAAWMTCAACCGTTCGAGCGTATTCAACTTGATATTAAAATCCAAAAGTTAATAATAAGTGGCGCGGGGATTCTAACTACACTCAGGTTCAAAACTAGATATTGTGTTAGATTTTTTTTTATTTTATTTTATAATTATTGATAGATTTTAGAATGGAACAATATTCACTTTTTTTAATATTTGTTGCAACACTTTATAAGTGAAAAATGAAAAAATCATGTATTTATTTATGTTATTTTGAAAAAAGTTGAAAACGGGAACTAGAGACAAAAAATTTGATTTGATTGAAATTTTGGAAACATTTCATAAAAATGAGAAACGTAAAATAGAAACCGTTACCGGACGCTTATGTTTCTTAAATACTAAAAATGAGAAACAACAACATTATCAAACGAGTCCTTATAAGTTTTCTCTTTTCCTTTTTGCTTTTCTTAGTTATATGTAA
Organism: Momordica charantia; assembly: GCF_001995035.1. Next base: position 856,736 of record NW_019104491.1, read on the forward strand.
ACTATCAGGTTCATAAATATCTTATATTTCTGTTCGTTTCTTTCAATTATCGATTTATCGTGTGAGATGAAAAAGGAAGAATGAAATTATGGTAACAAATGTCTTTGTGTAAAAAATATCCCAACAGCATAAGAGAGCTAAGAAACATGGTACAAGACTTCGTATTATTTTCAGATGCGTGAGTATTCGTGCCTGAAATATATACAACAGTAATGCAAGAACAAAATAAAGCAAAAGAATAAACAATAAACTAAACTAAATAAAGTTGTTGTACTTGAATTTCTAGCGTGTTTGCAAGTTCATTGCAGCATAATCTTTGTAACATGGTGTAAGGTTTTGAATTGTCAAAAAGTATAATTACCAGGAAGAGAAGCACTCCATAATTGAATCAAACAAAATAATTAATTCTATAGATGATTCAATTGTTCATTCCCCATCATYGTTAAACTGAAGTAATTGTTTTTATTCTAACTCTATTGAAATTATTTTATTCAAAAGAACCATCAATTCACGTTTCTAAGCAACATACTCAAAATTTGTGAATCAAAATTCCTTGTTAAACTACAAAAATGGAGATTCCAATATATGACGTCATGAAACTTGCTTCTCATTTGACTTATCTGGTAGAACATGATACGGAGATCACAATCAACCATCTGCATTCTGCATTAGAGAACATCAAGGTACATGGGGTTATTTATTCTGAACCTTCCCCGGGATAAAGCTCGAGATGAACTCTAAACTCTTTTAAGTGATTCTCATGAAGAAATGAATTTGATGCAAATGTGTATATATATGATAACTAGGAGTTGGAGCTTTGCTCTCCTATACCCAGAAGCAACTGTGCACGTTCCAAGATCCGGATGCAGGAGAAATTAAGGGTATTTGGTATTAAGTTTATTGGGAGGTTCGAATTTGAGACCTTTAAGCCAATATGACCMAGAGATCCCAAGTCCTTGCCAACCAGGTTGCCTCTTTGGAGACTAATGCAAAGAATATTAAAATACCAAAATTTTCCTCCATATATTCTATAAAGTAAACATAAGCTGAACTTGAGAAAATTAAAGAAAAAACTTATTCTTGCTTTGTGAAGAATTCTTCCTATATGTAGACCATAAAGAGAAATATCCCAGCTAAAATGTTGTTTCACCTCCATCTAATGTTAATTTTTGTGTAACCATCATGAATGGTTYATTAGTCCAAAGGGGCTAAGGTAATTAAGAGGGAATGGATTCAAACCCCATGATGGCCACCTACCTTACGGATATAAAAAGAAAATGTTAATTTTTATGTTTAAATTTCATTTTGGTCCATGAAGTTTCAAAATACCTATTTTAGTCCTTGAACTAGAAAAAAGAATGTTGTGAGAGAGAGAGACCAGTATACCTTGACATTAGAAGATGTATCTTGGATCTACATTTCAAAGGTTTCCTCTCCAGATGCTTTTCTTGATACTCCTTCTGATACCTCATGCAGGAAGTTTCCCAGCAGCCTCTGATCCAAAACCATGTTGGGAACCTAGCAGAACCAAAGCTAATGAGTTAAGCTATAGACAGATAATGCGTATGTCATGTACCATAAGCAAAAAGAGAGTACGTGCCTTATCCCCAAAGAAAATCTTTGTATTATCAGCAATGGCCTCGATAAATTTAAGCTCAAGAAACTGGGGTGTAAGCTTCAGCTTGTTTGCCTCAGCTTCTTTTAGTACACTGAAAAGAAATGAATGTCATTACTCATTCAGGCTCTATGCAACCACATTCATTTCTCACTTCGAAAAGTGGAGGTGAGGAATAGGAAAGGCGAAAGGAGATGAGTACCGGTAATAATTGGCATCCGCAAGGCTTTTTTCACGGGCAAGATAGATTTGGTTGTCAATTTCTTGCTGCCTCCTGGCACTTTCCTTCTCCATCAACTTCTGTTCCATGAGGATCCTGCTAACATTGGCATTCTTCTCGGCTTCACTAATTGCCATTTTCTTATTGGTCTCTGCTTCTTTCTCCACTACCCTTTGTCTCTCTATGGCGATTAAAACCTATCCAAGTATGTCCAAGACTGCATAGCATTAGAATTAAGACAAGCGGTAATCTTTATTGATGCCTATTCATATAAATATGAACATATAAGTATACTTGCACATGTATTCACGCTAAATATTTTGAAAATAAAGGTGTAAACTTGATTTTGAATTCAAATGACATGAGAGAATATGAGTGTCCAAAGATGCTTCTGTATGTCTTCAACATATACTCTCAGTTCCAGCCATTGTGATTTTTACCTCCTTATAAAACTCAAACAGAACAATAAAAAAGTTTTCCCTTGATAGAGATGCACCTTTGTGCGTTCCACTTCCATGTCTTCAAAGTTCTTTCTGATAGAATTTGGGATGGTAGGTTTTGTTACACGCACACTGACGATTTCAATACCTGGAGCATAACGTGTACAGTCACCTTGGAGAGCATCTTTCATCTTTTCGTCAATCTGAACATGAAAAGTAGTAACTGATCATTGATGCTTAAAAAATGCTTAATGTCAAGCGGAAAAGTATCTATGAGAAATTTCATGGAAACATCAGCTTTAAAGCCTTAAACGGATTCCTTGAAAGAATTCACAGCTGAAGAAAAAAGAGCACATTTGATAAAAATGACTCTCTACAAATGAGGCAGTAAGTTGCCAAAATACTTGGAGTGGACAAACTTTAATAGCTAGATTATACGCTTGGCGTAATGCTCTAATCAGCTCTGCAGGCTGCTTGTAAATAGAAACAATAACAACACAGCTTAAAAGCATACATTTCATGTTTATTTTTACAAACCTGATCAAACACATCAATGTAAACTTGCTGAAGACTGTGAGAGCTACAAAACTGATTGATCTCATGATGAATCTTGTCATATATCCATATGTTATCATAATTCACCCCATAGTTGACCAGAGTGTCATACACATATTCCTTGCGGAGACGATTGACAACCTGAAAATAGCATCCTTATCAACTAAGATGAAAAATAAGAAATTCTAACATCAATTATTGCGAAGGAATTTCCTGGTAATTGCACCTCTATTTTCTCGAAGTTGATCATTACACCCCCCTTAGTACCACAGGGAATATCCCTTACCTGCATATGGACATAAATGAGTACAGCTTGAAAAATATTGAAATCCTAAATTTGGCTGAAAATTTTTCAAGTCTAATTTACTTGATCAGTCTGGAGGGTCACTTGAACAGGCACGAACTGGGTTAACAGAGGCAGCTTCAGGTGGAAACCTGAAAATTTAATATGAATAGAAGTACCAGGACATAAGTTCCGAWTAACCAAAAAAAGAAAGGATAGACTTGTACCTGGATCCGTTATTGTATTCAAAAGGGCACCTCCTCTCCAATATACCCCCACATGACCTTCTGGTACTTGGTGTAAAATGGAAAAGTTATTTTTAAAGTTTGATTGAGATGGAATCACCACCTGCATATACATAATGCTGTTATACAGCCACTAAAATCAACTAGATCAAGCACAATGCTTTCAAAATTGKTCATGTTTACATATCCTGTCCATTGTCTCCTTCAATTTGCTGAAGTTTATTTGTTATAACTTATACGACTCATTTGGTCAAAATTTCTTAATTATTGAGTTAATTTTAGGCTCCTACTTTTAACAGCTACGAATTCTTTTAACCAAACTGCTACAAGATCAACTTGCAAAGATGGATAAGACTAGTTTGTAGGACAATGCACGGCTAAGAAGAAGGTAAACAGGTAATATTCTCAACAAAAACAAAAAGAAGAAAAAAAAGAGAGATAGACAGAATATATAAATATAATTTTATAACCATCATTGAATTTGGCAAGTGTCATACATTTAGTGATTTCATTTGAAGCATTAATCACAGAAACTTTTGCAATAGATTCCAGCCCTTATTTGAATGGATTGGAAAGCCTTTTCTAACTTCCACTTGAGCAATAAAACTCACAGTTATATAAATAAATAGATATATCGTAATATGGCATCGAATGTGAGTTAATAACAAGTATACAGCCAATGACACAATCAAACAACAGAAGTTATAATAAGTCGAAGATACAGGCACTTTCGTACATGAAGTGTTAAAAGCATAACTCAACATAGACGAAAAATCAGGGCATTCAGCTCGGACAAAGGCCTTTGACCTCAGATAGGAAAAAATCGTA